>CM054809.1:29930158-30530158 GCA_028984105.1 Lavandula angustifolia
TCACCCAACACATCTCATTTAGGGTTGACCACTTCATCATCATTATTGTTCATAACTGTTCTAATAATCTCTTGGTAAATCCATTGTTCCGCTCATTTTTATAGCTAAAAGATCTCACGGACATTATTAGCATTTCTATAGCGTAAATTAGAGATGACATTACTTAGTGTTTGATATCTTCATCTAATTTAAGGACTTCGATTTCGCAGATCAATTTATGTTAAACGAATCTTGCAATGCCGAAAACATACTTCTATGATAATTATAATATAAGCAAAAATGAACTTTTTTTTATCAGATATGAGCATTCTTTTATAAAACAATTGAGCTTTTCTAAAATTGAATAATTTGACTTGTTTTATAATTAGTCGCATATTCAATGTACATTTTTATATATTTTTAATGTTTACACAATTAAGTTATTAAAAGAATTAGTTTAATACACACATTTAACTTGTTATAGTGTAAATTTCTCTCTAAAGTAATAAATATTCATTTATCGATAATGATTAATTTATTCATTTATTGATATATGAACAACTGCCCTAAATGAATTTTTTTTTTTTGGTCCCAAGTATATTACTTTTAAAGAGGTTTAACTATAGATTTTAAGAGAATGGCGATTTATTATGTAGTGTTTGAAATAACTTTTATAAGCAACTTTTTAGGTAATTATATTTAAAGTTGCTTGAACTTTCTTTCAAGCAAAAGTTGTTAGTATTTGCAATATTAGGGAGAAAAACAAAGAATGCAAACACTCTCATAAGTTGTTTTTCGGCTTATTTTGTTCCGCTTTTTTTAAAAAACACTCATTTTCAGCCTTATGGAATTCCCGCTTATTCCGGCTTATTTTAAGCTCCAAAAAAATAGAAGAATACGGTCCAAACATTAAAAAAATGCTTATGAAGTGAAAAACTCAAAAGCAACTTTGAATTAAGTTGTTTCGAACACTATCTTATGTAACTTTTATAAGGAGCTTTTAGCTACTTATGCTTAAAGTAATTTTAAACAAAAATTGCTAGTGTTTGTGTCAGGTTGTAGAGTCAAGAGATGATATTCAGCATTTTATTTGGTTAAAATAATATTGGGGAAAATCGTAGTGTGTATACCATGGAATTGAAGATCCCAAAACCCAATGATATCGCAGTGTAGTGTCGATAAGATTAGATGATGTAATAAAGGCTAGATTGTTGATTTCGTATCTTTCGTGTCTATGTCCTGTACGGGGTAAAGTGTTGGACTCGATCTTCGCAGGGAAGTTACTTTCCGTAACCCCACGTCATCGCTGTAAGAGCTTGTGTTCTTAAGTCATCATCGATCTTTGCCTCGCAGTAGAAGACACCTTATCGCCGGCGTACATCGCAGGAAGAACCTTATACAAAGCTCGCACCTTCGCAGCCTGGCTACCGTGACTACACTCGCAATATATCTTGTCGGCCGACTCGTACGAAGAAGACAGAGACTACATCAAGTCTACTGTATCCGACAGGAAACGACCCAGCTATTAACATCACTTGAAAGTCAGCAGAAGATCATACGAGGATGAGTGAGAGTCAACTCCGATGAAGACCGATGTCTGACATATCTCACCTACCACAAACCTCGACCAATGAGAAGCCGTCAACGCAATACCTGCTCTGACCAACTAAAGCTACTCTCATGAATAGTATCAACAACTCTGCTGCAACAATTCGAATATATGGCCGTTTTCTTTGGAAGTTTGTGACACGTGGCATCGTCGTCTCCAATGGACATATGCCTAGGTCACAACTATAAATAGAGAAGGATCTCACGAGCTCCACGCACGGGATATCAAGGGATAAAATGTAACTCCAAGCTTTCAAAACAACTCTAGCGCATTCAAGAGAAATTCGACAAGAACTTGCTCAATAGAATACTCTTAGTTCTTCTCTCTAGAGTTCTTTAGATCCCTCTTCTCTAGCTAAGCTCAAAGTCATATCTATAGCTTAGATTCTCGAAGGAGTTAACTTTTAGTGATTGTTCTTCCTGTAAGAACTCCTTCTAGTTGGAGAAATTCCCCTCCCCTTCAAACCTCGGTTTGATTTGTAAAAAGTCGCTAAGGACTATAACTTAGAAGCGGTCTGTCCAGCTTACACGTGATACCTTGGCTGAGGCTTGCTCATGATTAATCAACAAGACCTCTTGTTCAACAGGACCGTGGACGTAGGATCTTGCGTATCCGAACCACGTTAAAAATTGCTTGTGTTGTTTATCGTTTTTTATTGCATTGCATACAAACCGCTTACAAAATCATATCTTGCATAAAACGCATTCTTAAAAGTGCACTAGCCAAAATGGTTTTGATTTGTGAAAATCACGTTTCAATCGAGACGAATCCCCGGGCCCCACACTCTAATCCGCACTAAGTCTTCGACCGAGAATCAACCACCGACTAAAGTCGGTAGGGAGAGCTCGGAGGTTGGCTCACTCTCGACCCGCGATCGAAGGTTATTATCCGGCATTGTTCATCGGTTCGCATCCAACAGCCTCGAGATGTCCTTCGCGTTTGAGAAAAGAAATGAGACTCAGGTGTATTCACCCCCCCCTCTACACCCGACTCTCGTCTCCGGATCAACAATTGGTATCGAGCGACGTGTTCTCCTCGATCATCGGTTCCGTAACTCAATCGGTCTTCTCGAACGTATCCCGAAAACGTTTTCACTACACAAGCATCTCTTCATACATCCTTATACTCTTACCCACAATATCTCGATATGTTAGGTAGTAGGATGGTGTCGATGTTCTCGATAGAGAACTATATGGTATGGCGCGTGAGAATGGAGGCACACCTAACATCGTGCTGCATGACAAAGCATGTACGGATGTCCCTTGAGACAGGACCCATCATTCCCATGATGAGGCATACAATTTCTTTCATTGCCGGGGAGTTGTAGGAGCACAAACTTGAGCAAAAGTCGCAAAAGACAACTCAGCCTTCACGCCGTAAGAGAAAAAGCTGCACAACCTCGATCGAGTTGTGCGTAATGCAATCCCGACTACGCTCGCCGATTCACACCTCGGGAGGGTGCAAGACTCGCAAAACGGCAAAGGAACTTTGGGACGCCCGGCCGTACCGAGCCAAGGAACCCCGCGCAGATCAAGGAAAACAAGCTCGAACTAGAGCTACGAAGTTCGATACATTTGCCCATGGAGCCTTAATGAGACCATTGACAAGCTAAGCGTCAAATTTACTAATCGAGATCAATGTGATCAACGAGTGCGGGGAGGACGTTCACTAACAAAGAGATGAAACACAAAGATCCCGAGAGCGCTACCCCCGATCAAATGGCTTCCTTTTGCTACTTAGTTACGTCGCTCGGATCTTAATGCTCTAACTCCCGATGTTATCTTTTCAAAATTAAAGATGGAGGAATTTGAGCACACTCTACCCCAACGATGTTCAAGTGCTCCAACACACACCTGGATTGATCATGCTTTCAAAGCAACAAGCGACAAACCGGAGTCAAACCCATTTCTTCCAAGTAAGGCAAGATTCACAAAAGAAGCAAAGTCTTCCCGAGGCATCCGGCACTCACCAACTTGCAGCCGATGGCTCTCAAATATCAAAGGGAAAAAAGAGAGAGTCGAAAGTCGAAGAAATATCACGAGAGATTCTCCCTCGGGTAAGAAAGATTATCAAAAAAGGGAAGAATCTAAATCAACTACCGATTACGAACACGCAACCTGCTGCTAGTCCATCCAACGACTCAAAGGGCAAAAAGCAGCAGAACGTCCGTTTGTACAACCGCAAGAAAGAGGGACACTATCGCATCGACTATCCTGAACTCTCGGCCTCCAAAGAGCATAACGACAGGGCAAACGCGAGAAATTTCGCCCGAAGGAGGCAGGCCTATATTGTCGGAAAAGATATCCGATGACTCAATCGAGGAAGATACATTCTTGTATTCTTCCAAGACGAAGCTGCATTTGTCACCATTGAGGTCGAGAGACGGATCCTAAATCAACTGCAGAGTACTATCTGATGGCCGGAGAAGACGCTGAGGTAAATTCTAAACTTAACATAACCTCTTCTTCACATAGCACACGCAACACGTGCTCGGTCACAGATGAGCCTCTAGACGTGGTACAAGCCTATGATGATCTACTCAGAGGAGCGGATTCAGCCGAAAGCAGAGAGTTCGAGCGGAACCATTCCGAACCGGAACAGTAAAGGCCGAAAATCGAGACTTTCTTCTGATTGTCAGATCTCTACTGATTCCGAGAATCTTGTTGTGAGACTCAATGAAGAGATTAAATCTCTTATGACTAAGTCTTAGCTTCAAGAAACTCAGATATCAGTTCTGACCAAAGACAATTCTGAGAAAGATACTGAAATAGCCCGACTCAGTTCTGACCAAAGATAATTCTGAGAAAGATACTTAAATCAATTAGTTGTAGGACACCGTAATTAAACTGACATATCCCCTATTCCCCCTTAATTATTCGGTAATCGCCATGGTGGGCATTGAAACGACTACTTCTCTAAATTAGATGCAACCTACGTTGGTGGGCAATCAATAGATTTAACACCTAATCAGCTTTAAGAACTAAGGGAACCCAATTTAGGAGTCTACTCGTATGGTGGGCATCTAATAGTCTCCTACCAAATTAATACAATTGTCCTAAGAACAATTTGCTACTTATTTAGTCTAATCCCACGAGAAACGATGGAAGTACTAAATTAGCTATGAATTAAATTAACTAGGGTGATCAAGCCTAAATTAATTAATCTAATTAATTAAACCTAGATTAATTCGAACCTAAGTGATTAATTTTAAGCCCTAGTCTCACGAAATTAAAGTGGTGTGTGTTTCACATCTCGCCGGCCCCTAAAAAAGACTTAGCTACGCATATCAGCCCGGACTAGCCGTACGGACCGAAGCTGAGGACGAGAACACAAATCATGCCGAAATTCATAAAATAAATATACACGAAAATTCAAACTAAATACCGTAAATCGAATAACTAAGAATACGAAATATGGTCCTAAAAATTATAAAACCATAAATTAAAGACTTCGAATCAATCCACAGGAAAATAAAAAACGGAGACAATTCAAATTTGGGAATGCAAAACGAAAGCGATAACATGTTGTTTCTTCCAAATCAAACTACAATTCATGAAACGAAAAAAGAGAAATGCAAACTTTGAAATTGATCAATCCCACGATCAAATAATCTCCCTCCCTCCGAACTCTCCCCTCACCTCGGCAGTAATATGAAATGGATTGGTTAATAAAATAATCTCCTTGTTGGCGGTGTGAAGAATGATGATGTTGAAATAAAATAATATTTCCTTCTCTCCACCTTCGGTGTTAACAATAAGATGATGATATGGTCTCCAATAAAATATTATCCCCTCGTGCGAGTGCGATGATGATGAAGAGTTGGTGTGAGTTGTCTCTCATGCGTGTGTATTGTGGATCGGATGATATATCCCCGTGCGGCGCCTCTTCTAGTCCTTTATATATATACCTTCCTTTCCTTCTCCAACTAGGTCATCTAAGTATAGAAGGATATAATATAAAGTATATTATATTAATTTCTTTCTACACTTAATTGTCCTCTTGATTTCTTCCCGGATTAAGCATATATTTCCTTTAATTTGCAACCGCCACATCAACGTCTCGTCAACGCCACATCATCATAAGAACTGCAAAACAAACACCAAAAAACAATCCAACCACCAAAATATATGCCAAAATAAACGGAATATGGATAGTACGAAATAGACCTATCAAACCTCCTTACACTTAAAACATACTTGCCCTCAAGTATAAGGGAAACAAAAGTACAAGTACTATCCAAATTCCATTACTCCCCAAAGACTCAAGACTCTAAAATAAAAAGACAAGGACGAAAACAAGACAAGGACATGACACGAAACAAAGGAAAAGAAACAACACAAAAACACAGACAAGAAAAATGACACAAAACAACAAGAAGCAATACCAATTATATCCGTAATCTCCACACTCAATGAACTAGCAAAACATGTCAAACTATGCAAATATGAATCTCATCAAACAAGTAGAGTTGCAAATTTAAGATTAGGCACACAAATATCAATTTAGTCAAAAACCTAAGCAAAAGTGGATCATCCTCACGGTTCACTCAACACTCTCTAATCTAAGTCCCTACTAAGCCACTCAAGAAAATATAGTTCATCCATCACGATAAAAGATTGTCACAACGCAATATCAAGGAGGTCTTTTTCTTTGGTTGTAATGGGGCTTAGGACATAGACAATTTTTTTGGTAGGGGTCCTGGGGTTCTAAGCTCCATAAGTTGTACAAATATGTCATGCGATGTTATACTTGCTCAATTTGAGATAATCAAGAGTAAATAAAAATTGTCCACCACTAAATAATACACATCAAATGCTACTTAATATATCAATAAATACCTTCAAATAAACCGATTTTTCCACTTTTTTTTTGTTTGCGTGGATCAAAGCACTATTCACTATTCACGAAAATATGGGTACAAATACGATCGGACCTTAGATATTGCTATTCATACACAATTCCGGCCAACAACTAATTTCGTAGCATATACACTAGGTAGACAAATGATATATAAGAAGATCAATCTCACACAAGCGTGTAAAACATGCAATGACACGGGAAAAGAGAAGGGCTAAAAAGGCCTCTGGTTAATATTTTTCTGACTAAATCAAAGAATCGGGCAATACAAGGTAGGAAAAATTATTGTCGCGGTGAAATGGCTCAATCCCTAGTGCCTCCTATCACGTATCGCAAGTGGCTCACTTTTATTGCAACTTCATGAACAAACAAGCCTCAATGAAATTAGTAGGAAGTGTCCTACTTTAACTGGCTCAAGTCTAATATACTGAGTGTGTGTAAAATTCGATCCACAATTTACTTATTATTTCTCATCCCAAATCACATACAAATGTGCACCAAATCCTACTATTCACAACAACTTCAAGTTTGCATATTGAGACATAAAGCACAACCAAACATGCTTAAATCAAGAACAAGAGTGCATCAACAACTTCAATTTTTGGCATGCTTCGACGACACAAAAGAAAGGACGACACGAAGTGAAACGACGTAAAGACAAAACTCCTTACACTGAACCCCTTGTGTGCCCTCACACAAGAAAAGACAAATAAAAAGGACGGAGAACATGATAAAAATACATACAAACTACCCCTCCTTACACTTGATTGTTGCAAACGAGCAAGTAAAGGAGAAACAAAACATAGACACGAACACGAAAACACAAACACACAATAACAAGAAAATAAAACAAAGGCAAAAGTGGGAAAATGGCGTCACCTATCGCCCGGAGGCGAAAGGCAAGAGAGAACCGTGCGCTCCAAATCATCAAAGCGTCGCCGAAGGCTGCAAGCTCACCATACAACTAACTCCTATGAGATCTTTTCTCCTTACACTTAAGTCCACAACATCCTTCGTAGCCTAGATCTGGAAAAACAACACAAAAACAAAGACCAAACAATAATAAAATCAAAGGAAATAAACGATAATAAACTCGGGTTGCCTCCCGTAGCGCCCTTTCCTTAAAGTCTTTGGCTATACCTCCTCTTAAAGCGGTCAATTGCGGTGGAGGTATGCATAGTGGAGTCACATCCACTACCTTGATCACCATATGCAATCTCTTCCCACGGTCTTTATACCACATGAAATCATTATAGGCATCTCTCCAAAACTCTTTCTCACACTTGGTTGATGGCCTATCCAACAGAACATCCGCGTAGCCCTCAACTTGCCTATCATTGGTATCCGGGTTCACGCACTTGGCGGGGAGCATCTTCTCGAATGATTACCGACACCGACGTATCCATCAATACCTTCTCGAACCGGCTTGGATCTTACCCGCTATGAAGTCTTTGACAAATTTCCCAAATTGGGGAATCTTCACGGCTTCGAGGAAAGGTATATTTATTTCCAGCTTCTCAAACAACTTCACATAATCCATGTATTCCTTGTTCGGTGTCCGTTTCCTCTCCAATGCCTCAGGAAACGGTGGAGGTATGGCAGGTCTTAGGGTGCGTCCGGGACGGATCGGCCTTCTCCCTTGGCGGTAACTTCATCGGTAAAATTCGCAACTCTCCCAGGTCTTTCGGGCGTCGACCTTCTCCGTCGTCAACTCTCCATCGGCCGGATTCTGTAATTCGTCGGGTCTGCTGCGGGCAGTTCGACTTTCTCTATCCGTCGAATACTCGGTGCCGTCGGCTCGGCGCATCCGTTCCCGCTGCAGATCTAATCTTTTGGGGACTCACTTTCGGTATTGGTTCTGGACAACTCTTTTCCACTCCTCAACATGATGTGATTGCAACTATGGGCGGAACAAATTTGGGCCGAGTCCGAGAAGGTAATTGCCTTTTGATTTTCCTTCATTTCATCTAACGAAGTGGTCATCATGGACATTTGCTTGGTTAGATTGTCCAAGATATTTTGTTGCTCCCACTTCAATTGTTGCACCTCTCTTCACGGCTTGGAACTCATCATGATTTGAAGTTATTTCCTTACGCATCCGCTTCGATATGCCATGGCATCTTTTTGAGAAACAATCATCTCGCACATCAATTCTTCAAGCATAGAGGATCCCCAGTCGGCTTTGTCGGGCGAGGCACGACCGACATTTTGGCTTTAAGGTCATTTGATGCGAAGCTTTGTAGGGTTGCTCCGTACCAAGGGTAGGTGTCCGGTATAAATTGTCATAGCGGTGGATGAGTTGATGTACTTGACTTTGTGGAAATTCCATGTGCTTGTATGTTTGGGGCATCTTGCTCTCCATCGGTTACATGCTGGAACTCATTCTCCTTTTTACCTTACATACTAATTTCGACTTACGTTAGCCCTAGCATTCGGATTGGGCTGGACTTGCGACGGTAATTGCCCTTGACTTGCCTTCATATCTTAAATTGAAGAATTCAACTTGGAAATCCGCTTGGATAAATTCTCGACGGTGCTTTGATTATCCCTCTTGGGTCCGATTAATCTCCTCTTGCATCCGTTGTTGATAGGCAACGGTACTCTTCTGAGAAGTAATCACTTCAGCCTATCATTTTCTCCAACAGTGCCCTTCCGGTCCGCCTTGCCGGACGGACCATCGTCGCCGAAATTGCTGCAGGAATTGCGCTTTGATGTGGAGGTCCATAGGGTTGTTGAAACCCTTGGCTTCGGGTGGCCGATATTGTTGATGATGGTATGTAGGTTGTTGGAATGATTGTTGTGGAGGATTCCTTGGCGGTTGTGGCGCTTGATCATCTTGTCTCCACCTTAAGTTCGGATGAACCTTGTTCTGTCCATTACAATTGTCGGCTGCATTAACATCCTTGCCTTGACATTGCAGAGATGTGTGCCCTCTTTGACCACATGCACCACATGTGTGATCAGCCATTGTGCGCGCGGATGAAGAGGAAGAGGAAGGAGGATTCCTCTCCTTAAAAAGACGATCCAATTTGTCTTCGAGTTGGCTGAACTTCTCCTCCATTTTTAGCCCAACTTTCATATCAAGATCATCTAGAAAGTCCCCACTCAAAAGATTCATGCATTTCCTTTGCATCTTTGGGTCCTTTTGTATTGTGGATGTAGACTTGGCAAGGCCTTCAATGATTGCCTTCGCATCAGTGTAGTAGCTATTAGCAAAGCTACCCTTCAATCCTAAATTCATCATGGTCTTGGACTCATCTGTCATTTCTTGGTAGAAGCACTGTAGCAGATCCACATCAGAAAAACCATGGTTTGGGCAGCTATCAACTAGCTTCCCAAATCGCTCCCAGTATGCTCCAAAGGACTCGTCAAGCTCTTGATTAATCCCGGAAATCTCCTTTTTTAGTACATTTGTCTTGGATTGAGGAAAATACTTGTCCAGGAATGTTTGACGCATCTGAGCCCAAGTAGTAATCGATCTTGGTCGAAGTTCGAAAAACCATGCTCGAGCTCCATCTTGTAGAGTAAAAGGGAATGCTTTGAGATTGAAAGCATCCAAATGACCTTACCTGAGCAGATCACAGACCTGGTTGAATCCCTCCAGAAAAGCAAAAGGATTCTCGTTCAGCTTCCCATAAAACTTTGGACATGCCGCGACTAAATTCAGCTTCACATCTATCTATTCATTGGTAGTTATGTTGATTGGTCCGGGCAAGTCCTCTACCAAGTTCCTTGAACCTGAGTTCATCTTCAGATTGGCTCCTTCTTCTTCAGCCATGTTTTCTTCTTCGATTCGTAATTGCTTGCTTTCGTAAAATGGGTCTATCTCGACTCGTCTGACCGATTTCGTACTCGACTCACCGGTCCTTTCCTCTGCCGCCGATCGGACTGTTTCGCTTGTGACAAAGACTGGTTGCTTTTGCGGCTTTGTTGCCTTTCAGTCCTTTTCGCGATCTTTTTAATTTTTGGATCGAAGTGTAGAAAATGGCGAGAAGACCTGCTCATGCAACACTTAAAAAGCACAAAAGATCAGTAGGAAAAATAAGCTAAAAGATAACACCGTTCCCGGCAACGGCGCCAATTAGGTGGATCGTTTACACCAAATAATCCCGCAAAATTGCTAGAACTAGAATTAGTATAGCAACAATGTATCGAACACGAGGAACAGTACTTTAGACCTAAAAATCCTATCAATCAAGGTTTGGTTAGCAACCACGCAAGTTTGGGGGAATTTTCTATAATCTAAGAATAAACGAAAACAAGCAGGAATTAAACACGAAAATTTACTAATGCAAATAAAAGCGGGTCCAAAGAAGATGATTCACACACATTCACAATCGATCACCGATACTAATAATTCATTAATCCACTTAAATCAATTAGTTATAGGACACCGTAATTAAACCGACATATCCCCTATTCCCCCTTAATTATTCGGTAATTGCCATGGTGGGCATTGAAACGACTACTTCTCTAAATTAGATGCAACCTACGTTGGTGGGCAATCAATGGATTTAACACCTAATCGCCTTTAAGAACTAAGGGAACCCAATTTAGGAGTCTACTCGTATGGTGGGCATCTAATAGTCTCCTACCAAATTAATCCAATTGTCCTAAGAGCAATTTGCTACTTATTTAGCCTAATCCCACGAGAAACGATGGAAGTACTAAATTAGCTATGAATTAAATTAACTAGGGTGATCAAGCTTCAAATTAATTAATCCAATTAATTAAACCTAGATTAATTCGAAACCTAAGTGATTAATTTTAAGCCCTAGTCTCACGAAATTAAAGTGGTGTGTGTTTCACATCTCGCCGGCCCCTAAAAAGACTTAGCTACGCATATCGGCCGGACTAGCCGCATGCACCGAACCGGCAGGACGTAACACAAATCATGCCGAAATTCATAAAATAAATATGCACGAAAATTCAAACAAAATACCGAAATCGTAATAACTAATAATATGAAATATGGTCCTAAAAATTATAAAACCATAAATTAAAGACTTCGAATCAATCCACACGAAAATAAAAACGGAGACAATTCAAATTCGGGAATGCAAAACGAAAGCGATAACATGTTGTTTCTTCCAAATCAAACTACAATTCTTGAAACGAAAAAAAGAGAAATGCAAACTTTGAAATTGATTAATCCCATGATCGGATCTCCCTCGGTTTCGCATAACGTGAATGATGATGATGAATTATCAAATAATCTCCCTCCTCCGAACTCTCCCTCACCTCGCGTAATATGTGTTAGGTTATGAGTCGGTAGATGATACTCAGCTATTAGTGGTTAAAATAATATTGGGGGAAATCATAGTAGTACTATGGAATTGAAGATCCCAAAACCCACTGATATCGGTAGTGTAGTGTCTTGATAGGAATAGGCGACGTATACGTTAGACTTTTTTGTATTATTTATCTTTTTGTCTAAGTCCCGTACGGGGTAAATTGTTGGATTGATCTTCCGTCGAAGTTACTCTCCGTAACCCCACGTCATCGTGTAATAACTTGCGTTCTTCGGTCAAGAGCACGATCTTTACCTTCGCAGAAGACAGCTCATCAGCTGATAAACATCAGCAGAAGAACTTCATGCAAGCTCAGTACCTTCGCAGTCATCGGTGACCTCACTCTGGAGATATATCCTTGTCAGCCGACTCAGACGAAGAAGACAGAGACTGCCCTAAGTCTACTGTATCCGACAGAAAATGACCCAGCCGCAAAAGTCATTTCAAAGTTCAGCAGAAGGTCATACGAGGTTGAAGAAAAGTCAACTCTGACGCCTGACACATTCTCACTAACCATAATCCTCGACCAATGAGAAGCCGCCAAAGCATATCTGCTCTGACCAACTAAAGCTGCTCTCATGTACAGTGTCAACTGCCCTACTGCAACAATTCGAATATATGGCCGTTTTCTTTGGAAGCTTGTGACACGTGGCATCGTCTTCTCCAATGGACATATGCCTGCTCACAACTATAAATAGAGAAGAAATCCGAGCTCCACACACGGGATTCACAAGGGAAAAAGCTCAAGCTCACGAACAACTCTAGCAAACTTAAAGATTATTCTAGCGAAGAACTTGCCTACATAGAATATCACTAGTTCTTCTCTCACAGAGTTCTTTAGATCCCTCTTCTCTAGCTAAGCTCAAAGTTCATATCTATAGCTTAGAATTTTCGAAGAAGTTCACATTCTGTGAATTGTTCTTACTGTAAGAACTTCTTCCTAGTTGGAGATTATCCCCTCCCTTTCAAACTTCGGTTTGAGTTGTAAAGTCGCTAAGGACTATAACTTAGAAGGGTCTGTCCAGTGCACAGATTCCTTGTTGAGACTTGCTCGAAAAAATCAACAAGTTCTCCTCGTCTCATCGGACCGTGGACGTAGGATCTTGCGTATCCGAACCACGTTAAAATTGCTTGTGTTATTTACTATTTTATTGCATCACATACAACTGATTAAAAATCATATCTTTGCATAAAACGTATTTTCAAAGCGCACTAGCCAAAAGAATTTAACTTGCGAAAACACGTTTTCAAATTGAGACGAATCTCCGGGCCCTACACACTTATCCGCACAACGTCTCCGACTGAGTTTCAAGTACTGACAAAAGTCAGTAGGAGAGCTCAGTAGTTGGCACACTTCTGACCCATGATCGAATGTTACTATCTGGTACTGTTCATCAGTTGCAACCTACAGCTCAGCTGTCCTTCACGTTCTGAGAAAAAAAAATTGTGATCAGGTGTATTCACTCCCCCCCCTCTACACCTGACTATCGTCTCCAAACCAACAATATGAAATGGATTGGTTAATAAAATAATCTCCTTGTTGGCGGCGTGAAGAATGATGATGTTGAAATAAAATAATATTTCCTTCTCTCCACCTTCGGCGTTAACATTAAGATGATGATATGGTCTCCAATAAAATATTATCCCCTCGCTGGCGGTGCGATGATGATGAAGAGTTGGTGTGAGTTGTCTCTATGCGTGTGTATTGTGGATCGGATGATATATCCCCGTGTGGCGCCTCTTCTAGTCCTTTATATATATACCTTCCTTTCCTTCTCCAACTAGGTCATCTAAGTATAGAAAGATATAATATAAAGTATATTATATTAATTTCTTTCTACACTTAATTGTCCTCTTGATTTCTTCCGGATTAAGCATATATTTCCTTTAATTTGCAACCGCCACATCAACGCCTCGTCAAAGCCACATCATCATAAGAACTGCAAAACAAACACCAAAAAGCAATCCAACCGCCAAAATATATGCCAAAATAAACGGAATATGGATAGTACGAAATAGACCTATCACGAAGAACAAACAGAAGATGATTGCACCTCAGCCGAGCAATACGAAGCTACTGACCAGAGGTTCTAGCCCCAGGACACCACGATCAAATTCAGGGGGAACCAAGAAGGTCGGATGGGCAGAGCAGTACAGTGAACCGTTGTATGAGCATCCAGCACAGTATGGTTCGTACTACTATGAGCCCAGGGTCAGGAGGAGCACACAGCCTAAGAAGAAGAAAGCTCCTGAACCCAAAACAGCCAGAAAGTCAGTATCTCCAAGTCCTGTGGAGAAGAAAGATGACAAGGTTCAGAAGAAGAAGTCTCAGACTTCTAAGGTCCCGAGATAGATCTGGGTTCCGAAATCACCCACTAACACCTAAGGACCCAAACTGAACCAAAGGGTACCTAAAACTGTTTCTGTTTTGCAGGTGCATAAAGACCCTTGGATAGTGGACAGCGGCTGCTCAAGACACATGACTTATCAAAAGAGCCTACTGAGCAACTACGTACAAGAAGATGGTCCCAGAATTGAGTTTGGTGACAACTCAAAAGGCTACACAAGGGGATATGGAACACTGAATATTGGGACTACTTCAGTTCCAAGAGTAACATATGTTGAAGGACTTCAACATAATCTCCTTTCTGTCAGTCAATTCTGTGACAATCTGAATAGAGTCATCTTTGACGCTGGTTTATGTGATGTTGTTGACAAATCTACAGGGAAAACAGTGTTATTAGGCTCGCGGAGGAAGAATATCTATGTTGCAAACTGGAAATCCGCAGAACCTGAGGCTTGCTTGCTTGCACAGACAAAATCTAGTGACAAGGCGGGATGGCTATGGCACAAGAGACTCAGCCACCTGAACTTCAAGACTATGAACAAGCTAGCCAAGAACTCAAAATTCAGAGGACTGCCCAATGAATCGTTTATCAAAGACAGAAACTGTGAAGCATGCTTGAAGGGAAAGCAGACAAAGAACAGGAATCCACCTATTCCGTCATCTTCCACTGATGGAATCCTTCAACTGCTGCACATGGACTTATTCGGGCCAATCTCTCCAGTGACTATAAGAGGCAAGAAGTATGCCCTCATCGTTATTGACGATTACTCAAGATATACATGGGTCATCTTCATAGCCAACAAATTTGATGTCATGATTGAGTTGCCAAAACTGTTGAAGAAGCTCAGTGTGGAAAAGGACATCAAGATACAGAGAATTCGCTCAGACAGAGGAACAGAATTTCTAAACTCAGTAGTTAAGGAGTACTGCGAAAAGGAGGGAATGAAGCACGAGACATCAGCAACTCGCACCCCTCAGCAGAACGGACTTGTTGAACGTAAAACAGAACACTAAAAGAAGTAGCAAGAATGCTCCTAGCAGACTCCGGACTACCCTCGAAGTTCTGGGCTGATGCTACTGATACCGCTTGCTACACTCAGAATCGCTCACTGCTTACACAACAACACATGAAGACACCTTACGATATGGAAAGGGAGAATTCTTTCTATTTCTCATTTTCATATTTTTGGTTGTCCTTGCTTTATCCACAATAATGGAAAGATCGGCTTGAAGGTTTTTGACAGCAAATCTGATCAAGGAGTATTCTTAGGATACTCTCGAGTCAGTAAAGCTTTCAGATTCTTTAACTATCGGACTCTTTGCGTGGAGGAAAGCCCTCATGTTGTCTTTGATGAGTTTGTTACTGAGGACAGGAAATCTAAGAAGATAAATACTGAAGATGTCAGTAGCAAGCTACAGGATCTTGCACTAAACGACAAAGCCGAAAAGATCCAGCATTGTTGGAATGATGAGTCAGACGATGAAGAAATTCAGACCCATCCCACAGGCAATGTAGCTGACTTGGTTGATTCTACTGAACAGAATCAACAACAGGTAACAACGGTCGATGAGGAAGCCCCAGTGGTAACTGAGACCTCTACTGAGAACATAAACTCACGGGTAACAACTACTGTTCCTAAGCTAAATGCCCCTGAACCTGGAAACTCAGTAGACCCTAACCTTCTTACTGAACTGCTATAGTCACAGAATAGCACGACTGAAATGCCTAACACACCTGTTGACTGTGCAGAAGTAGTATCAGAAGAAGAAGCCAGACTCAGACGTTCATGGCTCGACGCTCACTCTTCAGATCTTATCATAGGAGATCCATCAGCAACTATCAGGACAAGATCTAAATTAAGTCAAGGAGAAAGCTCACTTTATTCTTGTTTCTTGTCTACAGAAGAACCTCGGACAATAGAGGACGCACTCAATGATGCTGACTGGATTGTTGCCATGCAAGATGAGCTCAACCAGTTCGTTAGAAATGAAGTTTGGGAGCTTGTTGACAGACCTAGACATCAGCACGTGATCGGTACTAAGTGGGTCTTCAAGAACAAGCGAGATGAAAACAACGTCATTGTCAGAAACAAAGCTCAACTTGTTGCCAAGGGATACTGTCAAGCAGAAAGGATAGACTTTGATTAAACGTTCGCTCCAGTCGCTAGATTGGAAGCTATTCGTCTGTTCCTAGCCTATGCAACACATCAGATGCAACACATCAAATATTTAAAGTATATCAAATGGATGTAAAGTCAGCTTTTCTGAACGGCGTACTGAAGGAAGAAGTCTATGTGGAACAACCGCCTGGCTTTCAGAAGGGACATCAGGTGTACAAACTTCGGAAAGCACTGTATGGGTTAAAACAAGCACCCACGGCTTGGTACGATACCCTATCAGACTTTTTGCTTCAGAAAGGTTTTCAGAAGGGGACAGTAGATCGCACCTTGTTCAACATAAAGTCAGGAGATGACATCCTACTGGTGCAAATCTACGTGGACGATATCATTTTCGGATGCAGAAACGTGACGATATGTCAACAATTCGAGAAAATGATGAAGGAGAAGTTCGAGATGTCTATGATGGGCGAGATGAACTACTTCCTTGGATTTCAAGTAAAGCAATCATCTGAAGGAATATTCATCAATCAAACCAAATACACTCGAGATCTCCTGAAGAGATTTGGCTGCGACTCAAGCAAGCCAGTCAAGATCCCCATGAGCACGAATTTCAAAATCGATCTAGACAAAGAGGGAGCTTCTGTTAACTCTACTGATTATAAAGCTATTATCGGTTCTTTATTATATTTAACAGCAAGCAGACCTGATATAACTTATGTTGTAGGTGTGTGTGCAAGATTTCAAGCGAATCCCAAGCGAAGTCATATGGACTCAGCAAAGAAGATTCTGCGATATCTAAAGGGAACACCTGACACAGGGTTATGGTATCCTGCTGATGATAATCTTATACTGACAGGTTATTCTGATGCTGATTATGTAGGATGCAGGATAGATCGAAAGTCAACTTCTGGAACATGTCAGTTCCTAGGCAGCAAGCTGATATCTTGGTTCTAAAAAAAAACAGCATTCAGTGGCAACGTCCACTACTGAAGCTGAGTACATGGCTGCTGGAAGTTGTTGTGCCCAAATCCTTTGGCTTCGACAACAACTACGAGATTATGGTATATCTCAGGATGAAGTGCCCATCTACTGCGACTCCACCAGTGCGATTGCTATAACTCAGAATCCAGTTCTCCATACAAGATGCAAGCACGTGGATATTCGACACCACTTCATTAGAGACCATGTCGAGAAGAAGGACATCAGAATGGAGAAAATCCATACTAACAATCAAAGGGCAGACATACTGGCCAAACCACTAGCTGAGAATAGATTCAGAGAATTATCAATTGAGCTAGGTCTATTGGATCCTACTGGATCGACTCAGTAGAAAGCAACAATTGGTATCAAGTGTAGGAAATAGTACGACACGTCAGAAGACTCGGTACTTTGATTCAATCGGGTGAATCAAATAGTACACAGTAAGGGGGAACGTGGTCATCAGCACATCAAATGTCCTCCTGAGTCTTAACGGTAACCAACTGATAGTAAAAGTTCAGCTGAAGAGGTTTGCGTAGTTATACATAATTTTATCAGAAGCATGCTCGCATTTAATATATCAGTCGTTTGCACTCAATAGTTAATGAGCATTTATTTCCCGTCATTAATTTTTAAGGTTTAAGTGAGTAGGAAACCATTCTCATTTAAAAGACTTAGACTTTAATGCTGCCTGCAACGCATTTAATGCATGTCTTCTCACCTTACCTTAACTGCGCATATCCTACGTGGGTCTAGATTAGAGGCGGCCTAAGTAATCATTCCGTTTATAACATCAAATCACAGCCGTCATTAAAATGCGAGATTGAATTTCAGCCGTTGGATCAAAACCGATTGGTATGCATATCTTATAAAATCTCTCGATCATCACTCTAATCTATCTTTTTTCGCCATTTTCATTCTCAAGAGCTTTCTGCATTCAATTTCTCATGTCCTCTTTAACTGCTTTGCATAACTCTCAAGCTCTGTGTAATACGGTAATTTATTTTCTCTCTGCTTAAAACTCTACTGACTTACTCTATTTTCAAGTGCTAACGAGTTTTCCGCAGATATTCATGGCGATTATGACCGACCCCACCGCAAGTTGATGAGATCATCAAATCAAGGATCCGATTCGAGCCCACGATGGCTCTTCATCGGAGCGGAACTTCCTTATCTTGAGCCCGTCTTCACGACTCGGAGGTGTCCGGCCAAGAGCTTCTTGTCACGAAGCACCCGAATGCATATCTCCCTCGGCAAGTAGCAGAGGTCTACTACAACTGGAGATCGGTAGAGGATACAGATGGGGAAGTATCTCTATTCACTTATATGAGGGAGGTGACCCCTCAGAAGTGGGAGTCCGATCACCATACTCTTGACATCCAGGCCGCTCCGCAAGCATCTTTTGATCTTAGGCCCACGGGATCTCCCCAATTGGATATAAGGAGAAGGAGCTGAACTCCTATGTCCAAAGGTTCTGCGGCAGAGATGACATTACATTCAAATCCGCGCTGCCAAAGAACCAGCTTCTACCTGAGTACCGCGGGCTCGCCTACATCGTCACACAAATACTGACGAGCTCCACCGGTTCGTTTGATCAGCTGTCCAAACCACGTCTCCAGCTGATGATGGTTTTAGAAGATGGAGTCCAGGTCAACTGGACAGAGTTCTATGTGACTGAGCTCAAAGCTCAAGCACAAAAGTTTGTTGCCACACCTACTGAAGAGAGGCGACTTATTAGTGTGGGCAAGCTACTGTACGGGACAAACATGTCCGTACTAATTGAGGACTCAGTATCGAATCATGCAGCCTTTGCTAATTCCAGATACTTTGACAGCAAGCTCATTAAATTTAAAACTAGAGCCGCTGTTGAGAAGTCAGTTGGACGAGGGCCAGCCACACAGAAGCGAGTTACTACTGACCTGCCCCCTCGTGCCGACCCACCTAAGAAGAAGAGACTTACTAAGGCTGGAGCGTCTGAGGCTCCAGCAAAGTCGGTCTCTCCCCCACCTACTTAGGAGGAGAACATACTAGACGCGGACACAGGCATTGAGTGTGCCACGCTCAAAGACAAAGTCCAGCGTATTAGCTCCGAGGAGACACAATCGGATGAGGTCGAACCGACTGTGGAAACATCTCTCGAGTGGACGACCATCCAGTCGGCTCGTCTCCGAGCCACAGGAGAAGTGTCGGCACAGATCCCAGAAATCACAGAACATCTGGATCTGGTTGATATCGCAATAAGGGCAAGGACACAGATGCTGCTGAGATTCTTGAGTTGGGATATACTCGAAGAGCTCATAATAACTCAGTCAGCATTGTCCCTACTGACGGAGGAGCAGAGCCTTCAGTCAGCAATTGGGTTTGGAGAACCCACTGACCTTGCATCATTTGAGGATCTGAGAGCCGCAATGCTTTATCTTCTCAGCTTAAGATCCTCAGATCAGCACGTCAGCAGCCCTTCGCCGCCATCCCATCACTATGCTAATAATGATGATAACAATGATGTGGATCAGGCACCCAAGGAAGCGGGACCGTGGAGGATCTCGCCGAGGGTAAAACTCCCAGCCGAGAAGGGCAAATCACCACCTCCACCGTCGACATCGGGTGATGCTCGAGTTGCCTCGAGCCGAGTCGAGAGCAACAACTCACAGCTTCTGAGCAGAGGCTCGGAACCAGCTCTTACCAAGCTCAACCCATCAGTTCGTGTCCTCCAAGTCTGTCAACAGAGCTATTAGAAAGCAGGGAGAAAAAAATCTTCTCCTCGCCAAGGACGTACATATTAAATGGGCTCAGTACACCAAGTCTCAGACTGAGACAGTTGACAAGCTTGCCAGCGAGGTGAAGAAGGTCGCCGAAGCTCCAATTACCTCTATCAACATTTAGGAGATAGTTGAGGCCGCCCTCGCAGCTCAGAAAGCGGACCTTGCCGCTCAGAGTCAGCAGCTTCTTCAAGAACAGCATAAGAAATTTTCTGAGCAGCTGAATCAGAGCCTCGCTACAGTCCAAACCACTATGGATGAGTGTAACAAGATGGCCACCTCCAGTGTAAAACAAGCCATAACCAATCAGGCGGAGGCCCTCAAGCTCATTCAAGCTGAAATGACTGATTCTTACGATGAGTCGCTCTTGAAACTGAGACAGGAGACAGCAGCTCAGATTAAACAGATACGTGCTGACCAAGAGAAAGATTGGGAGCACTACTGTGATGCTGTCAGGGATTTCGACTCCACCACCACCACCTCCATCAAAAATATTCTTTTCAAATTGGAGAAAGAGGTGTCTGCCATCCGTGCTCATCTGACCCTGGTTGATGATGCCAAAAAGGGGGAAGATAAGAATAAGGCGGAGAAGGCGCAGGTGGATAAGGGAGAAAAGGTAGAAGCAATTGCAGAAATTGCCAAGGGTGAAAGCTCAGCTGCTCAAGCTGAAGTCAGCCCTACACCCACTCCCGAAGTCCAATGTATGGCCATCATACCACTGACTCATGTGCCAAAAAGACCGGGAGGATCTTCCTCGGCTCAAGCACATTGAGGAGGTTGCGAGGTATGTGGACCAAGACGATCAAGACGATGAACCACTGCCACCGCAGGGCCGGGGAAGGAGAAAGCTGCGAAGAAGATTCTCCACCACCTTCCCCGACGCCCAAATTCCGATCTAAGGCGGAGCAGGAGGAGTTCGACAAGAGAGTTGCTCAAGCAACTTCGTGGATCGGCTAAACCTAGAGCATTGTCTTGAGGAAGAGATCCAGAAGGCTAAGAAGCCCGGAAGCTTGTAGGCAAAATTGCTAAGGGCGCAGCCCAAAAAGCTTCTGGATGCTCGAAGAAAAAGAAAGCTCGTGATCGGTGATGATGAGGCTATCTCCGACACGGACAAAATACCCCTAGCTCGTAGAATGTCGGATGTTCCGAAACTAACTCCAGGAGCGGGAGGCGAAGGAAAGAGCCACACGGGAGGTAACGCTGTAGGACCGAATCTCGTGAGAGGAGACACTGTGAGCAGCGTGCCCTCGCAGAAAAGAAAAGGCCGGAAGATTTGGCCAAGATCATCGAAGCTACAGACAAGATGACCAATGAACCGGTCATTGATTGGAAGAAATGTATACCCGTGTCATCCAAATACTACAGACGAGGCGCTCCGAGAGCTACGTATCAGAAGAAAACTCCTCACCGCCATGTAGACAAGTGGATACCTTGGAATCTGAACGAGGAATGGGAGGAACTCAAAATCGAGTTCATCAAAAGGGTACTACGTGTATCAGTGCTATCCTACTGAGATTCCGGCAAATCAGCTGTTCGATGAATTTCTTCATCAATCAAACGCCAGACTCAGAGCATAGGTTCATACGATTCTTGCTAAGGAGAAGCTGCCACTAGTTGCTCCTGCATTTAGAAGAGTACCTCCTCCCAGGACCACTCATGGTGTTTTATGCACCAAGGCGATTGAAGACGAGGTCGACGCAGTAGCCTATCATCATAATCTTAGTTCTCAGCTGCCAAGCGATCTCTAGGATATCCAAACCCTTTACGCCGGAATTTACAAGTATTACGGATTGGATCCTCCTGCTGACAAGTCTGCGGATTTCAAGAGCAAGACTAAGGGGTTCAGACGTTAGCAGTAGTCTTCATATCTCATGTATAGAAGATAGGAACTCTGTAACTCATTTCATTTATATAACAGTTCCTTCTTCTGGCCAGACAATCACTCATTGTCTTACGGTTTTTGTTTGTGTTATTGTTTATCACAACTGATCACTGAAGTGATCGGACACACACTCACACATAACCGTTTCTCTAATGTGCCTATCTGTCAGCTGCTGGTTTCCTTAAAGTTATTTGCTCAGTTTTTTTTAACTGAAGTCATTTTCGTTATCAGTAGTTTAGATCTTAGAATATAGAGGTTTTAGCATCATCAATTAGGGGGAAATTGTTGGGTTATGAGTCAGTAGATGATATTCAGCATTTTATTGGGTTGAAATAATAGTGGGGGAAATCGTAGTGTGTATACCATGGAATTGAAGATCCCAAAACCCAGCTGATATCAGTAGTGTAGTGTCGATAAGATTAGATGATGTAATAGGCTAGACTGTTGATTTCGTATCTTTCGTGTCTATGTCCTGTACGGGGTAAAGTGTTGGACAGATCTTCAGTAGGAAGTTACATTCTAGAACCCCACGTCATCGGTGTAAGAGCTTGTGTTCTTAAGTCATGGTCGATCTTCGCCTCGTTAGAAGACACCTTATCACCGGCGTACATCGGTAGAAGAACCTTATACAAAGCTCGAGTACCTTCACGGGCTCATCAGCGACTACACTCGGTAGAACAGCTCTATCAATCGACTCAGACGAAGAAGACAGAGACTACATTAAGTCTATTGTATCTGACAGGAAACGATCCAGCTTTTAACATCACTCGAAAGTCAGCAGAAGATCATACGAGGAGGAGTGAGAGTCAACTTCGATGAAGACCGATGTCTGACATATCTCACCTCCCACAAACCTCAACCAATTAGAAGCCATCAATGCAATACCTGCTTTGACCAACTAAAGCTGCTCTCATGAACAGTATCAACAACTCTGCTGCAACAATTCCGAATATATGGTCGTTTTCTTTGGAAGTTTGTGACACGTGCATCGTCGTCTCCAACAGACATATGCCTAGGTCACAACTATAAATAGAGAAGGATCTCTGAGCTCCATGCACGGGATATCAAGGGATAAAATGCTCAAGCTTTCAAAACAACTCTAGCGCATTCAAGAGAAATCCAGCGAAGAACTTGCTCAATAGAATACTCTTAGTTCTTCTCTCTAGAGTTCTTTAGATCCCTCTTCTCTAGCTAAGCTCAAATTCATATCTATAGCTTAGATTCTCGAAGGAGTTCACTTTTAGTGATTGTTCTTACTGTAAGAACTCCTTCTAGTTGGAGAAATTCCCCTCCCCTTCAAACCTCGGTTTGATTTGTAAAAGTCGCTAAGGACTATAACTTAGAAGGGTCTCCGGTCCAAGACAGATACCTTGGCCGAGGCTTGCTCGAGATTAATCAACAAGACCTCTGTTCGGCGGGACCGTGGATGTAGGATCTCGCGTATCCGAACCACGTTAAAAATGCTTGTGTTGTTTCATTGTTTTATTGCATTGCATACAAACTGCTTACAAAATCATATCTTGCATAAAACGCATTCTTAAAAGTGCACTAGCCAAAACGGTTTTGATTTGTGAAAATTACGTTTTCAACTGAGACGAATCTCCGGGCCCCACACTCTAATCCGCACTAAGTCTTCGACTGAGAATCAACCACTGACTAAAGTCAATAGGAGAGCTCAGTAGTTGGCTCACTCTCTGACTCGCGATCGAAGGTTATTATCTGGCACTGTTCATCAGTTGCATCCAACAGCTCAGCTGTCCTTCGCGTTTGAGAAAAGAAACAGTACTCAGGTGTATTCACCCCCCCCTCTACACCTGACTCTCATCTCCGGACCAACAATTGGTATCAGAGCGACGGTGTTCTCCTGATCATCGGTTCTGTAACTACTGGTCTTCTCGAACAGATCCTGAAAACGTTTTTCACTGCACAAGCATCTCTTCATACATCCTTATACTCTTACCCACAATGTCTGATAAAAGAACTTAAGTTTTAAAAAAATATATATTCCAACACTCATAAGCAGCTTTTCAATTTTTTTGACATATGCTTTTAAAAAGCACCACATGACCAGCTTATAGACTTATTTTTTTTGGCTTATTTTAAGCTTAAAAAAAAGCAGAAGCCTACATTTCAAACATTAAAAAAAGTGTTGTAAAAAGCACAAAAATAACTTTTTTAAGATGTTCCAAACACTACCTAAACTTATTTAATCCCTTTTCACAATTTTTATTTTATTACATTAAAATTGATCACTTCATTACCATTTATTTTTGGGTGAGACTTGCGTGCGCCGGATGTACCATACATCCGGGTCGCACGCAGGATTCATTTTCGACGTTGACCCAAGCAGTGTGTTGACTTGTATATATATATAAAAAAAAATACTAATCATTTCTCTCATTACTATCTCTCCCCACCTCCGCTCTCTATCTCTGCTTCCGGTCTCTCCGCCTCTGCCTTCGGTCTCCGCCACCGCTCTCTTCGTTTCGGCCTCCAGTCTCTCTCCATCCGCTCTCTCCGCCTCTGCTCTCTATCTCTGCCACCGCTCTCTCAGCCTTCGATCTCTGCCACAGCTCTCTCCGTCTCTGGCTCTCTCTCTCTCTCTCTCTCTCTCTCTCTCTCTCTCTCTCTCTCTCTCTCTCTCTCTCTCTCTCTCTCTCTCTCTCCCCCCCCCCTCTCTGAAATCTCTCGTCTCTCTCTCCTAAAGATCTGAGGGTCGGATTATTCCATCATTCAACCATTGCTTAAGAATAAGGCGAAAACCACCTTCGATCCTGCTTCAGTGAAGGTTTGGTCAAACTCTAGTTTGCTCTTTATTTATTTTTTTGTCCGGGCTAGTGGTTATGCATGTAGAATTGTAGATAGTTGATGTATTTGATCTGAGTCGTGCTGTTTGACTTTCTGGTTTTGTGTGTATACTTGACAGTAAAGAATTGTGGAACTGTTTTAGAAGAATACTTGTCAATATCTTTGATGTAACTATGTGGATTCATATAATTATTGGATTAAAATGACACGTTCCTTAATTATTAACACTTACTTTAGTGTGATTGATACTTTGAGATAAAATAGCACTTTTGTTTGAAATTGACACATTTATTCATTACAGACGACACTCTATAAGAATGTGACACTCTACTCCGAGACAATTGACACTTTTTTTTTACTATGATTGATACCTTGAGTAACATTTATGCATACATTTATGGTTCATATGCAGGTCGTATTTTATTGACTAAATCATTGAACCATAATTTTGTTGACACTTTACTTCAGTGTGATTGATAATTTGAGATTAATAACATTTTTGTTAGTTGCAATTGACATATTATGAGAATGTGACACTCTCTTTCGAAACAATTGACACTTTTGTTTATTGTGTTTGGCAGGTTTGAGTAACATTTCTAGTTATTATACTTCATATTTTTTTGTGTGATTATTGAATTGAAGTGACATGTTCCTTAATTATGATTGACACTTTACTTTAGTGTGATTGATAATTTTGACATAAATGACACATATTTATTCACAACAATTTACACTTTTTCCGAAACAAATTAAATTTTTTTAAAAAAATTACTGATAGTAAAGAAATGATACTCTACAAATGACACTTTGTTCAAAATAAATGACAATTTTATTTGAAGCAAATGATACTCTACAAATGACATTTTTGTTCACAACAAATGACACGCCCATCCTCAATAGAAGTTGGGAAAAATAATAGGAAAAGATTAAAAACATAAAAAAGAAGAAAAAAAAAACTTTAAAGTAAAAATTAAAACTAAAAATAATTGAAAAAAAATTAAAAAACAATTAAAAAAATTAAAAGATAATATAATTATGATGTCGGCATGACTTCGTGCTAGCGTCAACAAGCGGGATCCGTGTCCGACGGGTAAATGGGCTGCAAAATGGATCTCAAATTGAACCGGATGTATGATACATCGGCTCACACAATTTTTTGTGCTTATTTTGTCAAAGAGTAATATCATTTTGCAACTAGTTTTTTTTTCATTTTTACTATCAATTACGACTCCATTAACATTTTTTCCATAATTATTTCATTTGACCAAACAATCTCGTCACTCATGTCACAAATTTATTTTTCAGATTTATTGCATTACCATTATATGCTAGTCCAAAAATATAAGATCCACAAGTTCTAAAATTTCTTACCATAAATATTAGTGCATATTAAAAATAAATTGATAGATAAGATTAATAAGAATCTGTGCATTGGATTACATATTTACATACAATAACGGTGAATCACTTGTGAATCTCATTGTCCACCCGCTTTTTAACAAAATTCGGTACTACAACTAATCCTATATTTTTTATAATTTATATCTTTGTCCCGCTTTAATTTTCGAGTTCACCCCCCCCTCCCCCAAATTTTTTTAATTTGTCATCCTACCATTAAGTTAATATTAAAAATTAGTGTGAATATGACAAGTAGTTCAGAAAAATATGAAAAATATTAAAAATCACATGTGGCCCTGGTCACGGAATAAGGTACGATACATAAATATATTTATAATTAAGCTCGAATTTTTTTAATAATTTAATATGTGTTTCTCTCCTTATTTATTGCAGCATTGGGAGTTTAGGAAAAGATGGAAAACGCGAAGAAGTTCAAGGAATACATGTAGATAACTGCACTTTCATTAAGACTCAAAACGGAGCAAGGATCAAAACATGGCAGGCAAATTAAAATTAATTAACCAACATAGTAAATTTTTTAATTTGTTAATATACAGTAATTAATTCTTTTACTCGTCACATTCATTTATAGGGAGGGTCGGGATTCGCCAAGAATATCACCTTCTCTAACATATTCTTCCAAGCGGCGACAACCCGGTCGTCATAGACCCGGATTCTTGCACTCACCAAAAAATGCGATGACAAAGTAAGCAAATTAAATTTTGAATTCAAAATTGATACATAAAATTGATGCATGCATGATATTATTGTTGAATAGGTGTCCGTAGTTCAAATTAGTGATGTGAAGTACCTTCGACTCCACGGAACAAGTACCCGTACCGTTGGTACGATCAACTTGAGCTGCAGTCGGAAAGTCGCTTGCACCGGTATCGTACTCGACGACGTCAACATACGAGCAGGGGCTGACCCACCCTTGGGCTGGGGTGGGCTCCAGCCCCAGTAATTTATTTATTTTTTTCCTTTTTTACTTGTTGTAATTTTAGAATTTTTTTTTTAAATATTGGTTAAAAATATTAGTCCAGCCCAAGATATTTCCTCCGATTCATGCCCACCCAATGTATTTTATTGGGTCGGATCCGCCCCTGCATACGAGCTGCTGATCATCACGGTGCAACAACGGCTACTTGCATCAACGCTCATGGAAGAGCTCATCTAACAAAACCAACTATAAATTGTCTCAAGCAATGAGTTTGTAACGTTGCATATATGTGGGAATTAATACACATCAAATAAGTAATAGCTTCTGAGAGGGATAAATATAGATGTTTTCACATGTCATTGAAGAAAATGGAAGTCTTATAAATGAAACGGTTTAGTTGTCTTTTCAACCTTGGTAACAATTTAAGCTCACTATCTAGTTGGCCCATGGACTCATTTAGGCCTGGTTAATTTTAAAATCGATCTCTAGTCCATACCTTAATATTAGTAAAAATATATAGAACTAATTGTAGTAACTCAAATTTTATATCAAACTAAATTAACTAAATATAAAGTCTCTTTGGTTGTTTTGGATCTTAAGAGAGTTTTTTATAGCTCTATTTTTATAAAATACCCTCAAATTATTTAAAACTACTACCCGTCATGTAGATTTAGTCCGATCTTATCTTTTTGGTAGTCCCATTGAAATAATCTAAATTTTTTTTTTGGTAAATTATTACAAATATTTTTGATAGGGACCCACAATGTTATACTTCCTCCATACCATAAATAATGTCCATTTTTCCTTTCCGAGACTTACCACAAATAATGTCCCCTTTCCGATAATATCAAATTATTACACACAACCAACCACTCTTTTTTAAGGTCCCCACCGCCTTTACTTACAATCAATCACTCTCCTTAAATCTCATGCCGAAAAGATAAGGGACAATTTTTGTGGGACGGAGGGAGTACAACAATACACAAATCAACAACTCTCATAAAAAATCGCGCCGAAAAAAAGTGGACTAAATCTATATGACGGAGGGAGTAAAAGATTGAAAATTGTGACATGAATTAAAATTGAAAAATAAAATATTAATTCATTTCTAATAAGTACTTGATTTGTGTCAAAAATGAAAAACTAATAAGTCAGTAATAGTTTTTTTAAGTCAAATTGTGCGCGACTTAAATATTCACTACATATAAATAGCTAATGAATAAGTAGGAATAATACATTAATTCAAATTTCATGTATTTAAATCATCAAAATTGTCTATGAGAAGGTGCAGGTCAACACCCAACACAATATAAAAGTTCAAAATCCTGAAAAATAAAAAATAAAAAGTCTCTACATCGAACATTATTCAACTTTGCCACTCATTTATTTCTACTTAGCGTATTCTTGTAGATGCTCTTAAGTAGTAAGGATCGGGGGAGGTAGTCGGACTTGGCACCAAGCAACGGAGCCTTGGTGTCAGGGAAGCACTCCGCCCCCGGCAGCTCCGTCACCACCCCCCTCGCTACTTATCGCGATGGGGTACCGGAGCAAGTGTCCCGGAAGGTCCCTCTCTAGCTCTTCGCTCGAATATAGATCCCAATACTTATCCGCTAGCTCGTTCACCTTCCTCGTGCATTCCTCGTTTTGAGGATGGAGGAAGGTGTCATCGAGCATCCCGAGATGCTCGTACCATAACGACATTCGGAAGCCGTGCACTTGCCCCCGTGCCGCTTCTTGGCTGTCAGGAGATGGTGCGGTTGGTACGCACCAATCGCGATCTCCGAGTCCCTCGTTCCGTCCATCGATCTTTGATTGATGTTGGCGGAGCCAACAATAATATACTCATCATCAACTGCAAAACATTATCAATGTTAACTACCATTGTATATACCTCAACATGATCCTAACAAAGGCCGTAAACTTACCGATCATCATCTTTGAATGAACGTAGATCATGAACCTTCGAGCTTGTTGAGCTCGAAGGTAGTCCGAGTCAGGCTCGGGCTGCTCAGAAGGCTCGTACTCGCCGCTCTTCTTCGTCTCCCGGTTGCCAAGACAAAAGAATGTCAAGTAGTTTGTTGGATCATCCTCAATCCCCTTATCTCTAAGTGCCTTAATAATATCCTTATACATCATCTCCATCGTCCGTCTCTGCCAATCTAAAATCGCCTGCACCGATCCGCTCTCAGGGATCCCCTCCGGCCACATCGGCACGACCACGTAAATCCTAAAATTCTCCCCTGCCTCAATCTTGCTCACCACCTTCAATGAAAGCTCTTTAGGAATTAGATGAAGAGCTCCTATATCTCCCTCAATGTTTTCCCACCCGAAGCTCGATCCCAGGAAATACTGGTTCTCGATATAGATGAAACTCTTTGCACGGCGTATAGCGTGAATATACGCGTCCTGAATACTCCGATCAACGATGTTTTCCTTTCCACTAACAAGACCGGCATTGGCCGCTTCTTCAGGGCTCTCAGGGAACCCGAAAGCGGCCCCACCGTCGATCGACCTGAAAAGCTGAACATTCCACGTCTCCTGATCATCGGGGAACGTGACAGGAGACGGGGGTATAATCGTATTTTCAAACTCCTCCCTTATTTTCAACAACACATCTTTCCCTCCCTGCTTTTTCCACCTCTGCTCGAAGTTGAAAAGAACATCCCACGCTATCGGCCCTTCGAGGCGGGAGTGGATGTCGTGCCACGGCTCCCTCGGACCGCCCTTGGTGATGACGGCGCCCGGGAAGTTCGGCTGGTGGAAATCGTCGTGGTGGGCGGAATCCAACGTTCTGAAAAGGGAATGAAAGGGAGTGTCGTAACGACCGTCACAGAGATCAATCCCTCCGACGAAGCTTACGATTCGCCGGCGGTCTCCTCCGCCGTTTGGCATGTCGGAATCAACCACTATTATCTTCTGATGATGAGTAAACATGGTGGAAACCTGCAGATTCTGAACAATGCTTCCGCCGTCGTCCGGATTTCGAGGGCACAAGACGCAGTGTACATCAGTACCTATTGGTAATAGATATATTAGCAAACGAAAAAACGACAAATTGAAATAAGAATAATATATGTGTTCAAAAGTCAAAACTGTGTTGGTCTCCTTTTTTTTCCCCTCAAAATATGGAATTTTTTAAAAAAATACTGTACGAAAAAAACCCGATAAATTCAACACACCTTCAACTCTTTAGTTATGTAATAATTTATCGATCAAATTAAGTTTTTTAAGTTCTATCAATTATTTATAAAATTGTATTTTTTTTTTACCTTTAATTGAACTTGTAGACTATACTACGATTAATCGAGATTAAGATATATACTTGTAAATATATAGTAAAATTTATTGTTTTAGACATTTTCCTAGGGTTTCTTAAGGATTCAAGAAAACAATCAACATAACCTTGAAAGAAGTTCATGGTCTCCTCATCATGAGTCGCCATCAATCCATCTTTCTTCAACACACCAACAGAAGTTCGATCGTCCCACACCAGCATCAAAACTCGAACCCCCTCATCGGCCTTCCTCTTCAGCAGCTCGCCGAGAGTCGTATCGCCTCCGGGCTTCTCCCTCCTCGAGTCCCTTATCAACGTAATCTCCGTATACACAGACCAACCTGTGATATAAATCAAGTGCTTCGCGTTAGTTATGGCCTCGAAAACATCCTCCCAACACCGCTGCCCCTCGTACGACTTCCCTCCGGACAAGGCTATTTTCGGTACGAATTTATCGGGGATATGCGCGTCTTGAAACAGAGAAACACGGCAGCCGGTTCTCTGTCCGAAGAACGTGTACGGAACGCCGGGATACTTCACGCTCTTGATCCCGCGGCCCCAGTTTCGATCGCGAGTTATGTCGAAGAACTGGAGCTTTACGTGGATCTTGGATCCTCCGCTGATCGGGTTCCTCGCCTCGTCTAGGATTTCCTCCCAACGGTCAACTTCTTCGCCGTCGAGGAGATCGTTGATCGACACGTAGGCTCGGCCGATTAGGGTTGCACCGATCGGGTTGGCGTCTTTGACGGTGAAGATGACGTTGGAGGCCATGTGCGCGCAGTAGATGTGGAATGATTCGGACCAGTTAGGGTTACTTGATTCTTTCTCGATCAATCTTGTTCTTCCAACTCTTGCCTTTTCTAGATCCACGGTTGCGTATATTTTCGGAGTCCCCTTGCCTAATCCGACCGACTCTCCGATATTCTCCACCAACTGCCGAGATAAAATTTAGAGTTTTTAATTTTGGAGTACAAAAGTGCAATTTTAGAGTGCAAGTACTAATTTTTCAAAATTTACAGTTTTCCCGAATTCGGAAGGTACGTACAATGGCTCCATGCGCACCTCTAAATCTACCTAGACTAGTTATGTGTAACGTAAAATGTCACTGTATCATAGAAATTAAAAACGAATCTCGATATGAAGAAATTTGAGATGAAACTCATACCTTGCCTAAGAAACCACCACCGCCACCACTATCACCACTTTGCAGCCGATCCACTTCAAAGATTGTAACATGTAAAGTCCCATGAAGCAATGTGTGAGACATTTCGCTGCACCTGCAAAATGTGAAATTAAAATGTGATTATATTACCAACTCCATCTACGAAAGAATGGTTGAAATACTTCAATCTTAAAAGAACAAAATCAAGAACCTTAATTTGTTCGAGTATGAAAATAATGAACCTTAAAAGTTCCCAGAAGCTTACAGATATGAATATATATTTTTTAAGGCAGTAAAATGGATTGTGATCCGATTTTGCTGTGTGCGACACTCGGACATTGATCCTGGAAAATAGATTTTATTTGTTGTTTCCCTTTACATTCATCCAAATTTAAAATATTACATTATAAAATAATACTCTCTCTATTTAGTAATTCTTATATTTTAAGAAAATTCATGATCTCAAGTAAAATTAGCGAAGAAAAAAATGTTTATGTTAAATATAATCATTACAAGTATAGTAAGAATTACAATTATGAAGGCAATTAACAATCGAAAACAGTACTATTGCACGGTAAAGCATCGATTTAATTGATCCAAACAGTACCTCGTTTCCTTATTGAAGCAGCCAACTGTAGAAAACCGTACCCGTTTAGGAATCACGTGTCCTTTCTGGGACACAAACTCTTCAATTTCTATACGTTGAGCTAATAATTAAACTAAATTATTCAATCAAGATTAAATTATAAGTTTCCCACTTGTTTTAATATACTATTATACTAATAGCTAAACATATTTGATATTTCTTCTTTCAATAATATTTATTAAATGATACAATAATGATTTCGATATCTAATAAGTTCTACCTACTATTGGATTTGAACCAATGACTCAGTCGTATGAAAGCAATAATCTAACCACTGAGTTAAATCTTGGGCCACATTTTTATTAAAATCTCCCTCCAAAAATAAGCAATATTTAGGACCACTGCATTCAGCAGCCACAAAAGGGCCTTTAACTCTAAGCTGGCCAACAGTGACTTCATTCTTTCTTGCATTCATATTAGTCTTACCCCATGTATACATATGTCAACTCATACTCTCTCTCACTCTGCATGAGTCTCTCACATCAATCTCATTTTACCCAAAAAATCTCAAGAATTCTTGATCTTAATAAGGCTTCGAGTATAAGACATGGTTCAGAAAAAATTCCGAGGTGTACGGCAGCGCCACTGGGGTTCTTGGGTGGCGGAGATCCGCCACCCTTTGTTGTAAGTTTCTGAATTCAAATTTTGATTTTCTTATTTATATATATGTTGAGGAATATGATTTATGCATGTGTAGGAAGAAGAGGGTGTGGTTGGGGACGTTTGAGACGGCGGAGGAGGCGGCGAGGGCGTACGACGAGGCGGCGGTGATGATGAGCGGCAGGAATGCCAAGACTAACTTCCCGGTGGCGGGGAGCGGCGACCCATCGCCTCCGCCGCTGCCTTCGTCGGTCATCAGCGAGAAACTTCGGAAGTGTTGCAAATCGCCGTCGCCTTCAGTCACGTGCCTGAGGCTGGATACGGAGAGCTCCCACATTGGAGTGTGGCAGAAACGGGCCGGGTCGGAATCCGAGGCGAACTGGGTCATGACGATTGAGCTTGGGAAGAGGGAGAGTGATGGTCGGAGTGGAGGAGTGGTGGCGGAGGTGCGTGATAAGGAGGCGGAGGAGACGTTGACGGTGGAGTTAAAGAAAGAGAGGGACGTAGCGGAAGAAGAGGAGAAGATTGCATTGCAAATGATTGAGGAACTCATGAATTAATTGATTAGATTAAAATTGCAATAATTTAATCGTTTTTTCATCAAGGAATTCAAGGATTGCTATAACAAACGAAGAGCATATTGCGAATTACATGCGAACTTGTTTGCTCTATTAACCATCTTAACCGTTATACTATTTTAAAAAGATAAAAAGTTTATATATATATATATATATATATATATATATATATATATAGAAAATATATAATATATTTTTTTATATATTTGTATGATAAGGGGTAGGTAAGTAGAGTGACAATAGTACTGATTGAAAAAGACAAATAAACGAGCAATAAACGGTCTATTGTCCCATGGCCACTGCTCCACATGTAGTGCTACTATTTATTAAGACATATTAGTACAATAATTTGTTTGTTTGGAGTTTAAATTGTCTATTCAAATCTGTACTTCTTATTCCGCATTGTTGAAAAATACTCGAAATTGGAGCACACTAAAATCATTTGTTAGGAATAGTAACTCATGCATATACAATTATTATATCATCCGCGTGTTTCCACATATATTTACAATTAAATGTTGGATCTAATTAGGATTGTAAGTTGTTCCACTATTAAACCACATTATTGATTATAACTTGTATTTCTAGAAAACTTTATTAAAATATTAACTCCATTAATTCTAACATCAAGCATGCTTGTAACATTATTAATTAGTTGGTATTTTTCAATTTTATGAGAATTAAAACGTTCAATGGAATTCATTCCTTCATAGCTTTGAAGGAGAAGTAGAAAGAAGGGGAAGATGAATCATCATCATGAATTGGTTTTCATGGAAACAAGTCAAATATGGTTGGATTATTGATCCTATCAGTATACCAAACTCAAAGAAGATATTGTATGAGACTGGGATCCAGATGTGAAACTATTCGCAATTGTTGGGATGGCCGGCATTGGTAAGACTACAAAAATATTTGAAGATTTAAATCTCGTGCGTGGGTGGATGTAGGCACTAGGCAGAGAGCGTCAATTACATCAGATTATAAAGGTCAGTATATCCTGATGAAATGCTTAGTAATTTAGAGGAATATGGTGATCTATGAGAGAAAAAGTAAATACTTGAAAGAATGTTTGGAAGGTAAGAGATACCTAATTGTCTTGGATGATGTGTGGGATGGAGAGAGGTTTGGTATTAGTTGGAAGCAGACTTGTGCATACAAGTAGGATAAGAGGAGTAGTTGATCTCTCCGGCCGCCTTGGATTATGCGGATGATGAACAAAGAACAAAGTTGGGATCTTCTTTCCCTCAAAATCGCAAGATCCGCACATCCAAAGCCATAAGTATGTAGATTACTGAGGGATTAATTCTTGAATCATCAAAAAAACATGGTGTGAAATGTTTGAATGAGCTTGCTTCCAATAGTATTGTTATGGTGTACCAAAAGAGCACTAAAAGTTCCTCTGAGATGTCAATTGCTGATGAAGGGATCCATTCTTCATGGTGGAACATTTGTCACAACCGGCTAGGAAGAACAACTTTTTTCATGTCTTAAATAGACTTGAAGACACTTTACCTACTGAGATTTGGGACTTCAAGAATTGAAGCATCTTGATGTCATGGGGAGCAATCTACCGGACTCTTGGGGTAGTCCCATGGGAATATTCCCGTGAGCCTCCGTGTTGCTTTGATCATGTTTCCAATCTTGAAAAGTTGGGAGTCTGTTAAATGTGTTATTGTGAATCCGGAACTTACATATGAGTTGTTGGGAGATGATTCAGCTGTTGTTTAGTGATTAGATGATTTGGCTGATCCCAAAATCCTATGTTGATTGGTGAATCATTCCTATGTAAAAGTTAACACCTTTGTCTTTGAGTTTTTCAGACTCAGTAGACCCACCTTCAGCATGGTTCCGGCTCAGTAGTTCCGTCTGCTGTTCTTCAGTAGACTATCCGCCGCAGTGCCATGGAATGAAGATTCAGTATGGCTGGACTCAGCAGGAGCAGCATACTGAAAGGTGTTCAGGAGTCAGAAGAACTGGATTCAACAGAGCGGTTTGCGAACTCGTAGTCTTGACCTTGGGTAGAGTTGAACTCGGCGGAGTATACTACTGAACCTATGGGTCAGACTCAGCAACGGCCTGTCAGTTGCTTTAACTGACAGTTGACTTCAAAGTAAGATTTAGTAGAGTTGTCCGAGGTCGTACATCTGAGAAAAGTCAGCTTCAGTATCAACCTTAAAGTCTGAATGTCTCAACCATTTTTCTGTACCTCGACCAATAACAAGCAGCCAGCTGGCAAAGTATCCGACAAAAGCTTCAAGTCAACCACTTTCTGCAAAGAAACGGACTGATGAGTCGTTTCTGTACTTAGTTATTTCTGGGCGAAAAGTGCTTTAATTGGCCAACCGGTGCACTCGTAGTGGTGAAAAATGCAGGTTTTAAGTGTTGATGTGGCATGGTGACGAGGATGATATTTGGCAATGTTTGATGACGAGAAGGTCACGAAATTGATGATGTGGATGCGGATTTCTATGGAGGAAAATATTTTGATCATACTTTGTGGTGGATAAGGAAAGATATTATTTCCTTATTATCCAAATCCCTTTCCTTATCTTGGAGGGATTTTAACCTAACTTGGAGAGGAAGATAAGGAGTATATAAGGAGAAGAAGTAGACGAGAAGAAGGAGTTCTTGAACCCCCGTACTTAGACGTCGTCACTTCCATAAATCTGAGAGAAACCCTAACTCCTACCGATCCATTTTCCCGATCGCCGCCGATCACACCTAATCGACCGAAGATTCAAACCGCCGTCCATTCCTTTGAAGAATCTGAGCAGATCGTAGTAGTTAGAGAAGAAGAAACAATTTAAATTTTCGTTGGCTTGTTCTTTTATGCTTTCGAAGTTTGAATTCTTGTTTTTAATTTCGTTCGTCATTATCGTTCTAGTTTAGAGATCGGATTTACGTTGATACTCTTGTTCTAGTTTAATTCAAGTATTTTGTTCGGTTTCTTAAATCTTAGTAATCTGTGATTTCGTGCTTTAATTGTTTTAAATTTCGTTCATGCTAGATCTAGGTTTATTCATGTTTATATTTCTATTCTGCGAACTGTCCCGGTTGCCCAACCGAAGCGTCTGCATGAGTAGCTAAGTTTTTAGGGGTCCGGCAGAATGTAAATACACACGTGAACAAGACATGAGGCTTCGGTTCGAATAATTAATCAAGAGTGTTTCGGAGTTAGTTCTTAATTAATTGATCCGACTAGTAATTTAGGTTTGATCACCCTAGGTTGCCCAGTGTGTAGCTAACTTAGTACTTCCATCGTTTCTCGTGGAACAAGGCCAGGTAAGTAGCGAAATTATTCATTAGAATAATTGGATTAAAACAATAGGAGACTATTAGATGCCCAACATACGAGTAGACTCATATACTAGGCTTCCTTAGTTCAATAAAGTTGTCTAGCTATTAAATCTATTGATTGTCCAACACCGTAGGTTGTAGCTAGGTTAGGGAAGTAGCCGTTTCGATGTCCAACATGGCGGTTACCGACTAAGTAAGTGGGAGTGAGGGTTGTGTCAGTTTAATTACGGCAATCTATAACTAGTAGATTCTTAAGATTAATTCATATTAAGTGGCGATGATTGGAATTATGTGTGTGTGAATATTCTGCTGGACATGTCTCTCAGTTGCCTAGTTCATATAGTTTTTAATTCAGTTCAGTTTTTAAGCAATTTTAGTTTAATAGAAAACCCAAAACCTGCGTGGTTGCTAACCAAAATCATAGATAAGTAGGAAAATAATGTGTCTAGTTGTCTGTTCCTTGTGTTCGATACCCTGTGAACTATACTGATTTAATTCTCAGATTTGCAGGATTATTTGGTGCAATAAAGCGATCACCACAGACTCTATAGAATTCAAAGGAAAGGAGCCGTTTGCTACCTATATAGAGTGACATGTGGATTGTTTCGTCTCCAACGAATTTATCCATGTTCGCTACTATAAATAGAGGGAAGGTCGTGATCCTTCAAGTCGCACTACACGATCACATTAGCGACTATATGGAAACTCAAGCATTCAAAGATTCAAAGCTCTAGAACACTTAGCAATTACTCAACTGAAGAACACGAACCCATAGTTGATTATTCCTCTCTGTTCTTCGCTCTAGAAGCCACTCTCGTTCCCACCCTCTAACATTAAGCTCATTGTAATATCTATAGCTTAAACCGAAAGAGTTCATTTATTGAACTGTTCTTAGTGTTAAGAACTCCTTCATAGTTGGAGATACATTCAAACAATTTTGTTTGACCCTGTAAACTGAGACTTGCTCAGTATAATCACAAGTAAAAGTTTATCCTGCGTACAAACTAACTGAGACTAACTCAGTATAATAAAATAGTGTCCTGTTTTGTTCGGGAAGAGTGGACGTATGATCTTGCGTATCCGAACCACTTTAAAAACTGTTGTGTCGTTTAATTGTTGCATGATATAACTGTTCATACTGAAAAATATCTTCCAAAATCATACAACTGTTGTTTTCAGTTCAAACCTAAAATATCGCAATAATCTACTGAACAGCTTTAGTAAACAAACGTTTTCGAAACAAACTGAATCGGGTCTACACATTTCCGCACGCTACTGAACCTCTGCTGAACGGTTCTAAATTTGACATCAGTCAGCTAGCAGACCTTAGTACTGTTAATCACTCTGTCCGCGCGATCAAGATCAGCTTGCTTGGTCTACTGAATTTATTCAGTAGACATCTTCCGTGAAACGGACTGATCGCGTTTTGAGTTTGAGAAAAAGATTTTCAAGTGTATTCACCCCCTCTATACCTGAACGTTTGACTCGGGACCAACATGAGTTAATCTCCCCTTCTACCCTTTCAATTTTCCCTTCATGCCTAAAAAAGTTGGCATTGAGTGGGATGGGGTATCCATTGGCAGAGATGAGAAAAATTGCTTTGTTGGAAAATCTTGAAGTGCTCAAATTGTAATGCAATGCGTTTCAAGGATCGGAGTGGGAAATAGATGAGAAGTCATACCCATCGCTAGAGTATCTTCTAAAGTTTCCACCTCCTAAACTCCACTTTCCAAATCACAGTCTTCTAGTCCAATCAATCAATGCTCAAAATAACTTCAATCAAATCTAAAAATACTATTCTATTCTTTTGATTTAATATACTAGGAAGTTAGACCGATTGGATATTTAAATTAATTTTGGTCAAATATTCCATTAACACTAATTAATACATTTTACAAACATTAGTTATATCTCATTAATACAATCAAATGATTCAAAAGTTCATATTAATTTATGCCTAACAATATTAGACCGTAGCGAATTTAGATTGTAGAATTGCTACAAGAATTTAGAGTTGTGAAATCGATAAGGAATTGTCATAGATTTAATAAAATTGGAAAAAAAATCTTTTAAAAAATCATTAAGAATTGTGGAAAAATGTAAAATTGTGGATAAAATATAAGAAAGAAAAAAAATTGTGGAATTGATACAGAATTGTCACAAATTCAATAAAATTGGGAAACTATGTAGATAAAATATAATTTGAAAAAATCTTAAAAGAAATCATTAAGAATTGTAAAAATAAAAAGCAAATTGGCACAGATGGTCCCCCAAAGTGTGTTAGTCTGAATGAATTGGTCCATAATCTTGTTTTTTAGTTAATTGGTCCACAAACTTTGATAGTTTGGATGAATTGATTCTCTTGTTAAATATTAAGTTAGTCAACTGTTAGTTATAGGTGCATTTACGGAATAAAAGTTTCAGGGAGCAATTCACCCATTTTTTAAATTTAATTTTAACTATTTTTTAAAATATTATTTTAAGTTATAATCTTTTTCAAATAAAAAATTTTAATTAATTTTTTTTTGAAATAAAAATTTTAGTAACTAAAAAGTTTAATTAAAAAACTTAAATAACTTTTTTAAAAAAAAATAACTAAATTTATATTAACTAGTAGTTTTAAATTAATTTTGAACTATTATTATCATAATTTTTTTTCAAACAAATTTTCTAATTAACTTTTTTTCAAGTAATTTTTTTTGTACTTAAATTAACTTTGCAGCCGATCCACTTCAAAGATCATAACGTGTAAAGCTCCATGAAGCAATCAATGTATGTGACATTTTTTTCACCTATAAAAAGTGAGAAAAAAAAAGTAAGCAAATGATACGATTTACATACCAACCCCACCATTATCCACAATCAATGGTGCTATATTGTAACGCTCCGAAATTTTCGATATAAAATGCATTGTATATTTATTTATGCATGTTATCAAGTGTTTTAGTTCTGTAAGTCGCGCCTTAGAAATTTAAATGAAAATTAAAGCATCTATCTTATTTGTCATTAAATCATTTTTATTATGTAAATATATTTTAAACTTTGAATGTGTTTATTTATATCATATTATGATTATATTGTTTATTGCTGAGATAGAAATAATGTTAGAATTATGAGACAAAATAATATTTATTTACTTAGGATTTCCTAAACCTGCTGGGATTCATGAAAGGATTGAATATATTTTATATTTGTGTGAAATAATTAGGAGATAATTTTATATTATGTTTTATGATTAAAATAGATATTTTATGTGTGATATTCATGTTTAAGATCAATTTTAATTGTGTCTATATCATAATCCAACTATGATTGAATCTCTTATATGGTAGGTGATAGATTAAATTCTATCTAAATTATATAAGTACGAAAATAATTATGGATAACATATATTTGATTAGGGATCTTTATATAATGATTTCTAGGCCTATAAATACCCCTTAGTCGCTCATAATATAACATCCCATAAATTTTTTGAAAATCAGTCAACATATCTGTGAACTGTTTCAATAATTATTTACACATATTCCCGTCATCATATTATCATGAATATTTAGGATCGTCTTTCTAGGTATGTCTAGTATATACTCTATTAGTTTTGTAGAATTTTACAAGCATGATAAGTATTTGTTTAAAATTATTATTCGTAATCTGCCAATTTTTTTACAGCATGTTCATGAGCTTGATAGGAAAATTGTTTTTCATGTTTTCTTTGAGTTGTTTTCGACCATGCTGAATATTAATAGGATATACTCTATGTTAGGTCATTCATGTTAAAAATATAGAATTTTTATGATACATTTACTATTTATTTGCTAATTTGTTTCTTGATGTGCCAATTCTTTTGTCAACATGAATGTAGATTGAAACACAAAAAAATTCATGTTACTATTAGATGAATTATTGATCACAATAAGTTTTATTACGATGGAATATGTATTAGGTTGTTCATGTTAGAGATCTATAATTTTTAGGACAAAATTTTTGTGATTTCATTGACTTATTTCATGAATTGCCGAATTTTTCAATGCATGAATGAATTGTCAATAGAAGTAAGATCGTGTTTAATATACTTAAGTTTATTACCATGTAAAACCATTAAAATTACATGTTAATAAGTGGATTATGTATAATATACATTTTGGTTTGATTATTTTGATCTATGTGTATTTATGAATTATTTGAATTATAAATGCATGCATGACATTCCATGTAGAGTCATTAAGATAAATTTCCATGTATATGATCGACGCGCGGGACTTAAACATTGATATCCATTATTTTTCTTCAAGTCAAGGTTAAGGTGAGGAATGTTACCGTTTATCTTTATTATAATTTGTGCTCGATATTTCATGTGTTTATGACAAGCATGAAAGGGAGGGTCAAAATCGGGCCCTAAGATCGAAATCAGATCATTTATGAAAAATCGGTCAAAATAAGGTCGTCGGTCGAAATCGGACCGTTTGAAAAGTTCATGTGGTTTGTGTGGCCAAATTACAAGTTCATGTTACATAATCTAGTTATTCATGTTTATGTTTGATATAATATATATAGTTTGGATAAATGTATTTCCCACTGAGTAGTCGTACTCAACCCACTATTTTAACATATTTCAGGAAATGGCACAGCCGATGCATAGAGGTGTTGGTGGTGATGGTCACGATGAGGACTTATCGTATTTAAGTATTGCTTTTAGTTTATGAACTTTTCTTTGTTTCTTTTTGAAATGTTAGAATTAGTAAATTTTTATTTAAGACTTCCGCTGAGTTTGAAAGAACTTAAGTTATGCAATGATTCTATTTCATGGAAATATTTTGAAAGAATTAAAATATATATATTAACTATGAAGTAGCGTCCTCAGTTAAGTTATGAAAATTAGGCGTTACATATACAATCTTAAAAGATAAAAAATAGGAACCTTAATTTGTTCGAGAATGAAAAAAGAGTTCTCTCACATAAGCTTACAAATAATAAAAGTTTTAAGGCAGTAAAATGGATTGTAACCGTGCTTTATGCGACACTAGGACACGTGTCTTAGAACATATATAGTTTTCTTCTTCTTTTTTTCGCTTCACATTGATCAAGATTTAATTTATTTTTTTATTACAAATTAATATTCTCTATATTTATTTGTAACAATAACTAAGTGATAATTTGTACTCATATTGTGGATATATCTTCATAGATCTAGGTATAGATATGTGACATCATCTATCCCACTTTTGGTATCTCAATCCATGTCTCACTAATTTAATTTAAACACACATACAACTATAATAAAAATACACACGACACCACCGCATTCGTGGGACCTGTATCGGGACATAAAAAAGAGATAAAAGATATTTAGTGGTATACGAGTATACCTTATATATAGAATGATGATCAAGTAAATAGGGGCTTCTAATCCTCATAATATTACATTGTGATTACTTTTATTATTTTGTTTATTCGGGTCTAAATTGTATATATTCAAATTTGTACTAATTATTTCTGTGGTGTTTGAAACAGTTTTCAGCTGCAACTGGAGTGTTTGGAATACCCAGTTTCCAATAGAAAATTACTACCAAATATAGCCAAGATAGAGAAGCTGCTATGACTCAGCTTTCAGCTTACAACTTATTTAATTTATTGAACTATTTTATTCTTTAAATATTTCTATAATTCTCAAAAAATCATTAATTTTAAAATTAATATTTTTATTAGTTATAATTTTAATTATAATTGTATTTAAAAATATAACTTAGTAATTTTATAAAAAATATTTTGTATTTATTATTTATAAATTCTTCAAGTTTAATGAAATAATAATTATTAAGATTAAGTATAAATTAAATATAAACTAATTAAAGTAGTAGGTTTTGAGGATTTCAACTTTTAAATTAATATTTTTCTATTGTTATTTTAATGGATAATTACTTTTTAGCTACGAAATCATTAAAAAATTATATAAATATTATTATTACTATGAATTTATGCAAATAAGTAATAATGTTTAAAATATAATAGTATGATATGTTTATGCTAATATGATATACTTAAATTTATATAACATAAAATTAATTTAATTTAATATTTTGTAATATTGAAATCAAAATTATAATGCAAAAAAATCTCAATTTTATTTATTTATTTATTATAAATTATAGTAATTGTTTAATAACATTGAGAGTAAGACTAAGGGTGTAACGGTTTGGTTCGGTTCGGTTTCTTATGCATTTTAGGAACCGAACCAAACACATACAAATGGTTCGGTTCGGTTCAATATTTTTTAAATATCGAAACCGAACCGAACCGAACCGCTTATAAATGGTTTGGTTCGGTTCGGTTTACCGGTTCACCTTTCTATTTTTTTATTTATTTTTTAAATTCTAAATAATGCAAGAATAATAGTTTATAGGATGTCACTTGTTCCAAACTCATAAGTATAGAGTTGTTACTCATTTCTCTTCCTTTGTATAAATTAGAATTGATATTAACTTAAAATCTAATATCTAAATCAAATAACATTCTCATATAATAAAGACAAATATTAAATAAAAAAATAAAAAATAAGATATTGGTTCGGTTCGGTTCGGTTCGGTTCGAACCGTTCAAAAATTCTTGAAACCGCGAACCGAATCGAATGTAAACAGTTCCTAAAAAAATAAACCGAACCAAACCGCGAAGCCGAACCGAACCACATTTTTCGGTTTGGTTCGGTTCGGTTTGATCGGTTTCGTAGTTCGGAGCGGAACCACTTACACCCCTAAGTAAGACAAACATTTTATTTAAAAAGTTAAAATAAATTATTGATATCATCAGTTTTTCAAACACAATTTTCTTCACTTTCAGCCGCTTTCAACACTTCTTCATAAACACTTAAAAATTCTCACATCAACAACTTTTAACCGCTTTTAGTAGCTTTCAACACTTATCAATATGTTTCAGCTAGTCCAAACACTCACTTCATGAGGTTAGTTGAGTTTGTAAGACGGCCCGGAAAAGAAAATAAAAAATAAAATAGGGGTCCTTTTTCTTCAAGTTGTGTTAATTAGGCCCAGCATTCTTTTTAGTTTTTTTTTCCCAACTGATAAGTTTTATTAATTAGGCCTAAAATCGATTCTCCCCTATAAATCACAACTACTAGTTTTTATGTAAAAATCAGGCTCGTAATTGCTCACAGAATTACTCAGTCCCCATAAAAACTTGAGGCCCAATGTTACGTGGATGAGCATCAATTACATTATGACATGAATTAGTCCCAATTTATCTTCTGCAAACTTTGAATTTTTTATTATGACATTATGACATGAATTAGTCCCAATTTATCTTCTGCGAACTTTGAATTTTTTATTATCATAAGATAATATTTAAATATTGGATATATTTGCTCCATCCTCCTGAAAATGTTACCCTTCCATAATCTTGATCGTAATAATATTACAAAAATTATTGTCGTTGAAATAATAAGATATAAGTATTATTATAACTCAACAACAACATTAATATTTTTACATTTATAATGAAAATCCCAAAAAGTCTCTTATTGACAGTTGAATGCAGTACATGAAAAAACAAAAATAACATCTGCAAATTCAAATGGAACTAACGTGTTGATTGTAATTAAATCGTGGAGTATTAAATTTTGGGAAAAAAGGTCATTGAGTACTTTATAGTTAAATAACTTTTATAAATTAGTATTTGTTGTAAATATATTTTATATATATACTTACCATATATTGTGATGACCATGTAAACCCTAAAAGCCAATGAGCCCATCTTGTACTCTATAAATAGAGGTCTCCACCCTCATAATAATACACATCTATTTTCTCTTTCTCTCTATTATTCTCTCATTCTATTTAGTTTATAACACGTTATCAGCACGAATATGCTCTTAATTGATCGGAGAAAATCATGGCATGATTTTGATATCTTCGTTCGGCGGAAAAGTGATTGTCTAGTAAGTTTTTTTTTTCTCAATTTGTTCATTCACGCCATCTGCATATGTAATTGGTTACGGTTAGTGCTTTGTTTTTCAATTAGATTTCCTCGATAAAAACATTGCTTGTTTAGAGTTTTATATTGATGAATCAGACATATGATATTATATTGTGATAGTTGGCACGAGTGTTATTGGAAAACCAATATTTTTATTTGTCATGTTCAAGTTCTATTTAATTTTATAACCAACTTTTCTTGCTAAGTGAGTTGACAATTTTTATTTGCTATGTTCATGTTCTTTAAAGAAAAATTATGAGTTTGGCCTATTTCATAGTGTATAACGTGAATCAATTTATAATGCCATATTATACATTTACTACGAAAGCTTGTTGGTGGATTCATGAGATTAAACTTTTGTTGTTTTTTAATGAATCTATATGTCATGATTACGGGAAACGTTTTTGATTTAATATTATAGTGTTCCCCAAGTATCACACAATTACTATTCCTAAATAATATTATATATTTTCGATGAGCAATTCAATTTTACTTATTGAAATAATTTAATTGTTGCTCCAGAAGACGCACAATTGATATTCCCGAAGAATATCACATGCTCTTAAAGAGAAATTCAATCTTATTTATTGAAATAATTTAATTGTTGCTCCGTAGAAGCACAATTTAATATTCCCGAAGAATATTACATGCTCTTGAAGAGCATTTATTTTACGCTTTTATTTATTATTTGTTTGTTATTTATTTATTTAATGTTGAATCTAAATTGTTGCTCCCAAGAAGCACAATCTATATTCCCGAAGAATATCATATGCTCTTAAAGAGATATTCAAATTTATTGAAATAACTCAATTGTTGCTCCATAAGTAGCATAAGTTAATATTCCCGAAGAATATTAATATTATCTATGTATTTACTTGTATACCTCAATTTTTTTTGTTACATACTTGTATAATATTTATATCTATATATACATACAATCTTAATTTGGTGCTTCTGAGCACACAATTAATATTCCTGAAGAATATTATGTACTTTTGATGAACAATTCATATAATATGTCTTATTGATGGATAAATCTTGGTTCTTGAATTGTTATTGTTGTTGCTCCCAAGTAGCACAATTTATATCCCAAAGAACATTATATGTTCCTAAAGAGCAATTGAGTTTCTAAAAAATATTAGTCTTTCGCCTGAAGTGGTTTAATATTAGTGCTCATGAAGTAGCACAATTTGTATTCCTGAAGAATGCTACATGTTCTTGAAGAACAATTCAGGTTTTCAATTTTGACAAATGTTATATGTTCATAACTCTAATTGTTGCTCTTGAAGTAGCACAATTAACTCTACATGTTCTTGGAACAACTTGTCATTTTGAAATCATATATCACAATAATTATACTTTAATTGTTGTTCCTGAAGTAGCACAATTAATATTCTTGATGAATATTACATGTTCCTAAAGAACAATGTATATCTAAAGGTATGTTGTAATTTAAAATATTACCTAATTATATGGAGTGGTAGCAAGAGCTCCTCTTTGAATGACAATTGCATTTTCAATATCCTATTGTGGCTTAATTTCTTTTCAAGAATAGATGTGAGATCCGGTAGATCTCAAAATTTGCAATTCATTGATTTCGCTTATCATGAAACTAAATTGTTGCTCTAGAAGTAGCACAATTCCATTCCTGAAGAATGATCATATTGTGATAGTAACATTACCATCACATGTTTGTGGAAATACCTCAAATATAGTATTTTTATATACTATTTAACTTTTGCTCCAGAAGTAGCATAATTTATATTCTAGAAGAATATTAAATGCTCTTAAAGAGCAACTCACATTTTCGATGATATAAGTTATTCTTAAATGAAAACCAATATTTATGTCTTGTTGACATTAATGAAATCTTGATATCGATGCTCATGTGTCAATATGAGGCATAGAGAGATAATGATACAATAGAAATGAAGCATCCCAATAGGATTGCTTAAAGATATAATTGATTGTCCTCCCTAAAACTCGATACGAGTATATGCATCCTAAATTGCAAGATTTTCAAATCTAGTGCATCGAAATTATTGAAGGCTCCAGAAGAGCATGTATCATTTTATCAAACGATACGAAATCAACTATTGAGTTTGACCTTTACTCTAGTAAGTCTAGAAGGAACTTACTAAGTTTTAAGGATATCCGTTACAATGGATACCATATTGAAAGTATATAAGAAGGTAGTGATTCTTTTGCATTTAGCCAGAAGCTAACAAAAGGAATGTTATCACACTACCATTTTAAATGTATTACACATTTATAAAAACAAGTGAGACAAACCATGTCCTGAACCGGAAGTTCAAAGTGATTTATGCTTTGACATGAGAGGTTTGGACATTCACGAGCAACTATCATGTGCAACATAATTGAAAATTTATATGAGCGCAAATAGAGATCCTGAAGAATCTTTACATTGATTTTCATGAATGCTTGACTTCTAGAAGAAATGAAGCAATTGCTAGAACTAATAGTTCAAATAATAAAGAACTCAATTCCCTCAAGAAGAATTGTCTTGATAAAACTAGCGAGTTTATTAAACTCTAAGTTCCTCCTGAAGAGGACTTATATTATATTACTTTGGAATTGAGATTCAACACTTAGTTGCTCATGTGTGCATAATCAATGGTTTTGTACGTATAAAAACGAGTCTCACAAGAAGATTGTTATTATGATAAAATAATGTTCCCAACATTAGGTGGAACATATGTCACATTTGGATTCCCAAGTAATCAATGTGAAATCTACATCTAACAAAAGGCACAAGAACAATCTAGCCGCATTTGGATTCCAGAAGTAATCAATGTGAACAAGAAGTCAAAAGACTCACTTACAAAAGATTGCGAATCAACTTCTTGATGCTTTAGTATGTATATAAAAGAAGTGACAATGTCATACATTTGCCGCAAAATACCCCCAACAAGATTTCATGTCCCCGAAGGACAAGTATAAATGACAGCAATTGCATTAAAAAGTTCGTCAAAACTATGGTCGACCAATTGGTTCTAAAAGAATTTTTGTGTCTAAGAAAAGGGGCACAACATATGAACCAAAAAATGACGATAATGATTAATCAATCAAATAAAAGTTCCTGAAGAACTGCAAGCGTCTAAAAATACTGAGATCTCAAAATATTGGAGAGATCAAATATCGTCGTGGACGCACGACATTATTTTCGCCTTTTAATATGACTCTTGAAATGATAAAAGAGGATCCTCAATGACGATCTATAAGAGATTGTCAAGATTGAAATAATTGGCCAAAAAGGAACGAAGTCATATAAGGTGAATTAATATTCCCTAGAAAGTCGGAAATATTTGGACCTGTAGTTCCAAAATCCGGAAAGTATATCCCCGAAGGATATAAATGTGTCTTTGTTACATAGAGAAATGAAAAATTTACGAGTTATAGGGCAATACTCGTAACACAATTTTTCTCTCATAGACCGGGAATTAATTATGTACTCTCCTATAATAGACGCCATTATATTTGCTTAATCAACTTATGTCACAAAAGGCTTGCTATGCGCCTTATAGATGTAGTAAATATCTATCAATATGATTCACTTGATAGTGATATATATATGAAGATCCCTGAAGGATTTAACTTGCTCAAAGCATGTAAGTCAAAAAGATGTTTTCAATTAGACTCGTAAAAGTCATTATAAAGGTCGAAATAGTACGGCCGCATATGATATAATCATAACGACGAGAATTCCTTGACGTAAGGGTACATAAATGATGACTTGAGTTTGATTAAAACTCCTGAAGAGCATAATACTTATATGTATACTCCGTCCTAATGACTTACATAGAGCAAATCATTATGGATTATTTTATTCATTGATATGTTGATTTTAATATCCAACTCACATCCTTGTCGGCATTGGGGGAGATATGAAATATAAAAATTGAATGCCGCAAATATCTCGTTGGATTAATTATTTAAATTCACGCACTATGAACCGTAAGTTCATCAAATTATTTAGTGCAAAAGGAGTGATTAAAATCTCATATACTTGTTGTATATGCACCATGAACGAACCGAAGTTCCTCATAGAAAATATAAATCAATTGATTCTCATTAGCGCCGTAAGCGTGAGAGATTTATTGGTGCTAAGAGATAAGAAGTCCGCGGAATACAAAATTATAACACATCACTCCAAATTTACGTTGAAGAGGATATGTGAATTATTATGCACAAAAGTACTTGATGAAATCAACTCATGCCTAAAGACGGAGTTCGAAGCAAAATACTTGGGTTGAACTAATAATTGTCTCGACACGTAGATCGAGCATCTTCCCCGATGGAGTTACGCTAGTAGACCTACCCGAAAGGTCTTTAAAGAGATTTATTGTATTGCATCCACACGCCTATCTAACGGTTGATTCAATCCCTTAAAGTGGATAGAGACTCATTTAGGCACCATAGAAGATAACAAAGATGAGGACCGAAGTTCCTTAATTATGTGCAATTGGAGAATTTGAAATGGTATTGACCATCCTTTGTTATTTTCGAGACAAATATGATATTGGTCTATTTATGAGAGTAATGATATATTGACATATTTCATGTTATTATCTATACCGATAATTAAACTTGTGTTGCACATATTAGTGTAGACCTTGAAGATAACCTTGAAGATTGTTATCTTGAGGGGGAGTAACAAATTGTAAATAATCACGAAGATTAGGCGACTCCAAAGGTCAAAGACCGAAGGTCAAATGGTTGTAGTATTTTTTCCTTCCTAAGTTTTTTTCCCCGGAGGGTTTTCTTAGTCAAGGTTTTTAACGAGGCATCCAATGCAACACACGAGTAAATGAGTCATTGAGATTGATTCATAAAAGAGCCAATGCAACACGTGATCTCCAAAGGAGTGGCGGCATCAACATCCAAAGAAATTCGCTCAGTGAGAACCTAGCGGATACTTTTACAAAGGCATTACCAACGTCAACATTCAAGAAGTTGATACACAAGATCGATATGCGCCGACTCGAGGATCAAGAATGACTATATTGAGGTGGAGCAAATGTACTCTTTTTTTCTTCGACTAGTTTTTATCCCAATGGATTTTTCTCGGCGAGGTTTTAACGAGGCGGCGGTTTCTTTTTTAGGAATGGTCAATCAGGGGAGTGTTGTAAATATATTTTATATATATACTTACCATATATTGTGATGACTACGTAAACCCTAAAAGCCGTGGCGAACATCTTGTACTTTATAAATAGAGTGCCTCCACCCTCATAATAATACACATCTATTTTCTCTTTCTCTCTATTATTCTCTCATTCTATTTAGTTTATAACAGTATTGAGTATTTCAGGCAAAAATTCTATAATTGGTAAATTAAATTATTCTAATACGTAAATAAATTAAGTTACACAGTTGACTGACAAGTCTTATGGTTGATTGTTAGAATAAAGTAAATATTTAATGCATATTAAGAAAGATTTATATTGGTGAGATTATTAATTTTAGAACCGTCTTCTTAGAGCGTCGCTTAAAAACCCCGAGATCCCTAGGGTTTATTTCCCAATCTCCACCCTTCTCTCTTGCTCAGATCTCACGCAGTTCAGTTCAAGCCTTTAAGGTAGTCATTAAATCCTGAACCCGAAATTCTTCTCTTGCTCTCCCTTCATTTTCTGATGGGAGTCGGAATTTAATTCGTAATTTCAACTGAGATTCAGAGGTATGCGTTTGTTTCTGCAGAGAGAATATGGCTGAAGTCAAAGACAACGAAGTGTACGAGGAGGAGCTTCTCGACTACGAGGAAGAAGACGAGAAGGCTCCGGACTCCGTCAATGGCAAGGGCGACGCGCCAGTGAAAAAGTAATTTCATTTTGTCCTAATTCAATTTTTTTTTTCTGTTTGGTGGAGTAAGAGCAGTTTGTGACGAATAATAGTTGTTGGTTTAATCTGCGAATGCATAAATCTCGAAACTTGCCGTTGAATTGGGTCTACTGGAAATATCTTGTTTTTCTGGCAAGTGGTTTGTGCGAGATCTGGAATTTGTGAAGTTTAGATTTAAAAATTCCTCAGTTGGGTGCGCAACTGAGACGTTATTTTTGAGGAACTAGGTCATAGCTCGTCGCTGAGGATGCTTTTGTTGCTAAATTGAAGTTGTGTGAAGTTTGTAGCTTTGTGAGTAATTTTGATTTATTTGATGTTTAAATAGGTTGTTCAGAAATAAATAATTGAATGAAGACTTTCTGTGTTCGTAGTTCCTGCTAGTAGTTTCAAGATTTAGCTGTCCGCTGGGGATGGGTGGGTGGGGAGGGAGAGATTTATTTTTATTTTTATATTTCCACTAAATTATACTGGAAAATCATGTCACTCGTTGAGAGACTCATTACCACTGGCTTGCCTTGTTAATTGTATTTTTGGTGTCTTTTTTTGGTCGATGCAGGGGTTATGTTGGGATTCACAGTTCCGGTTTCAGAGACTTTCTATTGAAGCCAGAGCTTCTTCGAGCTATTGTGGATTCTGGGTTTGAACATCCTTCTGAAGGTAGAACACATCGACTTAAATTTTTTAAAAACTTTTCAAATGAAATAGCATTACTTTTATCACTTATATTTGTATGTTGTTCACCAAAATTTATATTCATTAATACCTGCTGGGTAGACTGAAAATAAAAATCCTATTTTTGTAGCTATGAATTGTACTCCAATTTCGTGGTATCAGATAAGGATTTATACCCTGTTAATATGAAGATAATTTCGTGGTCACCAATTCTTGGGGTAATCATTTCTAATCATGCATGAAAATCTGTTGGTTTGTTTTCCATTCTAAGTTGTTTGCTGTCTCATTTTGCAGCTTTCCGTTTTTTTTGTGCATTTCATGAGCATATAGGAAACAAGAATCTTTCTGCATATTCTGCAACCACAACATTTTATAGCTTATATATACATATATATAGTGTAAGTTTGTTGTCTTTACGTAACATTTCATTAACTGACTGACTATATGTTTATTTTACTTTTTCAGGTAAAAATTAATCTAACTAACTTGATTTCTATCCAAAAATTGGTCCAGCAAACCTTTAAATTAACCGATTCTTCAAGAACATTCTTTACTTATTGGGGATTCGTTCGTTCGGATTTGCCTTTTACTTCTCATCAGTGCAACACGAATGTATACCACAAGCTATTCTAGGAATGGATGTTATCTGCCAAGCAAAGTCTGGGATGGGAAAAACTGCTGTTTTTGTTCTGTCTACTCTGCAACAAATTGAACCTGTTTCTGGCCAAGTGGCTGCCCTTGTGCTTTGCCATACAAGAGAATTGGCATATCAGGTAGCCTAGAGATTGATATCAGGGTTTGATATTAGTTCTTGGTATTCCTATTTGTTCTATGTGTCAAGTATGGCAGATTAAATCTGTGAACTAATGTAAAATCCTCTTATTAACATGTAACTCAAGCTTACCAAGGATTTACTTGTTTTGTTTGGCAGATTTGCAACGAGTTTGAGAGATTTAGTACCTATCTGTCTGACGTCAAAGTTGCTGTGTTCTATGGCGGTGTCAACATTAAGACTCACAAGGATTTGCTGAAGAACGAATGCCCCCATATTGTTGTTGGAACACCTGGAAGAATATTGGCCCTTGCTAGAGATAAAGATCTTGGTTTAAAGAATGTGAGGCACTTCATTCTTGATGAGTGTGATAAGATGCTCGAGTCACTTGGTATGTTTTTTTTCTGTTGATTGCTTATAGTTCTAAAATATTGTTCACTGTCATGCTTAGGCAGTGCCTTTTTTTTTTTCCAGATATGAGAAGAGATGTTCAAGAGATTTTCAAGATGACCCCTCATGATAAGCAAGTGATGATGTTCTCAGCCACTCTAAGCAAGGAGATTCGTCCTGTTTGCAAGAAGTTCATGCAAGATGTAATTTTCTCTTACAGTGTTACCTTGCTCTTTCAGATAAAAAACTTGTTTCTAGTCATGCAGCACCCTTAAAGTTCTGTGATTATAATTTTCTTTGGGGTTTGTTACCTGCTTATTCCTTGCATTGTTGCAACTTTCATTCATTCACTTTGCGCGTGATCCTTCTCTTTTTGCAGCCAATGGAAATTTATGTGGATGATGAAGCAAAATTGACTCTTCATGGGCTTGTACAGGTACAATGACATGCAAATTTACTAACCAAATGTTTTTCCTCACCTGTTTATGGAGCATCTTGTAATGATATTATTTCTTGCCAGCATTACATCAAGCTGACAGATATGGAGAAGAACAGGAAGTTAAATGACCTTCTGGATGCCCTGGATTTCAACCAGGTTGTCATTTTTGTTAAAAGTGTCAGCCGAGCAGCCGAACTGAACAAGTTGCTTGTAGAATGCAACTTTCCATCTATATGCATTCACTCTGGAATGTCTCAGGAAGAAAGGTATATCTATTTGTTAAAACTAAGCTGTGAAACACTATTGGAAAATTTTCTTTCCAAATTTCGTTTATAATAGATTTCTGTTGCTCTGCCCTTTTCAGGTTAACACGCTACAAAGGTTTTAAAGAGGGCCTGAAGAGAATTTTAGTTGCAACTGATTTAGTTGGCAGAGGAATTGACATTGAGCGAGTAAACATTGTCATAAATTATGATATGCCGGATTCTGCAGATACCTACCTACACAGGGTATGTTGCTCACTAACTTACTAGGAATACATGCTCTTTAATTACTAAAGTGACCATGAAGCTGACTGCCTTATTGAATTTGCTGCTTCTATAGGTGGGCCGAGCTGGTCGATTTGGCACAAAAGGGCTTGCAATTACATTTGTTTCCTCTGCGTCAGATTCTGATGTTCTCAATCAGGTATATATCATTATGATGTTCCCTAGCTCTTTCCGTATTCTTTGATGTGTTTGCGGAGTATAAAATGGGCATATTCCATGGAACAGGTCCAGGAGAGGTTTGAAGTAGATATAAAGGAGCTTCCTGAACAAATTGATACTGCCACATATAGTACGTCTTCAACTTCTTTCCTCTAGCTTATATGTGAAACTGCAATCTTGAATTAAGTGAATTGAGGCAAACTTCCCAAGTTATGTGAAATACTCCCTCCGTCCCATTATTCATGTCCGAAATGGATGTCCCATTATTTCTGTCCACTACCAAAAATGAAAATAAATTACACCACTTTTCAAAGTCGTGGACCACCACTTTTCAACCTTTTGGATCCACCACTTTTCAACTTTCTGGACCTACTTTACACTCAATACTTTAATCTCCGTGCTCATTTCAAAGTGGACATGAATAATGAGACGGAGGGAGTTTTGAATTGTGTGCTGGGCTCTTTTGAACACAAAATGCTTCATATGTTTAGGAGACTGAATTCATGTCCGATAGTTCTCTTTAAGGGCGTTTTGTCTTCATTCATTAGTCATTGGTCTATCATATTTATTGCTTCTCATATTTTTATGATGCTTTTGTATCTTCCATATATTTAGGAATTATTCTTAAACTGTTGCTTTGTTTTCTTGTTGCATCCAGTGCCGTCGTAATCGCTGAATCTTTAACTGGACTTGCTGAATGGTGCGATTCAAGTCCTTGATACTCCGGTGGTGGTAACTATACTATGGTGTAGGATGCTATCATAGTTCTGAAAGCGACGGTAACTGTAGTATGATGTAGGATGCTCGTAGTTCCGAAAGCGACGGTGATTGGTTTCCATAATCTTTTGATCATGAAAATTGAGAATAATCGTCTGGATTCTGTTGTATCATTAACACAATTTATTTGTCCTGTATTTCGGATGTTTTGACTTTGGCGTCGCCATCTTGTTCATGGAAAATTTTGTCTATGCTCCATGCTCTATGATTATATATTAGTTGGTTTCTAGTATTTTACTTATACTAGAAAAATTTGAAGGGAGAAATTACCATTAAATCAGAGAAAAAAGTTAAATTTGAAAATTGTTACTTATCTGATGACTGTTCGAATAAGCAGTGTTTTTAGGGTGTGAAGTTCTGTCTGGTTACTAATCGCAACATTTATATTATTTTGATAGGAGAGAAAGCGAAGAGAAGTGACATTTTCGTTTCTCTTTTTCTTGTTTTATTATGTGAAAAGTAAGAAAAGAAAAATGATGTTTAATTTAAAAAGTAAAGAGTGACATAATTGGAACAGATTCTCCTCTTTCTCCCTCATACCATACAAGGCAAAAACGTTCATATTCTCCTAAATTCTCCCTCCACTATTTCTTATCATTTTTAATTCTCTACAACCACAGACTTAATTATTTAAAATATTTATTTAAAGAACCTTAATATAAAAATAATAAGTATTTCTAGTGGACAGTTATTAATTATTAGATCCTAAAAATGCACATAGAAATGCTTATGGTAATTGAGAGATTAATGTTAATTTTCCTATAACTATAGTCTATAAATACACAAAACATAATATTCTTCCGAGAAATAAAATACCGTCGTGTCCAATTCTTCTTTGATTTGATTTGTGAGTTATCCATATTCTACTTTGATAATTACTAATTAGGATAGAATCTCTAATTTGATATTGTCAACTACCCTATCGGAAATAGGATTGAATAGCGATTCCGAAGGAACGGGAGTTACATCCTCTTTCCATTCAAGAGTTCTTATGTGTTTCCACGTCCTTTGAGACTCTGAAAAGTGGATTTATAGATACACGCCCAAATATTACATCCTTTCGCCGTTTCAAGACTGTTCTTCGTTCCTCTTTTCGTTTCTGAAATTCTCTATTCAAGGTACCCCGTGAAAGATGAAATAATTTCCCGTGTCTCATTCCTTATTTCTTACGAAAATATATAGGTTTACAACATTAGGGTTTTCACCCATAATTAGGAACTGATGAACAAACTAACAACCTATTCACTTTACACGGTAACAATACTAACAACCTATGCTAACAACATGCTAACAACCTTTTCTATTACACCGCCGCAGTCAAAGCGGGAGAAGGGCGAACGCTTAGACTGTCCCGAAAGTCTTCAAATAAGATTCTTGGTAACCCCTTCGTAAAAATATCCGCCAGTTGATGACGAGAAGGAACATGATGTACTCGGATTTGACCGCAAGCAACTTTCTCACGCACAAAGTGGATGTCCATTTCTATATGCTTTGTACGTTGATGATTAATTGGATTACCTGACAAGTAGATAGCGCTTACATTATCACAGTAAACCAAAGTGGCTTTTGAAGGAGGATAATGAAGTTCCAACAAAAGATTGCGAAGCCAACAGGCTTCAGATACAACGTTAGCTACCCCTCGATATTCGGCTTCAGCACTGGACCGGGAGAGAGTGGGTTGTCGTTTAGATGACCATGATATAAGGTTTAGTCCAAGAAAAACACAGTATCCCGAGGTGGAACGTCGTGTGTCGGGACAACCACCCCAATCGGCATCGGTGTAAGAAACCAAATCCGATGTGGGAGACTTGTATAGATGAAGGCCATGATCGAGTGTACCACGAAGAAAACGTAGAATCCGCTTGAGAGCAAAGAAGTGAGGTTCTCGAGGATCATGCATATGCAGACAAATCTGTTGAACTGCATAACAAATGTCCGGACGAGTAAACGTTAAATATTGTAATGCCCCAGCGAGACTGCGGTAGTGTGTGGCATTTTCCACGGGAGGACCGGAAGCATCCAGTTTACATGATGTATCAACTGGAGTAAGAGAAGGTTTGCAAGATGACATACCAGCCTTGTCGAGAATGTCCATAGCATATTTGCGTTGTGATAGGAACAATCCATTCGGAGAGCGAGTCACGGCAATCCCGAGGAAGTAATGCAATTCACCAAGATCAGACATTGCAAACTCCTCAGAAAGAGACGAAATGATAGAGGTGCGCAATGATTCTGATGAAGCAGTGAGGATAATGTCATCAACATACAGTAAAAGATAAGCCACATCAGATCCATTGTGATAAATGAACAAGGAGTGATCGGATTTGCTGTGTGAAAAACCGATAGTAGATACGTAAGTAGCAAACCGATTATACCAAGCTCGCGGCACTTGTTTCAACCCATATAAAGATTTTTTAAGTAAGCATACATGATCCGGAAATGTGGAATCCCGAAAACCAAGTGGTTGATGCATATACACCGTTTCTTTCAAAGCTCCATGTAAGAAGGCATTTTTGACGTCAAGTTGATGAATGGACCACGATTTCGAGATAGCGAGACTAAGAACAGTCCGTATAGTTGCTGGCTTAACAACTGGACTAAAAGTTTCTTCATAATCCACACCGACCAGTTGAGATCGGCCATCTGCAACAAGACGAGCTTTATATCGTGCAAATGATCCATCAGAATTGAGTTTATGCCGGAAAACCCACATGCTACGAATGATATTAACATTTGAGGGACGAGGTACCAAAACCCAAGTCTTATTTCGAATTAATGCATCATATTCGTCGTTCATAGCAGCTCGCCAGTTTGGATCGGACAAAGCAAGGATAGGGCTTTTTGGTAATGGAGAGGGAGATGTGGTGGTTGTAAGATTGAAGAGGCGTCGAGGTTTCGTGATGCCACGCATGCTACAAGTGACAACTTGACGTGTAGGAGTAGGAGGGATAGGATTAGGATTTAGGGGCGGCGATGGAGTAGAACTGTATGATGGAGAGGATACTCGGAGATGCTTGAAGTTGTTGAGGACGGAGAGTCAACAAGGGAAGAAATAACAGATGGTGAGAGTCCGTCATCGAGAAATTGATAGGAAGATTTAGTTGGAGTGGAAGTGGCAAAAGGAAATTGTGTTTCGTCAAAAATGACATGACGAGAAATAATCACCTTGCGGCTAGATAAATCATAGCATTTATACCCACGATGATCGGAAAGATACCCAAGAAAAACACAAGATGTAGAGCGTGGTTTTAATTTGTGTATGGTGGACGACGGGAACAAAGGAAAACAAAGGCAACCGAAAATCCGAAGATGAGAATAAGATGGCTCTCGTTGATAGAGGATTTTAGTGGGAGAAGAAAAAGAGAGGGTTTTGTTTGGAAGAATATTAAGAAGATATGTTACCATGGATAAGGAATGATGCCAAAATGAAGGAGGTAGGTAGGCATGAGCAAGAAGAGTCCGCACCATGTTGTTTATAGTGCGTATATGTCTCTCGGCTTTTCCATTTTGGGAAGAGGTATGAGGACATGAAAATCGAAAATTCATGCCATTTTGTTCACTAAATAAGCGAAATTTGTGGTTAGAAAATTCCCCCCCGTTATCACATTGGAAACTTTTGATATTAGTACCGAATTGAGTTTGCACGAATTTATGAAAACGGTAGAAGTAAGAAAAAACATGTGATTTATGCCCTATTGGAAAAGTCCATAAAAATTTCGAAAAATCATCCAAGAACAACATATAATACTTGTGTCCAAAGGAACTTAAAATAGGAGATGTCCATAAATCACAATGAATAATATCAAATGGCATAAGAGTGCTAGATTGAGAAGAAGCAAATGGAAGACAAACATGCTTTCCAAAAACACATGACGAACAAACTAAGGAACCTAAAGAATTGGACGGAATATATTTATTACTCCGCAGAAACTGAAGAATTGGTGCACCAGGGTGTCCCAAACGATCATGCCAGAGACTATTGGTATGAACGGCAGCAAGAGAGTGAGGAGACCGAGGAGAGCGAGAGGGCAGACTTTGTAGAGCAGTGAACGGATATAAATCTCCATAGCTGTTACATCTCAGAATTTTGGTTTCCGTCGGAATATCCTTCACAGTAAATCCAAAAGGATCAAATTCAATGGTAACTTGATTATCAGTAGAAAATCGACGAACAGAGACAAGATTTTTAACTAGAGCTGGAGCATGAAGGACATTTTTTAAAATTAGAGGAGGGTGAGGGGGAGATAGAGAGCGGTGTCCGATCCCATGTACTGGAATTTCAGCGCCATTACCAACAATAATATTTTGAGATACATTTTTATTGAAATAAGACGAGAGTGTACCTCTATTTGCCGTCATATGAGATGAGGCGCCGGTGTCCATGTACCAGTTCTCGTCCGGAGCATGAAGCGATAGAGTATGCATGGCTTCGTTAATATCCGTTGGTGCAGCAACAGAAGGAGCAGTGCTCGCTGCATAAGCTTGAGATGGAGGACGAGAACCAAGTAATCCAGCTTGATTATTGAGGGTGGAAGTCGGCGGTCTTGGCCACGCAGCTGTAGGAAACGGGCATGGTGGCGGCGTAGGGGGCTGCCAATATGACCACGGCGGATATGCGAACCATGCCGGTGGTTGATTATATGTATTCGAGGGTCTGAAACCACCGCCATAAGTAGAGGAAGATTGACGTCCGCCAGTGTTAGGGTTTCCACGTCCTCGGCCACCACGATTACCGCGACCACGACCATTGTGGCGTCCACGCTTATAGCCTGGATTAGCATGGATTGTAGTTGTATCAGAACGAGAGGTTGAGCTCGTAGGAGAAGAGTCCGGTGTGGTGGAGACATATAGAGCAGATCCAGCAGCTTGGGCATTTGTGGAAGACTGTTTCGCTTTTCGTGTTTCTTCAAGAATAAGTCGAGATCTGGCTTCATAGAACGGAGGAAGAGGCTCTGATTGTTGAATAAAAGTAGCCACACCATCGTAATTCTCATTTAAGCCAGCAATAAGTTGAAGAACTAAGCGATGATTCGAGACTGGTGCACCGACGTTAGAGAGCTGATCAGAAACCATTTTTAGCTCTTGGCAATAAGCAGAAACATTTGTGAAGTCGTCAAGACGGATATTAGAAAACTGATGTTCAAGATAAACTGCTCGTGAATTCTTATTATCTTGAAAAATGTTCCGCGGCCGCTTCCAAGCGGTTTCGGCGGAGGAGTCCGGTTCGAGAATAGTATGCAATAGATCATTCGAGATCGTACCGTAGATCCATTGTAGAACGATAGCGTCTAGACGAGAGAAGATCTCTTTTTGTTCATCAGTGAGGGCTGCAGCGGGAGTCGATGGCGGAAGTATATGTTCGATGACTTTGTAAGCACGACAATGAATTTTAAAAAGTTCGGCCCAAGAGGAGTATTGACCTTTTTCCATCTCGAGAGTGATCGGAATGAAATTTTTAACATTGGTGACTGCCATTGCCGGGTGAAATTCTGATTTTGCAGCCATGAGAATGTAGAAGGAGAAGAAGTGAAGAAGGAAAAAGAGATATTAGAGAGGCTCTGATACCATGAAAGATGAAATAATTTCCCGTGTCTCATTCCTTATTTCTTACGAAAATATATAGGTTTACAACATTAGGGTTTTCACCCATAATTAGGAACTGATGAACAAACTAACAACCTATTCACTTTACACGGTAACAATACTAACAACCTATGCTAACAACATGCTAACAACCTTTTCTATTACCCCGTGCTTAGTTTCATCTCACTCTGAACTCATTTGCCAACGGATGAAATTCTCTATCAAAGGTACGCCCATTGATTCCTCTACGGGGAGGGACGGGGACCCATCGTAGGGATAATAACTCTTGACGTGGAAAGAAAAGCTCTCACTCTGAACTCATTTGCCAACAGGTATATTTCGTGATGCCCAAGCTGTTACGCTGTTAGAGTGTAAGGGGAGAATAGTGCCCTTGTTTGCCAAAGAAGGTGAGATATGTAATTTGAACAACCAGAAACATTTATCTACACCATCGAGACGAGAAAGACAAGCGCCTTTGCATTTCACACTAAATTAGACCGCTACAAGCTGAGCTTGATTACTTTTAATGGCATGCAATCAGATCAAGAGTTGGAATATTACCGACCTGCAGATCTCAAATTGGAGTAGTTATAGTATTTTGCACGTGTTCTTGTTTTGCTTTCAGTTTTGAAACTTTTGAGTTAAAATCGAGCTCTTGTATTCCAGTTCCTCTTACTTTTAACAGAATACACAACTAAAAAAGGGCAGGCGAATAAATTACGGAACAGTACAAAAGATAGTCCAAGAAAATATTAATAGTCGAACGGAGAAGACAAAAAAGGTGGAAAAGTGATGACGGTGTTCAGAAAAAAATTGGAAAAAACTTAAAAAAACTTTAAAAAAAACTTTAAGCAATTTTGAGCATAACTAGTTTAAAACTGCTTACAAAAGTTATTCCCCATTGTTGTAAATTTATAATCTGACAAAATCCATTTATTTATATTAATCGTGGTCTATTTATTTAAATTGATTGTGATACGCTCATTTATATTTATATTTGAAATGTGATATTATTAATGGAACAATCCGATGAGACATTAACGGTAGGACGAACTAAGCATGTGGCTAAGACTATCTTTATCGTTGTATTTCTGCATGGGTGAGCTAAACTTGAGAGATTAAAAAAACATAAAGAAAATACGCCGCATATAATTGGTCATCGGAGACTTAGTTTGCCGACAGCCATTTGGCAAACACTTGCCCCAAACAAGTCCATCCAATGAGATGGTTCCATGTGGCGCTTTTTCATTGATTTGCTATATTTTTTTATACAACGGATAATATCGGGTATATTTTTACATACTTTTCTAAAAAAAATTAAAAAATATACCTAAATTTGTGTTTTTTTCCTCTATAAATAAAGACCAAATTTGTCATATTTTTTTCACACACTAAAATCGTACAATTTTATCTCCTTTTGTTATCGTTCTACAAAATTTCTTATTTCCAGCCATGGATCCAAACAATTACAATTCTCAAAACTTCCTTACTCCCAAGACCATTACCCTAGCTTCGAAAAATTTCAAAACTCCGACGAATTCACACAAGATTTTGGCATGAATTCTCAATTCTCACCTAATCCTATCCACTCTGAATATCACCAAACCTCTCAAAACACTCCCCCGAGCTTCTTTGAAAATGCCTAAAAATCTTATAACAATCCACAGAGTTGAAATGTGCAAGAAGATATTACACTAATGTCTGCTCGATGTCGTATTAGTGCAAATCCGATTGTTGGCCCCAACCAAAATGCTAATACGTAATGAAACAAAATTCACAAATATTATGAACAAGCTCGAGTTGAAAACAAAATGGGCGAGCAAATGTCTGTCATGTCACTCAGACAACGTTATAAACGCTTGAATACAAATGTTATGAAGTTGATTGATGCATATAAGGAAGCATACAAGCGTAGAAGAAGTGGAATGTCCCCAAATGATATTAAAAAAGAACTTGAAGTTATCTATGGTAAAATAAAGTTTAGTCACTACGAGGTCTTTCAAAAAATGATGTGTGGGAATCACAAATGGGAGTTAAATTTGGATTCAACTGACTTTATATGTAATGTGGATCAAAGTGAAGACACAGCTGAAGAAAGTCATGGTAGCTTAAAAAGAACCATGATTGATGAAGATGGTGATCCTCCAATTGGGTCCACTCCAGAAACTCCTAGGAGTGAAGGGTTCAACATTACGTCATCCTATGAGGAGAGAAAAGGCAAAAGCTTTTGCGAAAAAGAAAGGCAAATCGGTAGCATCATAATTTCATTAATGAACTTCGTGCATTGATGATCCATCGTGAGAAGGAGCTTGAAGCCCGACACCAGGAGAATGCGCTATGCCAACAGGAGATTCAGATACATCAACAGGAGATCCAGATGATGGACCCGAGGATGAAAACGGTTGCTTGGAATGTACTGATTCATAAAGCAGTATTAACTCCACAAGAAGAGTCGTTAAAATTGCGTCTGATAGCAAAATTATTTTCAGATTGAAATCAAACACTATTTGTGTGTTATTTTAATTGTCTCATTGTTTAACAGCTAGTCATTTTATTGTACTTTGTATTGTTTATTTAACTTTTCGTCATTGTGGTTTATGTTATATGTTTCTATATGTTAAAGTGGATTATGTAAGTGTTAATCACTCTTCTTACAAAACTGCAATTTGAAGTCAATTGATGAAATAACTATGTTTGATTAATCAAATAAATTAAAATGTCAAATTTCATAAAAACCCTTTTACATATAAAGAAAAAGAAACAAATTTGAAAAAAATGAGTGTTTGAGAACTATGCAAATCAAAGTAAAAATTCAATTTTTAACAACACCCTCGATGCTAAATTCAAATGTTGAGAGAGACCATGTGATGTTTTTACCTTTTTGCATATGAGCAGATTCAAAATCAAGTTTCTGTATGTAGAAATCTAACTCTTTAAAGTAGCAATAATTGGATAAATGTGGATTGTACATTGAAAAATGCATGTGTTGAGGGGGGGGAGTAGGGGTGGAAATCGGTTCGGTTCCGGTTAATCGGAACCGAAATTTCGGTTAACTGAAACCGAAGTGAGCCAAAAACGCTAACCGGAACCGATCGGTTCTTCGGTTAACCGAAACCGAATTCGGTTCGGTTCCGGTTAGTTAGTCGATAACCGATTTTTTTTTTTAATTTGTGGGAGATCAAAAATCTAACATTAAAGGTGTGTACACTTACGAGTTACGAACATCAGAGTCAGCAATTAGCAAGTAGCAAGCCTTATCAACACAGCAATTAGCAAGCCCACTCTTGGGCTTTTGGCAACAAAATATAGATTTTACATAATCAAAAGCAAGTCTGAAGTAAAAGTGTAAAACCTGTAGCATACCCTAATATCAAATTATCAACAAATAAACAATCAATTTCAACTTTCAAGAATCATCCATCCAAGAATCAGCGAAAACAGGTGTACCCATCGCCCATCGGCCATCCATCCAAGAATCAGCGAAAACAAATTAACAATCAATTTCAACAATTAAACAATCAATTTCAACAATCAGCGAGAATTGACCTGGATCTGGTCTGCAGGTCTGCTGGACGAGGCAACGAGCGCGAGCGGCGGAGGGCGGAGTCGCGGACTGGACGGACGTCGGACGGGACGCCGGGACTGGACGGGACGCGGAGTGGCGGAGGGCGGAGTCGGGGAGCGGAGTCGCGGAGAGGAAGAAGTCAGACAGAGAGAGGAGACAAGATCTGAATTCACGATTTCGATTTGTAGACTGATTCTGTTCTCATATGTATAAGTCGGTTAACCATCGGTTATTAAGTAACCGGTCGGTTAACCGAGAACCGAACCGCCTCAATAATAACGGAACCGAACCCGAAAACAAACCGAATTTTCGGTTCCGGTTACCCGATAACCGACTCAATCGGTTTCGGTTTTCGATTCCCCTCGATAACCGAAAACCGATTTCCACCCGGGGGAGGGGGGAGAGAGAGAGAAGGAAATGAGTTGGAGAAGAGAACGAGAAATGAATAAGTTGGAGAGAAAGAAAGAGAGATAGAAAGAAGGGAATGAGTTGGAGAACAGAACGAGAAAAGGAATGAGTTGGAGAGAGAAAAAGGAAAAAAAAGAATGAGTTTGAGAGAGAGAGAGAATTATTATTGCATGTTTGCACTCTTCAAAAAGTATGACCCAAATTTGCCATAATGAAAAAATGTCTGCAAAATCAGAAAGTAGTATTGCACAAATCAAAAAGTATGGCCTCACTGCCATTACTATTATGTAGTTGCAGAACATTATTGTTGTATACTCGTGAGAAAATTGGTAATATCCGTGATGAACAATTATGTTTCTATCACTATAAGTGCTACGAAATGAAAACTGAAAATATCACTATCTCCTTTTCCATAAATTCCCGATTCTAAAAAAAATGGGACGGAGAGAGTATTTATACATTTCTACCACTACTTTATATGTTTCCACCACTACTTTATATCTTTCCACAATCATCTTAATCTTCGTGCCAAGTCTCTATGGGACATAAACAATGGGACATAAAGAGTATTTAATTGTTGTTGAAGAAATTGAAATTTATTCAATTTTATTTAGTTGCACCATATTATTTTTATACATTTTGAAACTAAAATGTGTCCAAGCTCTAACGAAATTTCTCAACTCCCAAAAGATTAATGTGACAGTAGGGAACCTGTATTATATTCCCTCCGTTCCATTATTAGTGGCTACCTTTCCTAATTTCGATGTCCCGCTATAAGTGGCGATGTCCCAAATTAGTAAAAAGTTACTTTCCTCTTTCTTACTTTATCATCTTATCTCTCCGACTTTATCATCTACAATCATTATTGTACTAATTTTTCTCTCATTCTTTATCATTTTATCTCTATTACTTTATCATTTATTCTTATTATTTCACTTATTTTCTCTGTCCTACTCTCTCATTATCACACTCATTCATCTCTCATACTTTATCACATATTCTCTTAATTCTCATTTAAAAAAGAAAGGCACCACTAATAATGGGACGGAGGGAGTATGATTTATGTAACGCCCCGACCCCCATGAAGGATTGTTGGTCCGGAGACAAATATCAGGTGTAAAGGGGGGGTGAATACACCTGAGTACAGTTTCTTTTTCTCGATGAAGGTCAGCTGAAGCTGTTAGTTGCAACCGATGAACAAAGGTCAAATACAACCTTCGATCGCGGGTCCGAGTGGGTCAGCCATCGAGCTCTCCTACCGACTTTTGTCAAGATTTCCAAAACTCGCCGAAGACTTTAGCGTGCGGATAAGTGTGGGGCCCGGAGTTTGTCTCTTTTTGAAAACGTGTTTTCGCAAATTAAGTTCTTTTGGCTGTGCGACTTTTGAAATACGTTTTATGCAAACTTATGATTTTCAAAGGTTTGTATGCAATAAAACAGTAAAGAACACAGGCAATTTAACGTGGTTCGGATACGCAAGATCCTACGTCCACGGTCCTGAACAAGGCAGGATAACTTGTTGATTAATCTGAGCAAGTCTCAGCAAGGAAACTGTGCACATGACAGATCCTTCTAAGTTATAGTCCTTAGCGACTTTACAATTCAAACCTAAGTTTGAAAGGGAGCGAAAACAATCTCCAATTAAGAAGGAGTTCTTTCAATAAGAACAATTCACTAAGTGTGAACTCCTTCGAATCTAAGCTATAAATATGGCAATGAGCTTAGGTAGAGAAGAAAGGGATCTAAAGACTCTAGAGAGAAGAATCACAAAATATTCTAATAAATGCAGATTCTTCGCTGGATGTTCTGATGAGTTTGCTAGAGTGTTTGAGAGCTTGAGCGATTTTCCCTTTTGAATTTCGTTGTTCCGTGTTTGGTCTTGTGTTTTCGCCTTTTTTTTTGTGGAACTTCAAATTCTTCTCTATTTATAGCTGTGAGCTATGTCATATGTCCGTTGGAGACGACGATGCCACGTGTCACAAGCTTCCAAAGAAAACGGCCATAAATTCGAACTTGTTGCAGCAGGGCAGTTAATTACTGTATATGAGAGCAACTTTACTGCAGGGAGCAGGTAAGGCGTTGTCGGCTTCTCATTGGTCGAGGTTTGTGGTTGGTGAGAATGTCAGAGTTGACCGTTCAAACAACCTCGTATGATCTTCTGCTGAGCTTTCGAAAAGACTTAAGTAGCTGGGTCGCTTTCTGTCGGATACAGTAGACTGCAAAGTCTCTGTCTTCTTCGTCTGAGTCAGCTGACAAGGAATGTAGGTTCTGAGTAGGTCAGCTGGCGACTGCGAAGGTACTAGGTTTGCATGAGTTCTTCTACTGATGACTTATCAGCTGCTGGGTTGGCCTCTACTGAGGTCTACTCAGCTGATGCGCTGTCTTCTACTGAGGTCTAGTCACTGTTGATCAAGAACGCAAGCGATTACACTGATGACGTGGGGTTCCGAAAAGTTTCTTCGACAGAAGATCAGTTTGACAATTACCCCGTACAGGACTTAGACAAAATATTAAAAATGATTACATCAAGTCTAACCTATACATCAGATAATCCTAACGACACACTATACTACTGATATCAGCTTGGTTTTGGGATCTTCAATTCCATAGTACTACTATGATTTCCCCCAATTTTTTTTTAACCACGAACAACTGAGTATCATCTACTGACTCATATCCAACAAGGATCACAGAGGTCGAGTCGCCACGGAAAGAATGATATAAAACATATTTTCTAACCATTTTTGGAGAACTGGAATATTTTCCTATTTTAAAACACAGGACCATTTGTAAAATGATTAAACTTGTATTTAAATATGTTCAGCAGGTACTTCAGTAGTTATGAGTTTAAAATAAAACATAAACATCCATTCACGAGTGTAAAAAAGTACAAAATGATCATGGCAGAAATCCCCTCCTCAGCTCTTTTCCGCCGCCCTTGCCGCTCAACCTAAAAACGTTTGAAAACAATTGGGGCTGAGCACTAGTGTACTCAATGGGTAGATTAGTTTGAAAACATTTAAAACAATTTATCCATGTATGAGGTATGACTTGGATGGTTTTAAAAAGGAAACTGCTCCAAACATACAAAACATTTATTCTTATGGGTGCGCACATCTGTGTCACATTTCCTGTTACTTCTACCACTTGATTCTCATAACTTGGGTCTTGGCCCTCGAGTCGGAACTCGAGGGGTCCCTCATATCTTGTTAGTACTTGGTACACAAAGATGATCACTCTTTGTGTTGCTAACAAACACGTGTACACCATTATTAAATTAATCCTCATCTAGCATTTTAGGTCAGATGAGAGCCTCGATCGATCTATCACGTAGAAGCATTAAACAGGTAAATGCACAAAACTTTCATGGCTAAACATATTTCGTAGAGCTTACTAACTCAAAGATAATTTTTAGAGAAAATATTACCCACCTCGAAATTCACTGAGTTGATTTACACGTATTCCCGACACCGAGGCTATTGCTCTTCCACAAAAGGTCCTACAACCATATTCTAAGTATTAACGACTTGATCTAGCAGTCAGGGTACAATTCATGATCTATATAACAATACCTAATAGTTATTAGGTTAGAACAACGTCCTAGCTATAATCTGTTAAACTTGTGCAAAATACCTATTTTGCAAGAATTTCACAGACCATGGTTTCGCTCCATAAATTCTAATTTTCTATATATATCTTCCTTAATGATTTTAGTTTGCACTGAAATTGGTCTCATAACAAAATAATAAGTATTCTAGGAGTTATCACTAAAATAGTACTCACTGTACAAACAGGGACAGTTTCTGCCTTACTATAGTTTAGCTATGAGTTGTGGGACCAAAAGTACTCTAAAAATTCTGGTATTCAACAAAAGCTTAGGGAACATGCATATAATTATCATATCAAAATTTCACTCACTATGGATAAGCGACGGCTTCAGAAAATACAGAATAGTTTCCACCAAAATCCACTATACCGAATGCGTGTCTCCAATTAACAACTGAAAGTTTATAATAAACTGCTTTTACATGCATGGTTTAAAAAATACTAAATAAATATCTTTAGAAATTCCTAAGTGTTTATAGTATTTAGGAAAAAGAATCAAGTCAATATCATTTGTTTGGAGTGAGATATAAACATTTTACTAAGCTCTACCCCGAATACGTGATTTTTCGGCAGCAAAGAAGTGAAAATTCATTAAAAATATAAATAATAGTCCAAAAATTACCAAACTTTCCAGAAATATTAAATAAATCCTAAAGTTTGTTTCTATAATTTTTATGGAATTTTTCATGCAACGAAAGATTGAGTAATTGGCTTTGAAACTCATGGTGGAATCGTAAAACATCGAAAATGCATTCTGCCTAAAATTCGTCCACTCTAGTAGGATTCTTAAACGAGATCTTGCTACCCTATTTGGACCTTATGATAGATCTATCATGACCTTATATGTTTATACTACGAAACACCATGCATGCAACATGCAATGCATCACTAAGCACATTTGGGTTGTGAGAAATATAATAGAGAAATTAAACCAAATGAATTACTTCCTTATCTAATGAAACTAGATCATGAAATTGCAAGTAATAAGGGCATACTCTAGCATCGAGTCCAAGGTGGAGATTACCTATTGTTTGATTCTTGGTATTACAAACTTCAATTCTCTTACAAGCGGACTCTCGGCGTTGTGGGATGAGAAGGTTTGAATTTAACTTAGTGAGGGTGATGGGAATTTCTTTGGAGAGGATGAGGAGCTTCAAGAACCAAAGCTTCAAGTAGTGGTGTACATATATAGTGAGCTATCTCTACATCTAAGTGGGTCACCGCCCCAAGTTATACTTTGCATGGCTTACGAATGGAGGGTGACGTGATTTGGGAAGAAAAGAAGGGTGTTGCTAGCTATCAACTCATTGTCCCCTATATGTCTCACTTGACGTTCATTTAATGAGATGTGGAAGTATGATTCATGAATAGAAAGGTTATAGGATTATCCATATACGTATATATGCATATATATATATATATATATATATATATATATATATATAGATGCAGTCACTTACAATAATGTTACATGAAATGATAGTCCTTGGTACTATTACTAAGGCTATCATAATATTATTTAATCGAGTTACAGATTATGGTATCTATAGTGTCACAAATTGGAACTATGTTCTAATGGTAACATAATTTATTATATATTATTGTCTAGAAAATTTCTCTTGGTACGAATTTATTATCGACTTATACTAATTTAATCCAATAATGCGACGTGTCTATCGAGGTCATACTAACTTATCATGCCACACGTACATTGTACATGCATACCGATTTCCACGACATGACGCGATACTAGACTCGCTCATAAGACTTAAATACTGATTTCGTAATATATAAAATTTACGGGTCATTACAATTTATATCCATAACAAAGTCATGCTTGTAGAATTTACTTAACTTAGGCAGAAGCTGTGAAAACACATGGACACATGAACATGCAAAACTCAATCCATCATTAAAATCAAACTCAAGAAACAAAAGTCAATTCAGAAAATGGTAAGATACAAATTGAGGCATACATGACCACATCAGTAATGTGCATTGCAGGAATAGTGTCAATTTATCATAAAACAACCTATTTAACACTCGTTCATGTTCAAACTTCAAAGTCTGTCAATTGGAAATCTTTGCGCAAAGGAAACAGAATCATCCATGTGTCAATTATTGGGAGCATGACACCAATTTTGCAACCGATAGTCGACAGGTAGGGCCATATCTTATACAATCAGTTAGTATATTATTTCACTCAAGCAACATTAAATCTTGGACTATTCTACGAATGCAGTGTCCTATGCCAGATTTATACCCCGATATCTGATTTGATACAACCCAATTACTTACCTAAGATCATAGTCGAAAATTATACCCTAAATTGGATCTACAACTTAAAACAAACAACTCATTTTTAATTAAAAAAATAGGAAATTATCTTGCGCAATGTACTAATAATAACACAATACCACCTTATGACCATCAATGCTTTTCATATAGTCAACTAAAAATGCCTTTGCAGCTTCCTCTGTCTTATACGCAGAAAAGTTAAAACCTTTCCAGTCTAGTTGTCACACCCTAGAAGTCCTTCCTCAATTTCACAGACCATCGAGAAGTGAGCCGGAAATCTCAAAGTGAATATTACCTTCATACAGGTGGCGATCCTCTATCCCATAAATGGTGTCTCATTGGATGTCTCACCCCTCAAAACATCCCAAATTCGACCAGGAGCTATAGCTAGAGCACTACTTCCGATGACAACTGAAGCTTAAGAGCCATTCTTCAGGCTCGGGCAGCTAGTTCTCTGATGTCTTTCCCCTCCCATATCCGAAAGCACTACTTTCAGAAAGGGAGGAAAGCGCCCCATTCGCTTCGAAGCGGTGTGGTTAACTTATCATTTCCATTCCAATATGATGGCTAATTGAATTGGAATTTGAAATGTATAGCTCCTCGTCAAATTTGGGATGTTTAAGGGGTGGGACATCTAATGGGACACCATTTATGGGATAGAGGATCCCCACCCCCTTCATACATCTTTATCACTCATACCGGATAGAAATCTTCTATTCCACTACATATCCCCACTACATGTCCCACCATTACGGTGAGGACATATGTCATTTTAACCTAACCACATCTAACCGACTACATGACACATATCCTCATCTTAATGGTGAGACATGTAGTGGGTATATGTAGTGGGATAGAAGGTCTCTGCCTGCTCATTCCAACCCACTAAAATGCAAATAGGGATAAAAAATGTGGTCAATATCACACAAGATAAAGAGATACTCCTTCGTCTCATTAAAGGTTCACCTTTTACGATTAGACTGTCTCAATATAAATGTTCAATTTTCTATAATGACAATATTAACTCTATATTAAAAAATGAAGTGAACTCTTCATTACTCACTACCCATTCCACATACACACACTCTGTCCAAAAGTTTCACTCTAACATGATTACGCTATGTTCCAAACTCAGAAAATTATGATTTTTAACTTTTTGAAAACTTTAGACTATTTCTTTAATTATAACATAAAAAAATTGAAAACAAATTAATTGCCTCAACTATGTCTTAATAAAATTTGGATGAATTTTTATTCCTTCTCACCGACCATTTTTCGAAAATTATGTTAATTTTTTATTATAATTAAAATTTATAAAATATATATTTAAATAAAATTTCTTAATCTTCGTACCAATAAGAAAGATGTCGTTTTTAATAGGATGGAGGGAGTAGCATCTATCCCGCAATAAAAATAACCCGCTAGGATGAGAATAACCTGAATCGCCAATGGCGGCATCGATGTGCTTAAATGTCACAATCCCCTCTGTAGGAGGAGAACACTTGACGCAACTTCTCCGTCGTGGTCTCCCAACCCAGACCATAGACGAACAGCTTACGCTGGACGGCGCGTACAACCTCCTAGACATCAGGGTGGAATGGGGACGGCGCGTACAACCCAGACCATGGAGTATGGGGACGCGTAGAATGGCGGGGGGGGGGGGGGGGGGGCTGTTCCTTCATGAAGGGCTCAAGAATTTTCTCTCCGACTTCACGAGAAAGGATGCCCAATACAACGGAGAGACGGCAGAGTCATCGGTTAACGGATATGCCCAGCCGTTTTCGTCGGCCTTGCGTTTCTTGGTAAGATCCATGGCTAGGAATTGAGTTGGTGGAGAAAAACACTAGTTGCGTTAGTTTGAGACGAAGAAAAACAGCTTTATTGGAATGAGTTCAACAACACACCAATTTTCCTCACATCTTAATTAAGAAAGGCAGACTTCAAAACTTAATTACTCCCACTGTCTCGTAGAAAGAAAGTGTCTCTTTTCTATGGGGCACGAACATTAACAAATTTGTATTGTGTGGTAGAGATTATTTGATCTTTAGCTTGTTAATTTTGATCCATATATTATTTACTTTTTATAGAAACAATACACTTTTACAAAACGATATAAAAAAAAACAAAATAATTTTTATAAGACGGAGATAATAACTAATGTTAGTATTCCATTGGAAGACCATTTCATCTCTAGTACAACTTGCCTAGTCCTATCTCTCCGAGATGTAAACTTAGCAGTGAAAATATGTTATCTTCGGCCCCCTATTCACTTTTATTCGTTTTTGGCACGTTTTTCAAAATTTAGTAAATTTGTCCAATTTGGTCAACTGATTTAATAAAATATATTTAAAATTACATTTTTAATATTAAAACATTTTGTAATATTCATTTTAATCTTTTAATATTATAAATATGTTTTATTCCGTTATATTTATAAAAAATGAGGTTGATTATTTTAATTAATATTACTTATGTTGTTTGTCGAACAATTTTAGAAAATCTAGCCAAAGATAGATCCGAATAATTAAGAAGATTATAAAAATAATAAATATTAAGAAAAATAATCAACCCCATTTTCTTATTTTCTTGAAACATAATAAGTTAAAACTAAACATTTATAACATAAATGACGAATATTGATATTACAAATTTGTTCTAATATTAAAAAAATGTGATTTTTAATTTATTTATTTTTATTAACCCATGAGACCAAAATTGGACAAATGTGGTCCATTTTGTAAAACAGATTAAAATCGGACAATTTATCAAATTAGCGAATTAAAATTGGACTTAGCGATATTAACGGACCAAAGTGAATCGGGCTTTAAAATAACGGGTCAATTTTTTTTTTTCTAAACTTAGAGAGATCCATTATCTTGCTACCAATTTATCTTTAGTGTACCACAAGTGTGTATATGTACCTCAAAATAAGAGTATTAACATATGACACACATATAACCTACTTTTATATCAATATTTTTATGTGTAGTATACATAAGGGTACACAATTGATAGTTATATGTGTTACTCAGTACTTAACACGGGGAAATATTTAGGTTCGCCATCATTAATTGGGATAATTTTTTAGTTATTTGTGAGAGAGACTTTGGCAGTGGAGATGAAGGTGGCGTTGGAAGAGTTTACCAAGATGAGGTAAGGAAGTTTTAATTAAATCTCTAGCTCAAGCAATTCTAGCTCATTGTATGAGTACGTTTCTTTAGCATGTTTGCTTGACGGATGAGTTGGAGAGATGTGAATTCTATTTGGTGAGGTCACAAGAGACGTCATTAAAGCAGTTAGGCTCGAGTTTGGGAGATCTTTTCGAAATAACTTATTCTAAATAATAATTTATTTTTTACTTATTTTCATTAGTTAATATTCACATATGGAAACTTGTACGAAATTTTTAATGAAATTACATATCAAATTCTGACAACTACCATTTTTTTAAATTTTATTTTTTTCCTATAAAAATCTTTATTATTACATGCATCATAAGTCTTTAATTAAATTATTTTTGCAAATCGATAATTAATTGAATGTGTTTGCAACTCTTTGTGTTTGGAAAGAGTTCGGAGAAATCTTCACCTTTTTAATTTGTCCATGTTTGAAAAGATAGGCTGACATATTTTAATCGATCCAAATGCTCTGATCCGTGAGTTCTCAAAGCGACATATTTTCTTAGAGCGGATTTTCTTAATGTCAATTATGGTCAAAGTCCGAGTTTCAGTTTGGAGGATCAACGGTAAGAGATACGAGTTTGGAAGTTCCATGGCAAATTATTTTATCATTATTACCGCTTATCTTAATAGGAATGACCCATCTCTATTGTTTTTAGGAATAGTAATTTTGTGGGTCAGGGTTGGTTGGATAGTAGAGTACTCGAATCTACCTCACATTTTGGACTCAAGGATCCAAACTTGAACCTAAATCTGTACTGGCTCATAAATTCGGAACCAAGCCTGATCCGCACAGATCGGGTCTATCCGGCTCCAAACCCGAACCTGTTAGTGTAATTTGAATTGTATTATTTTTTAATTAGTATTTTTTATTGGTGGAAACCTTTTTATTTGAATTTTTATAATTATGATTGTTATCGATATTACCTATGAATATGAATTGAAGAATAAGAAAGTTTAAGTAACATAAAATAAAATAAAATAATAAAAAATTAATAATACGATTTTGAAATGGACCTGGTTGGGGCCGAGAACTTAGATCCGAACCCGCTCCCGACCAACACGGGTCGGGGCCAAACCTGCTCTGTGCTTTTATGGGGTTGGATGTTATCCGCCGATCACGGGACAATACGGGACGAGTCTAATTCTAATTGCCATCTTTAATTGTCTCCGATATATTTTTATTCGAGGATCATCTCCACATTCTCAACACGTAGATTAATCCATATATATAGAATTACATTTGTAGATTAATCATGTATGAATAGGCGTGGATGGGAGGAAATAATTATTATCTTTATTGATATATTACTAATAGTTAAAAATTGTGTTAAAGGGAAAAAAAATTCTAAATAGTGTTAAAAAATATAAATAATTTTATTAAAAGGCTTTGAGGAAATTTTTGTTATTTTGAAAAATTAATTATTTATTGTGATTATGATAATTCGATGGGGCAGACTTGCGTGCGCCGGATGTATGGGACATCCAGGTCGTACGCAAGATCCATTTTAATTTATGCGGCTCGACTCTTATTTTTTTTTTTTAAAACTATCCTTTCTCTCATTATCATCTCTCCCCGCCTCCGCTATCTCTGCATCCATTCTTCCTGCCTCCACTATCTACCTCCACCTCCGCTCTTTCCGCCTCTGCTCTCTCCCTCCGGTCTTCGCGACCGCTCTCTACCTCCGATCTCTCCTGATTCTCCGAAATCTCTTGCATCCCTCGTCTATCTCTCCTAGAGAACTGATGGTCGGATTATTCCACCATTCAACAGTTGCTTCAGAATAAGGCAGACACCACTTTCGACCGATATTCAGCTTCTGCCGATGAACGTGCGACTGTATTTTGCTTCTTAGTTTGCCAAGAGATAGGAGAATTGCCCAAAAACACAATACAGGCGGTAAGGGAACTCGAGAAAGAGGACAACTAGCCCAATCCACATCACAGTAAGCAACAAGTTGTAGAGTGGAAGAAGAACTAAAAAACAAGCTTTGACCAGGATTAGATTTTAAATACCGCACAACTCGAATGGCTGCCTCCCAATGAGTTTCCTGCGGATTCTGCATAAACTGTGCCAGGATGTGAACACAATATGACAATTTAGGCCGTGTAATTGTCAGATAAATAAGCCAACCAACAAGGCGGTGATAACGATCCGGTGAAGCCATTGGTGCGTCGTTAGAGAGGGCAAGGCGATGATTTTGTTCAATATGTGTCCTCGCAGGTTTAGCTCCAAGCAATCCAACCTCGGAGATGATGTCAAGAGCATATTTCCGTTGGTTTAAGGTGATACCACTAGCATTGCGGACAACCTCGATGCCAAGAAAGAACTTGAGCTTACCAAGATCTTTCATATGAAAACAAGTGCTTAAATACTTCTTGAAGCTGATGATCGTTTCCACTTATAACCAAATCATCAACATAAATCAATATAGCAAGATGCATACCTTGGTGAGTGAAGGAAAACAAAGAATAATCTGCAGGAGATTGAGTAAAACCATAATCAAGAAGAGTTGTGGTAAGCTTAGAAAACCAACACCTTGGAGCTTGGCGTAAACTATAAAGTGATTTACGTAGGCGACACACCTTGTCACCGCTGTCCGGAGCGGCAAAACCAGGGGGAAACTTCGTATAAACTTCCTCGTCAAGGTCACCATGGAGGAACGCATTGTGAATATCCATTTGGTGCAATTCCCAAGCTTTAATGGCAGGGATGGCTAGAAATGTGCGTATTGTAACCATTTTAACGGTGGGAGCAAATGTTTCAGTATAATCAATACCCTCAACTTGATGATTTCTGAACACAACTAAGCGTGCTTTATGGTGTTCGATGCTCCCATCAGCATTGTATTTAATACGGTACATCCACTTGCTTCCAAGTAGGGATGGGCAAAACGAACGGGTATCCGTGCCCGTACCCATCCCGTTCGGATATTTCCCGTTCGGGTTGGGAAAAGCGGGTACGGGTATCCATTTTGTAGGTATCGGTAATTTTAGTGTCCGATCGGGCTTGGATATGTGTATTATTTTTCATTATCCGTTCCCGTTCGGGTATCCGCATTTTATATGTATATATATAAAATATATATTTTTATATTTGTAACAATGTAAATAAATATGTAATGTTAATGTGTTTAGAAACTTAGTGATATACTGTAATACCCCGAAAATTCAGGCCCGAAATTTATCATTTTAGTTCTAACAAATTAAAGTTTACAATTTCATATTAGCCAAATTTTTTATATGTATATGTATGAGGAGATGTATGTAGGAATATATATATATATATATATATATAAAGTTGTCATTATGAGGTTTTTTTTCCAATACCCACACTCTTCGTCTCTCCCAAGGGAAGTTATTCTCAAAAGTCTTCACCAAAATATTTTGCCTCCTGACACAAGTCTCAAAGAGCTGCAACTTTGCAGGAAATCAGTAGCATCAAAGAAAAAAAAATGATCCTTCCACCAATAAATGTCTTTATGAAGATTTCTCCTCATATCTCACAGTAAATAAATTGATTCAGCAAGCTTGTTCATCTATGCCTTACACGTACACCACAAAAATGAGGAGGTTGATTATTTAATAGCAAAAGCATTAAATAAGCTTACAAAGGAAGGTTCTGGTGGGAGGCAAGATTCATTTGCTTTTTGAAAAATTTGATTTCCTTTCCCCTTATTTAGGGATGTTGTTTCCTCCTTTCTTGCATAAACAAGCAACCCACGTTACTCCTCCATTCATCTTCTTCTTCCTCCTCTTTCTTCTTCTCTTTCATCTTCTTCACCAGTCGAGCTGCTGCCATGTGGTAGATTTCGAATTTCTTTCCTTTAGGCAGCACACAATCGACCAAGTAAGGTATTCTACTCCTCTTAGTCTTCGGTTCCTTGTTTATGATGATTTATAACTCAAATTTTATACTTTTAAGAGCCTAAATCTCAGATTTAAGAGGAAGATCGGTTAGGAAGAATTTCATGTATGGAATTCAGGGTTATATGTGTAGATTCGGATGTAAGATAACAAGAAATGTTTAAGTTGCATAAGCACAAGAATCTGTCATGCCATTCCTTCTTCTGTCGTGATTTTTTCCAAGCCAATTACTTGATCTTTTGTTAATTGAAAAATTCCAGAAAAATTACAGAGATAAATATTCGGATGTCTTTAAGGTCTCTGTAAAGGTTCGTGATTCTTGGACAAGTCCTTATATTGTTAACGAATTTTCACTTTTATACTGCCGAAAAACCATACATCCGGGATAAAGCTTAGTAAAACATTTATATCTCACTCCACGGTAATGATATGGACTTGATTCTTTTTCCTAAATACTCTACACACGTATGAGTTTCTCAAAATATTTATTTGGTATTTTTAAACCATGCATGAAAAAGCAGTTTATTACAAACCTTCTATGGTTAAGCAAAGACTTGCATTCTGTGGAGTAGTTTTGAGTGGAAAATGATCTGTATACTCTGAATCCATCACTTGTCCATAAGGTTTGAAAATTTGACATGACCTCATTATGCATGTTTCCTAATAATTTGTGGAATATTAGAAGTTTTGGAGTAATGTTGGTTCCACAAACCGTAGCTAAATTATAGTTGGACAGAAACGGACCCTGTTCGTGCAGCGAGCACTGTTTTGGTGATAACTTCTAGAATATTGATTATTTTGTTACGAAACCAATTCCAGTATAATTCAGACTCATTATTGATGATAGACATGGAATATTAGAATTTATGGAGTGAAACCGTAGTCTGTGGAATTTTTACAAAATAGGCCTTCTGCACGAGTTTAATGGATTAAAGCTACGCCATTAATATCATTGTAGGAACTTTTGTGGAAGAGCAATAGCCCCGGTCTCGAGTTTTCGCGTAAATCAATTTGGTGAATATCGAGGTGGGTTTATATGTTTCTATAAAAAGTATGTTTGAGTTATTAAGCTCTGTTATTTATGCAATTTATGGATGTTCATGTTTTACTCTCTATTGGCTTAAATGCTTCTACTTGAATGATAATTGGCTCCGCCAATAAGAAAGGAAACGATCGGGCTCTAACTAGGCGAAAGGTTTTCTAGTTAGAGTTAGTGTACACAAATGTTACGAAGTTAGTCTTGGGTGAATGTGTTTCCCTAAGACTAGCGAAGAGAAAAGGACGTAGAATGCACCAATAGTTGAGAAAAGGAAAGAATGGCCAAATGAAATGTTTTGGTATTCATAGAATGCTCTTTTATTTTAAAACTTTCTATGTTATACCGTTTTACATGAACAGTCCATTTTCCAAGATATGACTAATATTTTTATCAAAGGCTTAACCCACAGAGTACATTAGTACTCAGCCCCATATTGTTTTAAAAATGTTTTCATGTTGAGTGGCAGGGGCGACGGAGAAAGGGCTGAGAAGGGGTTGGTGAAATGATCTTTTGCACCTTTCAGCTTTGTAAACATAAAATTTTGTTTTATTTCATTTTGAGACTCAAAATGCTTCCGTATATATGAAATGCATTAAAAGGCGTGTTTCTTTTAAAATAGAGAAATATTCCAGTTTTCGATAAACGGTATGAACTTATGTTTTAAGTTATTCTTCCGTAGCGACTCGACCTCTGTGATCCTTCGTAGAGGTCGGGGCGTTACAAATGGTATCAGAGCATGGTTCTTGGCTCTGTGGTCAAAATGTTTTAAAGTCAGTTTGTCTAGAATTTTAACATAAGCAAAACCCTTAGTTCGCCGTCGCACTGCTCTCATCCAAGGTATGTTTAAAGGTTCTAAAAGATATTTTATTATGGTGCGCGAAGTATGGCATTATGAAATGAATGTTGTCGTGTTGGGAGAGTCCACTCGACCAGAAGAATATGTTTCCACTGAGTCTCTTTGAGCTCATGTGATGAAGTTTCAGAAAAGTATATGATTATATTATGATTTGATTTCATAATAAATGTTATGTTTCAATATGTGGGATTATATGGCAATATGATTTGAAGGGAATGAAAGAGAGCATATGATGAAAGTATATGGTGATGAAAAGAAATGAAGTATTGATTTATTTTGCAAGTCTTAAGGATATACGTGAATGAAAGTTAACTATGAAGTTGATGGCTCTTATGGCTTGATAGTAGAACATCTTAAGACGATAATGGTTGAGTAACCGTGATTGAAATTATGAACATAGAAGAAGTGCTTTCAAGTTATTTAGATGCTCTACTCCGATTCAAGATTTGTTTTGCGTCATCACACAGTTGTGTTTCAAGGTATGAAAAGAAACGAGTAAGCTAGTGTATACTTCATGAATACGAAGATTGCTTTTGCATTATGAGAAAGTTTCAACTCATAACAATAGGATCCATAGGGCCCTACTTTGCCCACTTCAGTACTATGTACTAGACGGATCGTTACGAACCACGAGCCTTTTCAATATCTGGTAGAAAGAGTATTGTCACTGCTGTGGAGAGCAGAAAATGCTAACGACATGAACGTTATTCTCAATTCTCGTTACCAGAGAAATGCTACTCTATTTAGAGTTGGACAAGAGCTGTCAAAACAATTACTTATGCTTGAAAAGTTATTGACGGTACGCATGTAGATAACCGCAACTGATACGTTTACGAAATGAAGGAGGCACGAGTGAAATTCTCATGATATCTCATTGTGTAACCACATGCGATCATTTTCAAGTAGATGATGTTATGATAGGGTTTTCAGCCCTAATAACTTGTCGGTCTAAGCGACATTGAAATAGTCAATAAGACATAGAATGCCTATACCGGATAGGAGTTAGTCGAATTTCACTTTGTGTTACGCATATGATATTTTAAGATCGTTCTTTTCAGAAGACAAGAACACTACCACGTCAGAGAACCACGTCGTAAGAATAAACCTATTGAAATGAAGTACGAGATGGCACTACAGACTACAAGGCGTCGCCTGTCTTGTTGATCAAGAACCAAAAAATCAAGAAGGTTGTGGAAAAGACCAAAGACGTGATACACTTACACACGATTCACTAATGTAATTACCAATCGTCAAGATTTTATTCAAGCGAAGGCTCTTCAACTGCAGTATCCGCAAGGTTGATATAAAATGATCTCCACTAAATACAAGACTCGCATGGATACCATGAGCGCTACTACCTCACGACCGAACACTGAGGTAGATACGACTTTAAGGCACAACCCTCGAAACGAATTAAAATTTTACTAATGATATCACTGTTGACGATCCCTCAAGAATGCAGACAGAATCATAGTAGTTCCCGCGGAGCATTGCCAAGAACTTAATACGCTTAAAATAGTCGATCACGATCATACGATGTTGAACAGCATGACGCAAAGGCAAAGGTATAAGTGAGACATTGGTAAATCCCTGATACATTCAGACACTCGAATTTGAACGATAAGGAAAGAATACTCAATGAAGAATTCAACTTGAAGGAGTAGACGCGCAACTATTTAAACTAGTATATGTTCATATTACATAATGACAATGTTATTCCTTTTGTTGCATTCTTCTACTCATTCTCTTGTGACTAAAAGAGTTATGTCACCTTGGTGCTAAGCTCGCCGATCATTTATATTGATATTTGATCCGAAAGGATATTTCTATGTATTTGTTAGAACTCTGTTGAAAATATCATTGGTATATATTAGCAATGTCGTCTTTTCCTTTGAACCGATACTCATGTTCTTCTCTATAGCTGACCTTCTCTCATTCTATACTGGTCACAACTCATCATGTAGTTTGATCATTGATAATTATTCAACAAGTTGTTTCTAACCTCGTCGAAGTATTTATTTTGATTCATACATTCATGAAATCTCTTACTTTGACGATAAAGCCGAAATCCTTTGGTTTCATATTTTTCTCAGAATTCATCTCATTGCTTTATTATAGATGATTATCATTTCCTATATCATGTTGACCTCATTGAGGGTATCCTTTGTTATACAGATATTGGAAACCCTTTTCCTTTTGAAATACCTTCATTTGACGATATAGCAGGAATCATTTAATGCTATATCTTCTTAAGAATCAATCTCGATACTTGATCACTGTTAATTATCGTTACATATATTCATTTTCATTTGATTGAAGTATCATGTGGCAACATACATGATTAATAGTGTTATCCTATTCTTCTGGACCCAAAGAATGTTCTTTTGAGCCTTGTTATATTGACTACTATCCATCTTTATGCTTGATTCCTATGATTATTCTGACAAATTGTTTCGGATTGCGTTGGGATGTTTATTAAATTCATCTTTGAAACGTTTTCTTTCAAAGATTAAATCGGTGGAAATTGGTATTATCTTCGTATAATACTCATCTCATCACTTCGTCACCGGCAATTATTAAGTCATTGACGGTATCCTTCGATTTATGTATGCATGACACTCTTTCTTTTGAGACATTATTCTTATGTACTCGATTCTAATAAAGGTTAAGTTATATTCATATAACAAGATTCGATTTGAGGAAGATAAGTGTGAGCGGTCGTGGAGATGGATGTTTAGAGAATGTAAGTTTCCAGATGACTAGCGAATATTTGAACAATCGGTAATGTTTTCCACGTCTCTCAACTCCGAAAGTATATATGCGATTCCAAACATGTGATCAAGCATGAAGATGTACAACTGAACCTGGACATAAGCTACGAAGAAAGACCAGTACGAATACTTGACCGCAAGATTCAAGTTTTAAGAAACAAGCAAATTACATTAGTAAAGGTTATATGGAATCACCACGGACAAGAAGAGCCTACATGGGAGCTAGAGGAAACAATCAAAACGCAATAAATGTCAAGGTATGTAAATTTCGAGGACGAAATTTTTCGTAAGGAGGGTAGAATGTAATACCCAGAAAATTCAGGCCCGAAATTTATCATTTTAGTTCTAACAAATTAAAGTTTACAATTTCATATTAGCCAAATTTTTTATATGTATATGTATGAGGAGATGTATATATATATATATATATATATATATATAAAGTTGTCATTATGAGGTTTCTTTTCCAATACCCACACTCTTCGTCTCTCCCAAGGGAAGTTATTCTCAAAAGTCTTCACCAAAATATTTTGCCTCCTGACACAAGTCTCAAAGAACTGCAACTTTGCAGGAAATTAGTAGCATCAAAGAAAAAAAAAATGATCCTTCCACCAATAAATGTCATTATGAAGATTTCTCCTCATATCTCACTGTAAATAAATTGATTCAGCAAGCTTGTTCATCTATGCCTTACACGTACACCACAAAAATGAGGAGGTTGATTATTTAATAGCAAAAGCATTAAATAAGCTTACAAAGGAAGGTTCTGGTGGGAGGCAAGATTCATTTGCTTTTTGAAAAATTTGATTTCCTTTCCCCTTATTTAGGGATGTTGTTTCCTCTTTTCTTGCATAAACAAGCAACTCATGTTACTCCTCCATTCATCTTCTTCTTCCTCCTCTTTCTTCTTCTCTTTCATCTTCTTCACCAGTCGAGCTACTGCCATGTGGTAGATTTCGAATTTCTTTCCTTTAGGCAGCACACAATCGACCAAGTAAGGTATTCTACTCCTCTTAGTCTTCGGTTCCTTGTTTATGATGATTTATAACTCAAATTTTATACTTTTAAGAGCCTAAATCTCAGATTTAAGAGGAAGATCGGTTAGGAAGAATTTCATGTATGGAATTCAGGGTTATATGTGTAGATTTGGATGTAAGATAACAAGAAATGTTTAAGTTGCATAAGCACAAGAATCTGTCATGCCATTCCTTCTTCTGTCGTGATTTTTTTCCAAGCCAATTACTTGATCTTTTGTTAATTGAAAAATTCCAGAAAAATTCCAAAGATAAATATTAGGATGTCTTTAAGGTCTCTGTAAAGTTTCGTGATTTTTGGACAAGTATGTTTGAGTTATTAAGCTCTGTTATTTATGCAATTTATGGATGTTCATGTTTTTACTCTCTATTGGCTTAAATGCTTCTACTTGAATGATAATTGGCTCCGCCAATAAGAAAGGAAACGATCGGGCTCTAACTAGGCGAAAGGTTTTCTAGTTAGAGTTAGTGTACACAAATGTTACGAAGTTAGTCTTGGGTGAATGTGTTTCCCTAAGACTAGCGAAGAGAAAAGGACGTAGAATGCACCAATAGCTGAGAAAAGGAAAGAATGGCCAAATGAAATGTTTTGGTATTCATAGAATGCTCTTTTGTTTTAAAACTTTCTATGTTATACCGTTTTACATGAACAGTCCATTTTCCAAGATATGACTAATGTTTTTATCAAAGACTTAACCCACAGAGTACATTAGTACTCAGCCCCATATTGTTTTAAAAATGTTTTCAGGTTGAGTGGCAGGGGCGACGGAGAAAGGGCTGAGAAGGGGTTGGTGAAATGATCTTTTGCACCTTTCAGCTTTGTAAACAGAAAATTTTGTTTTATTTCATTTTGAGACTCAAAATGCTTCCGTATATATGAAATGCATTAAAAGGCGTGTTTCTTTTAAAATAGAGAAATATTCCAGTTTTCGATAAACGGTATGAACTTATGTTTTAAATTATTCTTCCGTAGCGACTCGACCTCTGTGATCCTTCGTGGAGGTCGGGGCGTTACATATACAGCAAAATAAAATTTGAATGTTTGTGGTTGTTTTTTGAGGAATTATACTTGAATATTAGATGTTGAGGAATTATGATCGGATATTAGATTAAATTTGAATGTTTGTTGTTTTTTTTTTTGAAAATTTTTAGTATTTATTTAAATTTTATATCAAATGTGGTAATTTCATGGGTACTCCCGTTCGCGTCCCGTACCCACGCGGGTACCCGCATGTGGGTATCCACTCTATGCAGGTACGAGTTCGAGTAGGAAAATTTGTTTTCCGCTAGCGTGGATACCCGCATGTGGGTACCTGTTGTGCGGGTACCCGACCCGTGCCCACCCCTACTTCCAAGTGCCTTTTTACCGTCAGGCAAAGACTCAACAGTCCATGTACCATTTGCCTCTAATGCATCTATTTCTTTGCGCATAGCTTCTCGCCAATGTGAAGATCGCGAAGCCTCAGAATAAGAACAAGGTTCTTTGCCTGCAGGGATAACCGAGAGAAAAAGGCGATGCGAATCTGAGAATTTATCATAGTTAATATAGCGAGAGATAGGATAGGGTGTACCTAAGGAAGCTACGGAGGTGGAGTGAAAAAGTGAGGGTTGAACACGGGTTGTATATGTTACATAGTCTTGGAGACGAGTAGAAGGAATATGCTTTCGGTAACCACGACCAAGTTCGGTAGTAAGATCATTAACTGGAGGAGATGAAATCTTGGTTGAGTCAACAATCTTGTTGGTCTCGTTGCATGCATGTGTGTTGCATGTGGGAAATATCCAACAACTATCCCCTCAACCGAATTGTCGTAAGTATTAGAACCCACATTATTGTGTGTAACTTCATAAAATGGAAACTTGTCTTCAAAGAAAATAACATCACGTGACTCGAAGAACACGTGTGTTTCCAAGTCATATAAACGCCAACTCTTTTTAGCATAAGGGTAACTAAGGAATAAACATTTCCTGCTGCGACTTGCAAACTTATCATGATCACGATTAAGTGTTTTGGCGTAACAAAGACACCCAAAAACTCGTAGGTGGTCGAGTGAAGGTGCTTTGTCATATAAAATCTCATAAGGGGTCTTTCCATCTAGCAACGGGGTAGGGGTTCGATTAATTAAATATCCTACACTAAGAATACACTCCCCCCCCAAAACCTAAGAGATAAACAAGCTTGAAACCGCAAAGCCCTGCCCACGTTTAATATATGTCTATGTTTACACTCGACGCGGCCATTTTACTGGGGCGTGGCGATCATAGACGTCTCATGTATGATACCAAGTTGCTGGAAATATTTAGTCAAACACTTTGATGAAATGCTTTGACCTTTTATACTATCTCCTAAACTATCTTCAAGGCTAATTAGGACATGAAAAAACTTGTTCTCCCAAGCTTCTCTCTTAACATATTCAGCAATTGACATCGTAGAGGAACTTCTAGTGCTCTTTTGAATGACCACAACGTTATTGGATGCAAGCTTATTCAAACATTTCACAGCATGTTTCTTTAATGATTTGGCTGTATATGTATCAATAAGCAATCCGCATATTTACTATCTCATGAAGTTTACACTTTCTGCCTACTACCACCCACACACGACAATCAAACCATTCCACAAAATCTAAATCCTCTGAATATTTTCCTAGCAAGAGTAGTCTTACCAATGCCGGTCATCCTACTTTACACCTCAACCCCAATCTCCAACAATTTTTTTTCCTTGAGTGTAGTGTGCTGATCGGATAATCCGACCATCTTCATCTTGTTTCCACGAAAATCGATTCTTGATGATGATTCATCCTCTTCTTCCTTGTACTCCTCCTGTACCTTCTTCTGTGTTTTAATCAACCAAGGAATCTATTTCTCGTTTTAGGTACCGCAGGTCGACGATCAAAAGTATCACCCAATCACTCTCGCCTCCAACACTTGGCTACCTCTGCAAAGAGATCCGCAAAATATGACATTCGATTCACCACTTCTTCTTCTACTCCTGGCAGATTTAACCCTAACTTGCGATTTCTCTGTTCTAGAAGGAAAGTAGATTGCTCCGCGAGATTCAATGAAAGCAAATCACGAAATTTAGGTATTGCCTCTGCGATTCGCGCAAGCGAAGCGTTCATCCTTCTCCTGCTGCTGCTATCCAGTTTTTCAACGAATTCTTGAAACGACACCACCTCCTTGTACAAGATCCACTGATTGGGGTTCGAAGCAAGCATTATAATGTCTTAGAAAGGCTCGTACCTTGGACTTAAGGGGAGATATAGCACCATAAACAGCCATCTCTGTCTCTCTAACGCTGAATATTTTTAGCTTCGTTGATTAATTAGCATCTGTTGATGTGAGAGTATGACTGCCAATATTATGTATTGGTATTTAAAGGACTAATCTGCAATTAGGCATTTATAAGACAGTTACCTCTTCATGGCTGTTACAGAATTTAATCCATGGTAAATGTTCTTCACTACTCATTATAGTCTCAGCGGTGAAGATCAAGACATGAGAATATAAGTCTGTTACTTGATCGTGTTGTTAGTGGTGTGTGTGATTATTAGCCTTGTAACAACTTGTGATTAGAAGATAAAGAGATACAAAGAGTGAGGGAGAGAAGAAAGAGAGTATTCTACTCCTACTGTAATTATCTAATTTCTTCTTATTCATAGTGGAACTGTTCTCCGATCACTCCTCCATGCACGTATGTGTTTTAATCACCGAAGCACGTAAATCAATGTGTTGTTTTGTGATCTAATTCACTGTGTTACAATTGATCATCTAGATTGCTTGTTTGTGATCTAATTCATAACCGTTGATATATTTTGAACAAGACTTTGCTAGTCAACTATATTATGAGATGAGAGAGTGTATATTTATGCAACTAGTTCTCGCAGAAAATAATTACTGTAGCATCTTTAATTGACCCGATGAGAATCATAATTCATAAACACCTGCCCTAATGGGTATTGGACAAATAGTAAAATTTGCACCTTGGTGAGGAGAATCTAGAATTCATATCCATAATGGAAATAACAAAATTTTAAAAATATACAGAAAATTTGTAATTCGAAATTCTATATAATTTGTGAAGCATAGTCTTCTCCCCGGTTAATCTATGTATTCTATATTATACCATGGAGAGAAGTCGTAACAATATACAAATATGCCACATTTCATTTCATGGAACCAGTAACTATCAAACATCTATATATTAATATCTCGAACTTGGTGTTGCTATTTGATTCGAATCCAATAGTAGGTAAAACTGACCGAAAGCTTTTGCCAGCATGACAGAATCTGGAAATACATATTAGAAACTTTTTTATTTTTGTTTTATTAGTTTGTTTTAAGATTAAACTTAACTACTTCTCATTATCCCTAATTGTGTAGAATTGCTTAGTGTAAAGTCCCCGGTGCAATTGCTCCATCTAGTACGTTGTATTCGACCTGTAACCAAAATTTGAACCAAATTATATTTTAAATAATTAGGAAAAAAATGATGAAGAATAAAGAACAAGCAAAATTATGCATTTAATAATAATAACGAAACGGTTTGTATGTGTCACATTCATATACTCTGTGTGTATCTCATCATAAGTGTATTAACGTGTGACATTTTTCATTAAAAAGGTGGGTCACATTTACCACATATTAATACCCTTTTAATATCGTCCCCTAGGGGATGGCGGATTGGTTAAGGTGAGGTGGCCCGGGACCGACAGGTCATGGGTTCAATCCTCTCTGAAGCCATTCCGTAAGGTAGCGGCTGCGGGTTCTTCAAATCAAAAAAAAAAAAAAATACCCTACGTGTCGAGTACTCGGACACGATCTAACACTCTAATTCCTATGTCAAATATATTTATATACACATAATATATAATTCTAATAAAAATATACAAAATTACTTTATTTTACACTTGATCTTATATTTTTAAATAAATTAGCGTCCGCATTGTGTCCTATTTTGCTTATGTAAAAGAGGAAGGCATGCTTAAATGTAAAGGGGAAGAAAACTATTTTGCTTATGTTGTATGAAATGGATTGATCTACCTCAAGTAGTACGGAAAATTATGAAATGGTTTCATCTAGATCACGGCCATCTAGAATTGCTGCAAGTAAGTCTTATCGAAATGCTGAACTCCGTGAGCCCATTCCTGATAGAGATGCTCGGGCCAGATAGCTAACACAGTCCCTTTCTTCCTGTTTAAGTTATGAGAATATTAATACAGAGGGATCATAATTAAGAGACAAAGTTCAAGTAGCAGTTATGTTACTTGCCTCTATGCCAAATTCTATATTGCCATTGAAGGTCAGCAGCTGCACCATTATCTAACTTGTTGGCCATCACGATCATCCTCATTATGAAGGGGAGAGGAAGGTAGATTACGAGCAGCCTGAGAAGTAGGCTTAAGACGTGATAAAGCTTGCTGCTGGTTAGAGAATGATGCCAAAATTGAAGCACCCGCTACAGCTGATGCATCTCCATCTCGTCTTTCAACATGGATCAACTTCCCATCTTCCGGAAGTGGGACCTTGTTATTACTATTACTATCATATGGTAGCTGCCAAAAATCACTTCATCCCCTGAAATGAGATCAGAATAAGTGTTTCTCCATATTTCTTTGCCATTCAATATCACGCGTCCTTATGGAACCTACCTACGTAGATGAATGAAAGTGAGATGAGATATAGATAATAATACCTGGATGAGTCTTATGGAACACAAAATAGGACTAATTGTGTGGTCCGGGATCGCAAGATTAGCTTTTTTTCCTTACAAAATTTGTTGTGTTGACAGAAATAGAGGGGTTCTGTAAACAGAACTGCTAAATTCAGAACTCAGATACTATCAATTGAAAACAACTCCAAACAACATAAGAAATACCACATATTTAAAATAAGAGCATAACTTTGCACCATAAACAATAAGTAGATGGCAGAAAATAGACTACATCACCTGCTTAGACTCCGCTACAAGCCAAGCGCGGGATAGATCGGGCGGATCAGCCGGACTTATTTCCTTCTACGCCGGCGAAGACTCGGACGCCTTGGGATTATTGATGTGGCTCTCGCCCAACACAAAAAAGAACATTCAAAAGTGAGAAAAAACAAACCTTGGAGTAACACAGAGAAGAATAGAGAAAGAGAGAGAGAGAGAGAGAGAGAGAGAATGCCGTTTGACCCTTGGGATAAGAAGGTTTCGTTTCATTGTCATCGGACGGCCGGCGGCGATCCACTTAGCCCCGTCGACGCCCTCCTCTTCTCTTTCTTCGAGAGAGAATTTTATTATTGCTTATTTTTGTTAATACTGGTAAATGCTTATGTTGTAAATGGATTTTTTAATGGTGGGAAGCCCGGCTAAAATACGCAACAAATATGATTTATTTAGGAAAAAATGTGGATATTAAAAAAAAATTAAAATTAGCTGGGTCTGGGTGTATAAATAATCGATGAAATTCGATTCGCTCACACTTACGCAACCGATTTCACCATGAACAACCAACTCCCACCTCCTCCCAACGCCAACGCCAACGGCGGCGGCCCCGCACCACCACCTCTCAACCCCAACATTGCCGTCGCACCACCCAACGGATCCAATGGTGCTGCGGCGGCGGCGGCTCCACTTCCATTCGCGCACGCCGATGCTGTTCAGGAGGACCCCGACATCGATTGGCTCGAAGATTACTTGGCTGACAATTTTGATGGAGAAATTCCCAACAATCTTGGGGTGGAGGCCATTGCCGATTACTTCAACGAAGACTTCATCATGCTACCTTTCAATCTCCCAGGAGGACCGTTCTTGCCACGAGTCTTCTTTGCTGTACCTGCTCCGCCGCTCGTGGCGGCGGCTCCGCCGGAGACATACTACTTTAACATTGTCCTGCCCGACAGTATCGGGGGCGGCGATTATCCGTCGGAGCTTCTACTGGGTTTAGAATGGGTTGCCCAAGCAGCGCCGCCGGAGCAACCCTAACCCAGATTTCTTGATTTCTTGTTTTCATGAATTTTCTTTGGGAACTTCACATTTGGCTAGGGTACATTCTGTAATTTTTAGCGAAACATCATTTTTTCAATGGGAGTGAGGTTATGTCTATGAGTTTCCCGGCGTTCAACTCTTTGTTAACGTTTGCTTTAATCGGCGGTTGCGACGAGAGAGGAGAGAGAGAAGAGGGAGTGAGATAGAAGAGAGAGAGATACTGTTTCGCGGTTACAATTTAGTTAAGTCGAAACAAATTATAAATAAAAAAATAAAAAATAAAAATTGGCTGTAAGTTAATTTTTCAAAAAATGTTGTAATTATTAATTTACCTTGATAAAATACAATATTCTAAGTGTATGTATCTTATTATTTGATCAGATACAATATGAAAATAAATTAAATATTATTGATATCTATTAAAAGAGATATTGTTGAATCATAGTATGTATGTACTCCATAAGAAGCGGCCCATAAATAAGAAGCGGCCCAATTACTATTGACCCGTAATAATAAATTTTAGAGAGGACGAAGTTTTATGTTAATTTCGAAGAGTATATATGTGTTTCTTCGTCATAAAAGAAAAACATATTATAAACTTATATTAAAATTAGTGGTTTTATTAAGAAATAATGATTTAAGAGAACATAAAAAAAAAATATATCATTCACAAGTATAATAAAATAACTCATGTTCTCCAAAGGACAATCCGTATTGACAGTTTTTCATGGTTTATAAATTCATTTTCTAAGTTAGCTTTTTTAAATTAAAATTCAAATTGGCAAATATAGTTCTCAATCTTCGTGATTTTGCGATATTTTTCCTCAATTTTTTTTTCGTCCCCAAACTACTTATTTTTGCAATTTTGGTACCACCATTAATTATTCTGTCAATTGCACTGTTAATCAAATTTTAATTAAAAATAAATAAAAAAAAGAAAGGGTAAAATTCGGTTTTGTATAATTAGTCCCTAATTTATTTATTTTTTAATTGTTTGTCCTCAAACTATTATTTTATGCACTTTTCGTCCAGCCGTTTAATTTTCTGTCACATCAAGCATTAATCAAGCTTTTATTTAATAAAAAAATACATATTAATCAAATTTTTATATTCTCCGCTGTTGCTTTTTCTTATCTCTTCTGAGTCGGCCGAACACAGAAACCTATCGCTTATCTCAATAACTCTATTAGAAAATCAAGGCCGATTCTAAGGAAAAAGGACTCAAGTGAAAAATAATAGTGGACCATTTATCTAGATAATGGGCCATTCATTTCTCTCGAGTGTGGCTCCAAAAATATTAAAATAATTCATTTTTGAGTAAATTTTTTTGGAATAAAATCATTTTGCTCCGCTCATAATTACAAAAATTATTTATTTATAAGAATCATTTGTAATAAGATTTTTTTTTATAATTTTATTTATACATTTTTATTCTATGTAGGTTAATACCAATGAGAAAAAATATATATTTTATTAATCGAAAGTAGGACTTTTCAAATTAAACACAAGCCTTTCGTATCATAGTAACGCCTAATTATATCTATATAAAGACAGTTTTATATTTTTTCGATCCACACTAGATTTGGGGCCCGATGCTGGTGTGTTGTCTGCACATGCCATAATTGGCCCTGGCGAAAATCCTAACCAGCATGAAATCATGCGAAATTAAGCTGACGAAGCGTTATTTCCATGTTAGCATAGTGTGTTTTCTCATTGATGAAATCATGATAGAAAAATTTTTGGGAATCTATTTTCCAAAATAAGAGGCACCATACTAATCCTAGTAGCACTATTTCTCCCACTGCTCACAATGGCGGAAACGCAATATGCTGCCGTAGAAATAATATTTCGTCCACTCAATTTCGCATGATTCATCCGGGTTGGGATTTTTGAGTGGAGTTGTTGATATCAGCAGTAAGGTTTTATTTTGGGGCGGTAGTGGAGGAGATAGGAAAAAGCAACTACCAGGAAGATAGAAGTTTGATTAATTCTCAATTTTATCTTTTTGTTTTTTTTAAAAAAAATAATAAAAGTTTGATTAACGCTCAATTAGACATAAAATTTAACGGCGGGACGAAAATCGCACAAAAATATAAATTTTGGAGATTAAAAAAAACAAAAAAGAAAAGATTGAGGACTAATTACACAAAATCGGAAAGTTTGAGAACGAAATTTGTCAATTAGCTATTTCAAAATACCAATTTTACCCTTTTATTTATTTATAATTAAATTTTGATTAACGGTTGAATTGACAGAAAAATTAATGGTGGGCCAAGATTGCAAATACAAGTAGTTTGGGGATGAAAAAAAGAATAAATTAAGGACAAATGTTGCAAAATCGCGAATATTGAAGATTATATTTGGCAATTTGAAAAAAAAAATTCGAAAAAGATTCTAATTTTAAATAAATTATATATTTTTTTTAAATAAAAATTCAAATTTAATTTAAAAAATATGATAAATTGGTCCCTGAAACTTTTATTCAGTAAATAGTTATATGACTAACAGTTGACTATCCAAATCAGCAAATATTGGGGATCAATAAATAAAAAATAAAATATTAGTGATCAATTCATCCAAACTAGCAAACATTGAGGACCATTTATAACAATTTGCCTTATTTTATTTCATATTTATGTTGTCAAAAATTTGTGTGCTCCCGACGCACGTACATCCGGCCCAATTATGGTCCAATTTCGCGATTCAAATCCAATAATATATGTATGTATTGTGTGCTAGTTAAAATATGGTTCATAGCCTTATGTTAATTTATTTTTTTATCAACCCAAGAGATTGGGTTCAAGTCCTCTTATTCCCATTTTTTTAACAATACATTTTTTCTATTTAACGAAAATTATTGTTCCTTTTTTTAATTATTTTTAGTTTTATTTTTTAATTGTTTTTTTACCTTTTTTAACATTTTTCTTATTTTTTTAACTGTTATTTTTTCCAACTTGTATTGAGGACGAACATGTCATTTGTTGTGGACAAAAATGTCATTCATAGAGTATCATTTGCTTCAAACAAAAATGTCATTTGTTTTGAACGAAGTGTCATTTGTAGAGTATCATTTATTAACCATCAATTACTCCCTCCGTCCCGCCCGACTTGTCCACATTTCCTTTTCGAGCCGTCCCACCTGACTTATCTTGTTTCCAAAAATAGAAACTTTTTACTCATTAAGTCAATACATTAACTAAACTAATTACATTTACCTAAGCTAATTACCAGTATATTCCCTAAAAAAATAAATCTATCGCAAGCTTGTATGAAAATATTTAGGAAAATGTTTTTGGTCCAATTCTACTTGATCATAAATACTTATATAGAGCCAATTAAGTCATATTGAAAAATTGTACATCGAACTTATCTTGCTCCACTGACCATATTTCTTATTTTGATAAATTATTACAAATATTTTATTTGAAGGACCTATAACTTTACGTAATTTTTGTACACAACTAATAGGAGAAATTATGTGAAACGGCGGGAGTATTAATTTTAGGGTAAGTGTAACGCAAATGTAGGATATTAGAAAGCATAAATATTAAAATACACAAAAGAATACCAGCATTGAAATCATCCGAACTAAAGAGTACCAATATTGAAATCATCCAAGAATTTCTTGCAAAATCTCGCCTCTTTTCCCTCAACACTTAATATAAAAGAGATCTTCTTACGAAATCTGGCCTCTTTTCCCTCAGCACTTTTATAAAAGACTAACGAAATAATATACAGACATAATATACCTATGGAACTCAGTTTGAAAATCTGAGGAACCTCTAATGGGTTGGAAAGATGAAAAACATCATGTTATAATTATACATTTTTTATTATAATAATTTATTATAATACATATTTTCTTAATACAGTTGGAAAACAACCTAATCATATGAAGCCCGATTTATACTTAACATAGCAAACAAAATACAACTTTTAAGATCAAGTGAGTCTTTGTGATAGAGGTAACCTAACTATCTTAGTGATAAATGAAAAGGTAACCTAACTACCAAATTTAGTCACTTTAAGTAAACAATTGAATCAATTTTTAGAAAGAATGTTGATGCAAACACGAATTGTGAGGTTTACACTAAAAAGCAAACACGTGTTTACGTAAGTATTTGCAATCTCTAAAGCATGATTGGCATAAACTTGATATTGATCTACAAAAATATAGGTTGCTTTCTATCCAGTCTCTGATACTCTTCATCACCAACACCATCTGGAAAATTGATAGAAACATAGTGCTTGATCTTGTACAACCTATTTGCTCCAAATTAGGTGACAATTTTTACCTCTTAAACTTGTTCTCCGTTCTATTATGCTATTTTAATTCTTTCCTTATTCAGGAAAAAAAATACTGCATCAGAAAATGAAGGTAGAGAAACTATATATCACTGAGTTGACAATGGAGTGTGAGAATTTACTTCTGAATGCAACTACAGATCAAAAGTTGAGATCTAAAAGTAGTAGTTGAGCATCCTCTATCTTAGGACACATAATATTTGAAAATTTCAATCCTAGAATCCCAAATGGTAAGTAGAACACTAACATCAATTTTACAATTAACTGGACAGTAATTTAAGAACGTTCCTCTTTTTAAGCAAATATATCATCAATATTTTAAGAATTGTTTTTCTTTGATGAATATCCGATTTGATGGAGGAGAACAAAGATGTAGAAGCCTTTTTAGTTGCAGAGATGTGGTTGGATGGGCAGACAGCGAAAGAAAACATAAACAGAGGAAAAAGATAGGACGTGAGGGAGAAGATAGTCAAGAGCTGAAAAATTATAAAGATTGATAAGAAAGATGTTTCACGTGGAATGAAAAAGTGCAGAGCGCCTATTGTGATCCGGATTTCAGAGTGCGATGAACAAGTAGAAGATCAAATTCAGATCTGATAAGAAGCTTATAGAGATTGAATACGAGTTTCATTCATCAGAATTTGGAAAAGTTATTCAATATGAGATACAAAACTAGTATTTATAGCTATTGTTTTGCAGTGTATTGCCTAACAAACTAACTGACTACAACCGACTAGAAAACGTAATCGTAAGCAACACGCTTTTATTAGTAATGTGAAAAGATCAGTCGCCCGATCATCCAACTCATGAAAACGATCCAACGGCCACCAGCTTGTCTTCCTTTCATCAACTATAACTACTTTCATAACCGTAACCGCCTCTTTCATAACCGCCCCTTCTTAACTGCTCCCTCTCTCTCATCCTCCTCCAACACGCATCTTCAACACGCATCTCAAAGTTCAACACCCCCCCCCGCAAGATGGAGGCAGTGGAGATCCACAAGCCCCATCTTGGAAAGGAGAGATCGAAATCTGGGACCAGCCAAAACCTTGTTAAAGATATCACCAAGCTGCTAAGTCGTATGAATTGCAGTGGGAATAATGAGCCCTTCCTTGTAGCGGTCTCGAACAATGTGACAGTCTAGTTCTAAGTGCTTGGTCCTCTCATGAAACACCTGATTTTTCTGGTGATGTGAAAAGCCGCAGCATTATCACAGTGTAATGGAATTGGAGTAGAAACTTTTACATGCAGATCATGAAGAAGGTAAGTGATCCATAGTAGTTCCCTGACAGTAGAGCTAAGAGCTCTATATTCAGCCTCAGCAGTCGAGGCAGAGACAGTCCCTTGTTTCTTACATCGCCATGATATCACTGAAGAGCCTAAAAAGATGCAAAAACCAGTTAAGGACCTTCTAGTAGTGGGGCAAGTTCCCCAATCAACATCAACATAAGCCTTTAAAAGAACAAAAGAACTATCAGCAGAGAAGAATAACCCCATGGAAGGACATCCTTTTAAATATCGAAGAACATGTAGAGCTGCTGACCAGTGGTTTTCCCGGGGATAAGACACAAATTGACTCAATTGATGAGTAACATAGGTGAGATCTGGTCTTGTCAGATTAAGATATAGAAGTTGTCCTACAAGCCTTCTATATTTATCTGGTTCAGTAAGCAAAGGAGAAGAAGTGGTAGATAGATCAACTCCTTGAGGAAAAGGAGTAGAAACTGGATTGCAACCAAGGAGTCTTGCACTGTCTACAACATCTAACACATATTTCCTCTGATTTAAGTATAGCCTCTGCTCTCCTCTAGCCAATTCCATACCCAGAAAGTATCTTGCCACACCCAAATCCTTAATAGAAAACTTCTTGTGCAGAAAATCTTTTAAAGTAGAAATCAAATCTAAATCTGGTCCAACAAGCAGAATATCATCAACATAAATCAGTAAAGTTATGAATTTGTCATCAACTCCCAAGGTAAATAAACAGTGGTCATGAGGGCATTGAGTAAAACCGTAAGAGATAAGGGCCTTACATAATTCAGCATTCCACTCCCTAGATGTCTGCTTAAGCCCATATAAGCTTTTCACCAACTTGCAAACCTTTCCAGCAGGTGCCTTAGTATATCCTTCAGGAGGCAGCATATAGATCTCATCTGTAAGGATGCCATGGAGGAAAGCATTATTTATGTCTATCTGATGCAAATGCCAGTTATAAGATGCTGCTAAAGCAAGTAGAAGTCTAATGGTGACATGCTTTGCCACTGGTGAGAAAACCTCCTCATAGTCAATCCCATATTCTTGTTTGTATCCTTTAGCCACCAACCTAGCTTTAAATCTCTCAACTGATCCATCAGCCTTCAGTTTAACTTTATAAACCCATTTAGATCCAATAGCATGTTTACCTGGTGGAAGATCAACCGGTTCCCATGTTGCATTGTGTTCTAGAGCATCCAATTCTGCTTGCATAGCTGAATCCCACTCAATATATTTGATGGCCTCCTTGTATGTAGAAGGCTCCTGTAGATTAGTAACTTGAGAAAGAAAAACTGTATAATCTGGGCTAAAGGCAGAGGAATGAATAAAGGGAAATGTAGGAGGAGTTAGGGTAGTAGATGGCTGACTAGGTAGAGTTAATTTTATCTGACTTACAAAGTCATTAAGCCAAGAAGGAGGTTTAGTAGATCGTTTAGGCCTTGTGATCTGCTCAATAGCCATTTCTGTGTTGGTAGCAGGTGAGTTTATCTCCAGTAGTTGTGAAACAGAAGAGGGAGAATCATGCAAAGAGACTGTATCAGTAAGAATATCCTTCAATGGAACAATATGATTCAAAGGAATGATATCTGTAGGAGATGGAATGGGCTCTGCCTCAACCACAGAATGAGAATCTGAGGCAGAAAATTGAAATATGTGAGAGAAGAACTTAACATCTCTTGAAATGATAACCTCTTTGTTATTTAAATCAAAGAGGGTATAACCTTTGTGCTCTGCTGCAATTCCCAACATGATGCATTTAGCTACTCTTTCATCAAATTTGCGTTTGATTCTGTGTTAGCTGCATATACCAAACAACCAAATGGTTTCATCACAGTTAGATCTACTATAGATTCTGTTAAAACGGAGAAGGGAGAAGTCCAACCAAGCAATCTACTTGGTAATCGATTCAGAATCCAAGTTGCAGCAAGAATTGAGAAGGGCCAAAAAGACTCTGGTAGGCAACTCTGAAACATTAATGATCTAGCTATCTCCAAAAGTGAGCGATGCTTGCGTTCCACTGTTCCATTCTGTTATGGAGTGTAAGCACATGATATAAGATGTACAATTCCAAGAGAATGAAAGATCTCTTGAACCTGTAAATTCACAAACTCAGAGCCGTTATCAGTTTTCACCTTTTTTACCCTTTTGTTGTACTGGTTTTCCACCATTTTTAAGTAATTTTCCAGAACTCGGTGCACTTGTTTCTTAGAGTGCAGAAGATAAGTCCAGGTGCTTCTGCTGCAATCCTCAATAATAGTCAGAATGTATGAGGAATTAGCTATGTTCTCAACACTGTATGGACCCCATACATCCACATGAACAAGCTCAAACAAAGTTGTACTTCTACGCTCCAAAGTAGGGAATGGATTTCTGCATTGCTTTGCCCTATGACAAATCTCACATGAACTCATAATAGTGTGAGTCTCCTCTTTACATAAACTGGTCAGCTCTGGAACATGCTGAAGAGTAGTATATGAGGCATGTCCAAGTAGAACATGCCAGTCCATTAAGGATTCAGTTTGAGATTTCGAAATCTGATTGATCCTCTCCAAAGTCTGTTCTGGATCAATAATATAAAGCCTTCCCTAAGCTTGTCCTATGATTATGATATGATCATTGGACAATCTCTGAACATTACAGTAAGTAGGAAAGAAAACACACTTCAACTGGAGAACATTGCTTAACTGATAGGTGGAAATCAAATTATGTGTAAACTCGGAACAAATAACACATCCTCCAATGTCAATTTCTCAGTCAATTTTACCTTACCAACTTCATATATGGTTTGCATTGCCCCATTACGAAGAAACACTCCTAGAGGGCATTTCAGTTTTTGAACTTCTAACATGAGATCCTTGTTGCAGCATATGTGACTGCTTGCACCAGAGTCCATTATCCAAACCCTCTCTTTCTTTAAAGCATCAATCAAGCTGAAGGAGTAGTGTTTTTCCACCACATCTAATGGAGCATATGTCTCCACATTATTGACACTACTTGTATTTCCCAGTCCCTTGAGCTGATTTAAGGCTCTTTCCACATTTGAAATTAGATCTCCAACATTTTGATTCTTGGACTGATTGATGATAGACTCTCCACCTTATAAATTTTGTGAAATTTCTTGCTGCACAGCACAGTTAACCTGCCCCTTCAATTTTTGATCCTTAAGTTTTTGAAACCAATCAGGAACTCCATTCAATTTGAATCATTCACTTCTTTCATGTCCCATTTTCTCACAATAACTGCATTTCAACCTCCTCCTTTCTTCCTTGTTCAATCTAGGTTTAAAACCATTCCCTCTCTCCTTAAATCCACTTCCAGTCCCTTTATATCCCACATTCATTACAACAATGTTTGTGTTATCTGGATCCTTATAACTATATCCTATATTCATAACCATCTGTTCCTGAGGATGAGCAAGTTTAGAAGTCACTTTCCTCTGCTCTTCATCTTGAAGCATCATAGCATAAGCCCTATTAACCGTAGGCAATGGCTCAATGAGTAATATTTGGCTTCTTACTGTGTCATAAGAGTCACTGAGTCCTAATAGGAACTGCATCAGTTTGTTTGTCTCATTGCAGTTCCTAAGATTCCCTATGGCTCCACAATCACAAGTAACAGCAGCAGCACATGTACAGATAGTATTAGGTTGTAACAACCGAAACTCATCCCACATGACATTAAGGCTATTGTAATATTTCATAACAGATTGATTTCCTTGGATGAACGCAGATAAATCCTTTTTTAATTTGAAAATATTTGCACCATTACTTTGGTCAAATCTCACCTTCAACTCATTCCATAACTGGTGAGATGTTTCCATTAATAGAAAGGATTCTGAATATTCAGATGCTATGCAATTCATAATCCATGAAGTAACCATAAAATCAACTTGAATCCAGGAATTATAACTAGCATGATTCTCCATAGGTTTAGGTATGTTACCTTCTATGAAGCCTAGCTTATTTCTTCCAGCAAGTGCTCGTTTAATTGCTCGGCTCCAAGCGTAGTAGTTATTGCCATTGAACACGGCATTCACGATCTTAAGTCCAGGATGATCGTGTGGACTTAAGTAGTAAACATCATTAATCCTTGAATTATGCTCTCCTCTCTCCATTTCTGATGTTAATCCGTTTATATCCGAAGGATTATCACCAGATCCACCATCATCTTCATTTTGCGATCCTCATCCTCGTTGATTTGTCCTTCTTCCTTGCTTATTCCTTGATTCTCCTTTTGTACTGCTTTCGCCCAGTTCTTCATCAACCAGCGCGTTCCAATTTGTGTGATACGATCGCACTATGTCGCTCTGATACCAATTTGTGATCAGGATTTCAGAGTGCGATGAACAAGTAGAAGATCAAATTCAGATCTGATAAGAAGCTTCTAGAGATTGAATACGAGTTTCATTCATCAGAATTTGGAAAAGTTATTCAATATGAGATACAAAACTAGTATTTATAGCTATTGTTCTGCAGTGTATTGCCTAACAAACTAACTGACTACAACCGACTAGAAAACGTAATCGTAAGCAACACGCTTTTATTAGTAATGTGTAAAGATCAGCCGCCCGATCATCCTGCTCATGAAAACGATCCAACGGCCACCAGCTTGTCTTCCTTTCATCAACTATAACTGCTTTCATAACCGTAACCGCCTCTTTCATAACCGCCCCTTTCTTAACTGCTCACACTCTCTCTCATCCTCCTTCAACATGCATCTTAAACACGCATCTCAAAGTTCAACAGCGCCGTCAATTGTCTTCACCAAATTCTCGAATCGCCCTCAAATTCAGTATAATTGCGAAATTATGCTCTCAAATTGGCGTGAAAAGTAGAAATTGGATTGCAAAACTATAATGGAGGAAGGTTATCGCTCAAAAAAGAAAGAGGGATTATAGTGGGCAAGAAAGAGAGACAAATAAGGAGGGCTTTATTATATGTATCCCCATCACCGTATTATACATGTCATACACATACAATTATTTCTCAAAATACTAGTTTAGTACACACATAAAATAAAATACTGGTATCCAAGTACCAGAGTAGGTGTATTAAAATAATACTTCCTCTATCTCGGATGAAACGTCCTATTTCTTTTTGGCGAGATAATTAATGCGGTGGACTTAGAGTGATGTGAATGGGGCCCACAAAAAAGTACATTTATGTGAGATAAATTTATTTTCTTTTTAAGAAATATGACATTTTTGTGAGACAACCCAAAATAGAATCAGGACGTTTCATGAGGGACGGAGGGGGTACTAGTTATTGTGGGCTATAACACTTAAAACTCAATTAAAGACTCGTCTTAATCTCCGTGATGAAAAGAAACCATACAAGTCGGTTGGGACTGAGGAAGTATTTTTGAAAAAAAAGTGTCATTTTCAGGAGAAAAAAAAAAGTGTCAATGGTTATGAACAAATGTGTCACTTATCTCAAAATTGACAATCACACTGAAATAAAGTGCCAATCATAATTAAGGAATCTCACTTTAACCCAATAATCATTAGTCTACAAAATATTGATCAGCATAATAACTAGAAATGTTACTTTAAATGTCAATCGAAATAAACAAAGTATCAATTGTTTCGTAGGAGAGTGTCACATCTCATAGAGTGTGAATAAATGTGTCAATTGCAGCTATCAAAAGTGATATTTTATCTCAGAGTGGTAATCATAGTGAAGTAAAGTGTCAATTCTAATTAAAGGAATATGTCACATTAATTCAATAATCATACAAAACCATAGTTCAATTAAGAGTATATTAGGAGTATAAACACAATAATCAATAGGAACAAAGAGAATACCAAAATTTACGTGCAAGTAAAAACCACGAGACCCTTAGGTCTTGCCAAATCCAGTATAACCAAGTTGAGAGTACAATCGAGCAAGTATGATATGATATCTAGCCCTTAACAACAACTACAATGGCACAAAAATCACAAGCCAAAAAATAAAGAAGTAAAACGTCCACATAACCAGCAGAAGAATTCCGAGAAATATAACTCAAGATCTAATTGTTAGAATTACAATTCATTCGATCAGAATATAGAATGACGTGTCTTCTAGCACCTATTAAAATCTCAGACTGATCCCACAATGTATGAGTCTACGATAGGCGAAAACACTGAAACTGTACAAGGTTCGCACTCGTAGGTGACTTGGCTACGGAGAAGGATGAATGGAGGCGGAGCAGTCACGTGGCGGCGATGAATGAACGGAGAGTGAAGAGAGAGATCTATTTTTAAAATTTTAAACATCATTGTATAGGAGCAAGACATATAATGATAATATTAATAGAGAATGTTTAAGATTCGAGACCCTTAACCATTGTCGTGACGAAAATCTCATAGAGAAGTTGAGCTATAAGTTTAAGATTCTGAGATCTCTCTATGCAAATGACAGTTTTAGGTCACTGCAAAGGAAGGTGCATGTTAGCATAACAGACTCCTCAAATCATGGAACCGAGGATCATGCCGCAGACTCCTCAAATCATGGAACCGAGGATCATGCCGCATCTTTACCCAAATCATAGGATATATTTATTTCCTTATATTATATCTTGTATTCTTTAGTGTATAAATACGTGAATAAACCATCACACCAATTAAGGTGTTTTTCCAAAACATGTTTCATGGTATTAGAGCAGGTTTATCTCCAAAACCTAACCCTAATTCTCCTTCGCCATGGCTTCATCCTCCCCTGATTCTCTTCCTTTTGCTACGTTAATTCACATGGTTACACTCAAACTCACCTCCTCCAATTATATACTATGGCGAAATCAAATAGAATCTATTCTGGATTGCCAAAATATTCTCTCTTATGTCGATGGTTCTGTCCCTCCCCCGTCGCCTATCGTTGCTAATAAGAATGCTTCTCTCATCCCTAATCCAACTGATAAGTATGCTGTTACTTGTATTTTTCACCGGGTTTTGTGCAATTAAATGGCTGGATTTGTGCGTCTTTTGTGCCGTCTCATAGACGAATGGAGGTAAAATCAAAACAATGCAAGTTGAGAAGGAAGATTGCAGATGTAGAAGCGAAATGATGAAGTATGGAGAGTTGGGCCACTTTTGAAGATTAAATTGCTATTTGGCTCAAGCTTGAAGTCTTTTTGAGAATATTATTCTAGCCCAATTGTTTTTGTTATGGCCCAACTTGTAACTCTCCCTACACACTTTTTCTTACCCTAAGTATAAATAGAATAGTCTGGAGAGAGGAGGGCAACAACTTGGACACACAACAACCTTTACCCACTTAGCTTTTCTTTGATTTTTGCTCTCGGCTGCCAACAACTAGTGGAAGAAGACTTTACGTTTCGTAATTATGAAGCTAGCTACAATAGTGAGACGTTGACTTTGCTTTGCAATTTATGGTGGTACATGCTTTTACCTTCTAATGCTTCTTCTTGCTTACGTGTCTCTAATTCCAAGTGTTTAAGAATATTTGTTAAGATTTCAATTATCTCTCCTTCACCTAGCACTCTTGTCTCTTGTGATTTAAGTATGCGTAGCTAATTTTCTCGATTCGACGAGGCAACAATGCACTAATCCAGTTCCCCCTTGAGACCTAAATGTGCTTGAATTTGATTCCTTAAGTTTCGATTTATTCCGGGTTAAGTAGATTTATCGATTAACTAGGATTGATCACCCTAGGGTTATTTGGTAGTTCTATGGAATGAAAATGAGTTGATAGCTAAGTTACTTTGTATGCCCAACATCGGTAATTTGCTAAATCGGGTCCTATGTTCTTAATGCTTATTAGCACTTAATCTAGAAATTGCTCAACATGCTAGATTGTATTAGGAAAGATGAAATGAGTTCTATACTTAACATGCTTGTTTCTACGTAACTGGATAAGGATAGGGATATGTCCGTGCTCAACACGACATTCCGACCAATTAACTTAAGGTGTTAAATAAATCTTTGAGTCGAGGATTGGGGATAGTGATTAGTGCGGGTTGCCGAGTTGGGTCTTTTCTCTTATCGTATCACTTCACATTTATATTATCGTTTATTTCTTGCCTAGTTATAATCAAAGTTAAACTTGAAGCGTGGTGGCTACACTGAAATCGGATCATTAGGAGATATAGGATATTTCTCCCGTTCCCTGTGGATTCGACCCTTCTTATCATTGTGTTAATCCTTATTTTAGCTTGTGATACAGGACTAATCATTTGGTGAGAGTACGAAACGACGCTTACCACCAACATATGATGAATGGCATATCCATGATAGACGCATTTGCAGTCTTTTGCTTTCTTCCTTAACTGAAGAATCTATGGCGGCGGTCATCGGCTGCACTTCTTCTAGTGTTGTGGGTGTGCCCTAGAAACCGCATTCAATAACAGTTCCAAATCTCGTGAACTCCAGCTCAAGGACGAACTACTTCAACTGAAAAAGGATTCTCGGACTGTCACAGATTATGGTCGTCTTTTCAAAGGTTATTGTGATCAACTTGCAGTCATTGGTCATCCTCTTGATGAAACAGACAAGGCGCATTGGTTTCTTCGTGGCCTTGGTCCTGCCTTCAACGGTTTTGCAGCAACCCAACTTGCTCAAAAACTGTTTCCCTCTTTTGATGACATTCTGGCGAATGCTCACACCTTCTCTATTTATCCGGACAACGTCACTTCCTCTTCCCCATCCACCGTCGCCTTTCTTTGTCTCCCGACACCAACATCACAATTGTTAGAATCGTCCTTCCCAATCGAAGGACGGTTGCCCCAACCACAAATATTCAGAAGGAGATGCTACTAGAGAATATGAGAGCTAATTCAAAATCTGGTAGATGCTAATCCAATTATCGAATAAGTGAGGCCAAAAAGCTAATCCAAAATCTAGTAGATGCTACTAGAGAATATGAGAGCCCTCGTATCTTAAGAAAAGCTGCTCAAACAAGCTCTTCTCGGTGATGACAAAATGGAAGAAAGACTTGGGAGGATTGAACGGATGCTTGACCAACGTTGTAGAAAAGGCAACTGCTTCTGGACCTCCTGAGAAGCCTTGTGGGAATTTTTGAAATTTTGGACATGTCACCCTCCAGTGTAACCTTAATGAGGATGTTCATGTTAATGCAATTGGGAGTTGGAACAATCATCAACAGCAAAAGAGGGATCCTTACTCGCAATCCTATAATCCAGGATGGAAGGATCATCCTTATTTTAAATGGAGTTCACCAGGAGACCCCCCTCAACAAAGTCTTCAACAACCACAGCAGCAATTCCAACAACCCTAACAAAATCAGCCAAGACAAAATATACCACAACAGGCACCTATGCAACAGCAAAACTACCGTCCTCCACATCAAAGGGTGTTCCAATAGAATGCACCCCACCTGCCCTAGCCCAATCTTCGAAATCTCTTGAAGAAATGATGGGAGAACTTATCACATCTCAGAAGACTATACAGAGAGATGTGCAAACTCATAATGATGCCATCCATAGCATCCAACAAGCCCAGCAAAGCATGCAAGATGCACAAAAGGATCAGAAGACAAGCATTGACACCTATCGAGGCATATATCTCAGAGTCCCCAGTCAGACTAGAAGCTGCAGGACAAAAATACTGATGAAGATAAACCAATCAATATAGTAAAGGCCCCTGAGCCTAGTATGCATGTTCAACCACCTTTCCCAGCTGCTCTAGCGAGGAAAACAAAGCCAAATGCAGAGACCATGGATTTCATGGCAATGTTTGAAAAATTGGAGGTTAACATACCATTCCTCCAAGCTATCAAATCCCCCCCCCTCTTTGCAAATTCATCAAGGATTTCATATTTGGAAAGGCAAAGCCCACTGGAAAGGCTGTGATGGAGGAAACTGCCTCTGCATTCATACAGCGGAGACTTCCCACTAAGTGTGCAGATCCATGTATGTTTACGCTTCCTTATCTATTTGGAGACATGAAAATCAAGCATGCTATGTGTGATCTAGGGGTATCAATCGATGTGATGCCATTGTGTGTTTATAACATGCTAAATGGGGTGGAGTTAACAAGGACTAGGGTTGTGATTCAACTTGCTGATTGATCATGTGTATACCTCGTTGGTCTTCTTGAAAATGTCTTAGTGAAAATCCATAATTTCACTTACCCTGTTGATTTCTATGTTATTGATACGCATGGTGGGCATGTAGAGGGTACAGCTGGAGTGCTTTTAGGTAGAACTTTTCTTAAGACAGTCAAAGCACTTATAGATATGGAAAATGGACCATTCGCATTAAGTATCATGAGGAGTCGTATACTTATAGACTTGATGAGGCTTTGGAGAAGCCAAATGATTCTGAAAATGCATATTCTGCTAACATATTTGAGCCCCTTGTCCAAGATCACCTTGAGACGAATTTTTTACAGGACAAATTAGAGTTAGCCTTAACACAAGGGCTTACATAATTTGATATGAAGGGGATTGATGATGGGGAGATAAAGGAGGCCATTATGTCTCTTTGTGCATTGAAGGAGACTGCAGCCTCTAGTAGCTCTCTACCTCAACAGGACAGTACTAAAAACCACTTTCATCCTTGGTCCAGGCGCCTGAACTGGAGTTAAAACCACTGCCCACGAATTTGAAGTATGCTTTTCTAGGAGAAGAAGACACTCTTCCAGTAATCATCAACAAAGAGTTGTCTGAGCAGGAGAAGAAGTTGATAGAAGTTCTCAAGAGGCACAAGAGAGCCATTGACTGGACATTAGCTGATCTTACTGGAATTAGCCCAGATGTTTGCCAGCATCATATTCTGCTCGAGCCAGACAGTAAGCCAATCAGAGATCCTCAAAGGAAGCTTAATTCAAACATGAGGGAAGTTGTGTTGAAGGAGATCCTCAAACTCCTTGCTATGGGTATTATCTATCCTATTTTAGACAGCAAGTGGGTGAGTCTGGTGCATGTTGTGCTGATTCCAAGTGGTGCAGAATGACAAACATGAACTTGTTCCAGTTCGCCTTCAAACATGATGGTGTATGTGTATTGACTACCGGAAGCTCAACACAGCAACACGCAAGGATCACTTCCCTCTACCATTTATTGATCAGATGTTGGAGAGGCTTGCTGGGAAGGTCTATTTCTATTTTCTGAATGGTTACAGTGGGTACTTTCAGATATATGTGAACGCAGAAGACCAAGAGAAGACTACTTTTATGTGCCCTTATGGCACCTATGCGTACAGACGGATGCCCTTTGGCTGTGCAATGCTCCGGGAACCTTCCAAAGATGTATGATGAGTATCTTCTCGGATTTGATAGAGAAATGCATTGAAGTGTTCATGGATGATTTCACCGTTTATGGTGATTCATTTGATGGTTGTTTGGCAATCTTAGACTTGGTGTTAACTAGGTGCGTGGAGAAGAATCTTGTTCTCAACTATGAAAAATGCCACTTCATGGTCATTGAAGGAATAGTCTTGGGACATGTTGTATCGAAGAAGGGAATTCAAGTGGATAAAGCTAAGGTAGATCTGATATCTCAGCTCCCTTACCCGACCAATGTGAAGGGAATTTGAGGTATCTTAGGGCAGGATTCTACCGCCGGTTCATAAAGGACTTTGCAAAAATTGTCCAACCATTAACTAAGTTGCATGCAGGATTCTACCGCCGCATTCGCAGTCTTTTGTTTTCTTCCTTAACTAAAGAATCTATGGCGGCGGTCATCGGCTGCACTTCTTCTCGTGTTGTGTGGTGTGCCCTAGAAACCGCATTCAATAACAATTCCAAATCTCGTGAACTCCAGCTCAAGGACGAACTACTTCAACTGAAAAAGGATTCTCGGACTGTCACAAATTATGGTTGTCTTTTCAAAGGTTATTGTGATCAACTTGCAGTCATTGGTCATCCTCTTGATGAAACAGACAAGGCGCATTGGTTTCTTCATGGCCTTGGTCCTGCCTTCAATGGTTTTGCAGCAACCCAACTCGCTCAAAAACCGTTTCCCTCTTTTGATGACATTCTGGCAAATTCTCACACCTTCTCTATTTATCTGGACAACGTCACTTCCTCTTCCCTATCCACCGTCGCCTTTGCTGTCTCCTGACACCAACATCCCAATTCTCAGAATCGTCCTTCCCAATCTAGTGGCCGGGGTAATTCCTACCCTTCACACCATAAAGGTGGTCGTTGATCTGGTCCAAATCATAAAGGGCCAAGCTGTGGTGGCCCTCGTCGTCCGCCTCGCTATCAGATATGTCGAGCTATGGGTCATTATGCTGATCACTGTACTAAACGCTTCAACCGTGATCTTACCTATGCTACTACAAATTTGGTCGAAGCACTCAATGCAAGTTGTAATGTTTCTAGTGCCAACTCGGATGGGTATATTGATACTGGATCGTCTGCACATATGACCCCGACGTCGAGCCATCTTGATTCCTATGCGCCTTACTCCGGCAATGATCAAATCCTCGTTGGTAACGGACATTCTTTACCCATATCTCACGCCGGTTACTTTGCTCTTTCGATGCTTTTAAACTCATGGATGTTCTTGTTGTGCCTCACCTAACTAAGAATTTACTTTCTGTTAGCAAACTTACGTCTGACTTGCCCGTTGATGTTATATTCACTCGTGGCATGTTTACTATTCAGAACCATCTCACAAAGGAAATTCTGGCAAAGGGAAGATGTGAAAATGGGCTTTATGTGTTGGAGCAGGGTCATGCCGCTTTAGTTTCTGCTCTTCGGAAAAAGACGTTGTGTGCGTCGTTTGAGCTTTGGCATACTCGTTTAGGCCACGTTTCTTTTCCAATTATTTCTTTATTGAACAAGTTGGGTTACTTATCTATTTCTTCTGTTTTACCCAAACCAGACATTTGTTCATCTTGTCAACTTGCTAAAAGCAAGAAACTTCCTTTTTCACTTAATCCTAAGCGTTCTACCGCTGTTTTGGACATGGTACATTATCATTTATGGGGACCTGCTCCTATTGTTTCAGCTCATGGTTTTCGTTATTATGTCGCTTTTATTGATGATTTCTCGCGATTTACATGGTTTTATCCGTTGCATAGTAAGGATGGTTTTTATGATACTCTTGTTCAGTTTACTACTTTGACGCAAAATATGTTTTCTCGTACTATTAAAGTTTTTCAGAGTGATGGAGGGACTGAATTTACGAACAAGCGAGTACAAACATTTTTTTTAAAGACAAGGGAATTCACCATATTTTGTCATGTCCATACACTCCCTCTCAAAATGGGTGTGCCGAAAGGAAGCATCGTCATATTACCGAGACTGGACTGGCTATGTTGTTTCATGCTCAAGCTCCTCCATCTTTGTGGGTTGATGCTTTCACAACTGTCGTTTACATTATAAATCGTTTACCATCTCCTATTTTGCAGCACAAGTCACCCTTTGAGCTTTTATTTCACACTGCACCGAATTATGATAAATTTCGTCCATTTGGTTGCAGAGTCTATCCATGTCTGCGTGATTACGCTTCTAACAAATTCTCTCCTCGTAGTATTTCTTGCATTTTTCTTGGATACAGTTGTAATTATAAGGATTTTCGGTGTCTTGATGCTGCTACATCTCATATTTATATTACACGACACGCTGAATTTGATGAAACACAATTCCCTTATTCTCCAACTGTATCTCCGTCCTCATCTCGTACAAGTCTGGAGTATTCAAACTTTTTTGAACCTATGTCGGACATAACTTCACAAAAATCTGTCGGCACATCCACTTCGTCCTCAGAGTCGGTCTCTCATTCAAGTCAAAATCCACGTTCGTGCTCTCTCTGTCCTACACCAAATTCTCCTACTCTCACCCCTCCTGGCGAACAATCTCTTCAACCTGATACAAATACCTCCGTCGATCTTGTGGATGACATCCCCACAAACCTTCCTGCTCAACACCGTGGACATCGTATGACCACTCGTTCAAAATCTGGTATTTTTAAGCCAAGATATATTGCAGATTTTGTTCAGGCTCTCCAAGTCTCGACTGTGTTATATATTAAACTCAATCATGAGTCCACATGTGTGTGTGTCTAGAATAGTCAAGTATAATATGTGGCAATTATTAATTAGATTGCTTCATAATTAAGATAAGGTAGAAGAATTCAAGATGGTTTAGACTACTTAGTTGGCAATTATTAAGTTGCTTAATGATTAAGTAAAATTAAGGAGGTTAGCATATATTATAAATAGGGAAGTGATGTGTTGTTTTAGAGATAAGTGAGTAGAGAGAAAAATAAAGAAAGAAGAGAGTGGAAGAAAAGAAATGTGTGAGGAAAGAAAAATAGAGTGAAAAGAGAGAAAAAGAGTTAGAGAGAGTGTAAGAGAGATAGAAAGAGCCGAAGCTCTTGTTCTTGTAAGAAAGAAGTTTTTTCTCGTGCCGTAGCACGTGTGTTGTAATATTTTCAAGTTTTAGTGTGATATAAAAATATCATATATTCCTCATTTTCTTCTGTGAGATTATATAGTGTCGAAACACCCAACAAATTTGGTATCAGAGCTTCGTCGATCCATGGCAGCGTTTATGAATACTGGTCAGCTTCAGATTCCTAAATTGGAAAAGCATAACTATGGAAATTGGAGTATTCAAATGAAGGTCTTGCTGCAGTCTCAAGATCTCTGGGATATCATCATAAACGGTTACACAGAACCGACATCACAAGAAGCAGAGGAGGCGCTGACCAACAATCAAAAAGGAGTTCTAAGAGAATCAAGAAAGCGAGATAAGAAGGCCTTATTCCACATCTATCAAGGAATAGATGAGACAACCTTTGAAAAGGTGAGTGGAGCTATCACGCCAAAACAAGCTTGGGCAAAACAAGCATGGGAGATTTTGAAGAATTCATTCACGGGTATTGACAAGGCACTACAAGTTCGACTCCAAATCCTATGTGGTGAGTTCGAAAGTCTGAACATGTCTGAAACAGAAAATATTTCAGACTATTTCACAAGAACTTTGGTTATTGTAAACCAAATGAAAAGATACGGGGAGGAGATCGAAGATGTTCGTGTGATTGAGAAAATTCTTCGATCCTTGTCGACTAAATTTGAGCATGTAGTTGCAGCTATCGAAGAATCTAAAGATCTAGATACTATGTCTATTGATCAGTTGCAGAGCAGTTTGGAGGTTCATGAGCAGCGCATGAAGAAGAAGCCCACTGTTTCGCTTGAGCACGCACTAGAGGCAAAGATGTCTCTCAAAGATAACAAGAAGTTTGAGCCATCAACATCCCGTGGTGGATATTTTCAAGGTAGAGGACTTGTTCAAGGTTATCGAAGTGAGGGAGGATGGTGTTTATATGAGTCCTCGGATTTTGCCAGTTTGCATAATCTTGAAAAGGCAAGTACAAGACATTTTGTTCAAGACAAGTGGAAGTCGTATTCTTTGTCTAAAGAACTGTATGAGGTTTCTCCAGATAGCTTATGGGAGGATCTTAAACCTAGCATTTCATATCTATCGTCAAAAGAATTGGAGTTGGTCCGCAAGGCTCTGACTTTGGCTTTTGAGACACATGATGGTCAAAGACGGCGCGGTGGGGAGTCCTATATTATACATCCGGTTGCAATTGGTCAAATTCTTGGAGAACTAGAACTAGGCTCGGGAGTCAATTGCTTCTTTGGTCTTTTGTATGATACGAGGGGAAGATACAATTCTCGGTCCTTTTGAAAGAATAGAGAAAGATTTTGGCATGACGGTCGCGTCGGTTGTGGAAGGAGAAACAAAGGTGTCTAAACTTGGGAAACTCAAGTCAAAGAGTGAAAGTTATTCTGTTCAAGATGTAAAAGCAGACGACCTCCGTCAGATGTTTCTGGCCATGACTATTGGTTTTGAATATTGTCTAAGGTACGTGGGAATGAAAGACCTCTTGTCAGTAGCAAGGGTTTGTACTTTCATATCCGAGGCTGTGTATGTTGCAGAACAGAAATCTAGAGAGGCTGTTGTCTTACGGTCTAAGGTTCGAGGTGATCTTTTGTTGCGGAAGAATATCCATATCGATCAGCATTTGAAGACTGATATTTTCCGAAAATTAAAGATGCTCCTCGAAATAAAGATATTGCGGGATTGAGTTTAAGGGAGGAAATGTTATATATTAAACTCAATCATGAGTCCACATGTGTGTGTGTCTAGAATAGTCAAGTATAATATGTGGCAATTATTAATTAGATTGCTTCATAATTAAGATAAGGTAGAAGAATTCAAGATGGTTTAGACTACTTAGTTGGCAATTATTAAGTTGCTTAATGATTAAGTAAAATTAAGGAGGTTAGCATATATTATAAATAGGGAAGTGATGTGTTGTTTTAGAGATAAGTGAGTAGAGAGAAAAATAAAGAAAGAAGAGAGTGGAATAAAAGAAATGTGTGAGGAAAGAAAAATAGAGAGAAAAGAGAGAAAAAGAGTTAGAGAGAGAGTAAGAGAGATAGAAAGAGCCGAAGCTCTTGTTCTTGTAAGAAAGAAGTTTTTTCTCGTGCCGTAGCACGTGTGTTGTAATATTTTCAAGTTTTAGTGTGATATAAAAATATCATATATTCCTTATTTTTATCTGTTTATGTTTCTCTCTCATCAAAACTTCCGTTGCGCATCCAACAGACTGTTCCTCGAGGATTTAAGTCTGCTTCTAAACATCCTCACTGGCTAGCTGCGATGAATGAAAAACTTTCTGCTCTTCATAAAAATGTTACATGGGATCTTGTGCCACGTCCTGTTGGAACAAATATTGTTGGTTCGAAGTGGGTTTTTCGCACGAAATATTTATCCGATGGTTCAATTGATAGACACAAAGCTCGTCTCGTTGCTCAAGGCTTCACCCAACTTCCCGGACTTGACTTTTCTCATACTTTCAATCCAGTTGTAAAGGCATCTACTGTTCGTGTAATTCTTGCTTTAGCTGTTATGCGCAATTGGCCTCTTCATCAACTCGACGTAAAAAATGCTTTCTTACATGGCTTGCTATCTAAGCCTGTTTATATGCAGCAACCTCCTGGCTTTATTGATCCTCAATATCCAAATCATGTATGTCGCTTGAAGAAGGCGTTGTACGGTTTGAAACAAGCACCTCGTGCTTGGTTTCAACGATTTAGTGATTTTCTAATCAGTCTTGGTTTTACTTGCAGCCGTGCAGTGCTTCTCTTTTTATCTTTGTTAAGGAACTGCCTCTATCTTCTTGTTTATGTTGATGATATAATCTTAACGGGTAATACTCCGGAGTTGATCCGTGATTTCATTCGTCGTATCCACAAGCAGTTTGCTATCAAAGACTTGGGTCGCTTAAATTACTTTCTCGGTCTCGAAGTTTGTTATACATCTGATGGTTTATTTCTTAGTCAAGCTAAATATGCTCATGATATTCTCAAGAGCAGAGCTTCTTGACTCCAAGCCCGTTGCTACGCCTCTCGGCTTGGACAAACTCTTATCTCCGATGGTGAACCATTTCGCGACCCCACTCTTTATAGATCTCTTGTTGGTGCTCTTCATTATTTAACAATTACTCGTCCGGATATCTCTTTTGCTACGAGCCTTGTCAGTCAATTCATGCAATCTCCTACTGCTGATCATTTTTTGGCTGTCAAGCGCATTCTTCGATACATCAAAGGCACTTTGCATTTTGGGTTAACCTATAGTCGTACCACTGGATCCTCTCTTACGGTTATTCTATTTTCTTTGGTGGCAATTTAATTTCCTGGAGTGCTAAAAAGCAACCTACTATCTCTCGTTCTAGTTGTGAATCTGAGTATCGGGCAATGGCCAATGCTGCTGCTGAAATTGTTTGGGTTACGCACTTGTTGCGCGATTAGATGCTCTTCCTCCTGAGCGCCCTATTTTCTTTTGTGACAATAACAGTGCCATTTTTCTAAGTCAGAATCCTATTGCTCACAAACGTGCTAAGCATATCGATATTGATTATCATTTTGTTCGTGAGCTTGTCATTAGTGAGAAACTCTCCACTCAATCTGTGTCCTCGAATCTCCAAATTGATGATGTTTTTACTAAGAGTCTGTCTCGCCCTTTTTGAATTTTTTCGGTCCAAGCTTCTTGAACCGAGGATCATGCCGCAGACTCCTCAAATCATGGAACTGAGGATCATGCCGCATCTTTACCCAAATCATAGGATATATTTATTTCCTTATTTATTGATATTCATTGTATCTTATATCTTGTATTCTTTAGTGTATAAATACGTGAATAAACCATCACACCAATTAAGGTGTTTTTCCAAAACATCTTTTAGAGTATATACAGTTTGAAATGAAAATCTGATTTCTCATTTGTGGGTTGTACTATAGAAACTCTTCTATAGTACAACCCACAAATTGTTATGTAACTTTCGATTTTTTGTTTTTCCTTTTCGGTAAATTGTTGAGAGTCTCTGCATTTTGTTGTCTTGCCTGATAAGTTTTATTCCCGAGTTGTCTACATATTCTACAGGGTTGACACCAATGTTGGCCCTATAGCAGTACGATTAGGGTGGGTTCTTCAGCCATTACCCGAGCCACTTCAGCTACATCTACTAGAAATGTGAGAATATATTTAGTCATCTAACATTTTTCCCATGATAATAACTAGAGATGCTTCCTTGGTTAGGTATCCTGTATTTGAGTCGACTCGGGAATATATTTGGCACGGGCTTTGCAAGCTTGATCAAAAAACACTGTAACTATATTTCCTCTTAAGATTGATACTAATGCTAGAATTTCAGTACTAGTAGCTTGTATAACTTATCATGCTGTGCTCTTTCAATACGGATCTGAGCAACATTATCAAATAATCACTTTTGGAAAGGTATAACATTTAGGGAAAATACTACAAAAGCATTATGCTTTTGCTAGGTAATTTGCAAACGTAGATAGACCATTTGATGGTAGGAATGGCCTTATTTATGCATATCCCTTGGCTTCCCCAAGAAGCAGCTCTCCTCCCTATTCTTCCACTTGCACCCCTAGGAAGTATTAGGGGATTATTCCTATGAGCTTATCCAATCCCCCCCTCTCCAAGACCCCGTTTATGTCCAGCTATGATGGGAATACACAAACACCGGGGGGGGGGAAGGGATACAAGGTTCGTATCAAATAGCAACTATTTTTAGAGGTTACACCTTGTGCAGCATGAATGAAGCAAATATTTTAATCATTGGAGCATCCGTAATGATTTTACTACCTGAATATTTGAGGGTTTGTTCCACATATGCATCTGTACGTAAATTCCCCCCTTTTTTTTTTTTACTTAAAACAAAAACATTGCAAGTCTATTTTGTTTATCCACTAAGTGGAAATTCTCATTTACAAACAAGAAAGATCTTATTATTAAGTAATTAACTACTATCTTTAACTTAGATATTTTGAAACAAGGGATGAATCTCGAGGTATAACTTCCATAAACCATCTTCCCGGATTCCTTTCTCTCTTATAAATAATTTTCGTCCTATCACCATAGTGGTTTAGCTTTGAGAATATGGGAACGTGGAATATCTCGAAAAAACTAACAAGCAAAGATTTCAGATTAAAAGTATTGGCTGGAAGTGTAGACACATGAACCAGAAAATGTAGCTCAAATAACATAATATCACAACATAACAGTTTCGAGAAGACCAGTATAAATTCTGAGATTCCTCATTCCACCCCATTATCATAATTTTCCTTTCGACCTTTTCAATTTTGATTTTACTTAAATTCCATTTTTACTTTTTATTTCAAGGGTCAGTAAGAACATTATAATTAGGTTGGTTAACTTGTTCTTGGCCTGTAGGCTAACTCATTTCATTGCAACCTATATAGACTACTGGTTCAGTATGTTCATTCCACAATATATCGCACAACTGTTGCTTTAGGCTATTTAGATGAATTAAATATGCCTGCAAGGATAATGCTTGCGCTAATAAATGGATTTATAGATATATTATATTTGAATAATAATCTTTTTTTTTTACTGTCGAATATATATAGATAGATATATATTGAGGATGGATTTTTGGTTATGTATTAATGATGAAATGATGTGTATAAGATATGATATGGACGATCTATAGAAAATCTGTTTATTCTTCTTATCCTTGTCCTACTTTGATAATTAGGATAGAATCGCTTATTTGATTTGTGATAACCCTATACACGTGTATATATAAGATGAAAATTTCCATAGCCGTACGCCGTTTCAACACTAGGGATCTTTGTTCCTCGCAAGGTTTTTCAATTTCTTTATTAAATTAAGGTACGCAGTGGTTATTGGTTAATCTCATGCCTTTTCATCTAAGAGCCCATGTGTAGCTATTAAGATTCAATAGCCTACCAACTACTTGAGAAAAGAAAGAAAGATATGATGTAAATCTAAAATATTTGACAGTTATTCCTAAAATGCTTGTCCGTACGAACATAATGATCTTCTGTTCTTGTTCATAACGATTTTGTTTTTTTACATAATTTATGTTTCATCCCCATCTGGACATTGATTCTGCAATTTACAAACTTAAACCATACATAGCTGTGACAGATAAGAAGGTCAGAAGAATGAGTGATGGTAAGAAGATGATTAAGGTGGAGGAGGTTCCACCAGAAATAATCACAGAGATCTTGAGCTGGTTGCCCCTGAAGCCTGCGGCACGGTGTCAACTTGTCTGCAGAGAATGGAAAGAACTATTAATATCCCGCAAATTCGTGGAGAAACATGCGAAGCGTTTAGACAGCCCCATAACATACGGCCTCCTTGCAAACAAACCCGGCTCAGTCGGGTTTAATTATTCCAATAATAATTTGGATGGCTTGCTAGTCAGGTGGAATCGTAGCTTGGATAAGTACATGGTGTGGAATCCAGCCACGGGCCGCATCCTTGAATTGCCCAAACCACTTGGCTACTCCTATATGCTTATTTTGTCCTTTGCTCCAGCAACCAACACCTATAAAGTATTCTCCTTATTTAAGGATGAATCCACCCTACTTGGCTGCCAACTTCTTACTCTTGGCCAGACTAATATGGCATGGAGGAAATTAACATTTCCTTTTCCTAATATGTTGATGAATGCAAGTTTTAAGTCAGCAGTGTTGCGAATAGGACGATCTGTCATCCATTGTCCCGTTTATAAGGAGGAACCCATGATCATCACTCTTGATGTGGAAACTGAAGCTCTCACACTAACTCATTTGCCAACCGGTGTTTTTCGTGATCTCCAAACGGTTTCACCGGTGGAGTGGAATGGGAAAATTGCCTTTTGTAACATAGTCAGACAAGATATGGAGGTGTTGGTGTTGGAGGATTACAAGAAGCAGAGATGGTGCAGAGAGAAGGAGGTGATTCATTTGCCTTTCCTCAAAGATGAAGGTTTTAAGGGGAACGAATAATACCCTTCTGTGCGAAAGAAGGTGAGATATGGTTTAAGTTTAACAGGAAGAAAGTGTTTGTCTACACCATTGAGACGAGAAAGGTAGTTGATCTTGATGAAGCGAAATCCTTTGCATTTCAGATTAGATTAAACAGCTACAAGCCAAGCTTTGTTACTTTTAAAGGCATGCTGCCAGGCCTGCAAATACACACTTTCGATAGACACTTTGGTTTTTAATTTCTTCGTCGTTGGTTTTAATCTTGAGTGCTTTTTCCATAGCTGCATTCGGTATCATCCCCTTCGTTTGGTTGAATAAAAATTGAGAGGAAAGAAGTTGGGAAGAGAGAAATAGGAAATAAAGTAGGGTACACATCAAACATCAATGAACAAACAAGCTTCATCATCCCCCTCATCATAAATCAAGAAAGATGTAAAAATCAGTTTGGATCTTCTATCTTACCTTCTCATGTCTCACTAACATTTCAACATAAATACTTAGGCGCTTACGACAACCCTAAAATTCAAATCGTAAGCTGATGCAAACGAAATTGATATGAACGAAATTATAAATTGATGCCACGAAATATACTCTCGCCGAGTCGACCGACTTCAATTCTTGTCAAGAAAAACTTTAGTTGTTAATCACGCAAATTGGCACGAAATAAAATAAGGATCACCACTTCTCCAGCAAAGCCGAAATGCCCACGTCTCCCGCAAAGCCGAATTGCAAACACTTCTCCAGCAAGCCGAATTGCCCACGTCTCCAGCAAAACCGAATTGCAAACCAATTTCAATTGAAGAATTCTGCCGAACAATAGCCGTCAAGCCACAACCCAATTTCAATTTGTAATATTAAATTTGCTGCACTCAAAACGAAAGGAATATTAAAACGAAAACAAGCGCTGCACTCAAAACCAAATATTAAAACGAAAGCAAGAAAAAACACAATCCTACGAAACCAAAGGTTTCGTCCTCGAGACTCAAGGTCTTGCCCCATTCCAAATCCAAAAACAAACGTCCTAGTACTAAGGGTTCTCATCCCTTTTTATGAGGATGGATACCCACAAAACATACCAAAAATACTATAATTAAAACTATAGAAATAATAATAAAAAAAGGAACGAACATATCTTCTCATATCTCGAAATCTTTATTTCTATATCTCGTCGAATCTTCTCCTTCTAACGCCATGCACATGCACGTCGTTATTTCCCCTCGTGATTTCTCCTCGCACGCCGAACGTAGAATCTTGCCAAGCGATTATCCCGAGTTGATGCTTCATCCTTCGCCGAGCCGATCAATTGCTCCACATCATAAGCACTGAACCATCCCCTTGTTTTGTGGAAAGAGCCCGTATTTCTTCTAGAGAATCTAGATGCTTATAATTGAAAATATTTCTAGGACAGAAGATCTCGTGGGGTGAAAAAACACTTACTCTATAATCACTATGATGCTTAGAAATCAATTCAGCAGCATCACAAGCAAATAAATTGGACAATGTTGTAAATTGTACTAAGAGTGGGGTTCGGCATCCAATCCAAACTCGGAACTCTTACAGGCTGCAAATTCCTCTCTTTCTCTGCAAACTAAAATTGAAAAATGGCAAATTTATATCAACATTAATTAATGCGAGAAACTTAAAATTAGTCGGATAAATGCCACAAAAGGGATAAATGCAACGGGTAAATGCATATGAAATCTAGTTTTTATAATCATTTGTTTGTGGGCCATTTTACTCTAAAGCATAAATGGTAGTTAGTGAATTTATCAACGATATATTCGGTAATTCACTATACAATTCATATTTTTTCAAATGGTGACTAATAAAAGATCAAGATACTAACTACCTTATTCGTAGCTACAAATAATCAAATTCATAATCATTGAAATAATTCATATTTTTACCTTTCAAGGGGGTGTTCAATAGGAGAGAGTAAATTCCATATTCACAAGTCTTATATTTGGAATGGAGGAGCTATGAGAGAGAACGGAACTAATCTCACTCTTCAAAGCTCCAAACCAAGCACATTGCACTTCAAAACCAACACGATTAATCGCCTCGACTTTCACATCAAATCCATCCAAACTCAAGCTAGAAACCAACTTTTTCATGATCATCTCATGAATCACTTCTCCACCACTAAGTCTGAAAAAAGGCAGGATTTCTCTACGTATTTTTCGCTACACATCGCGACGAACTCTGTACGGAAATTAAATTCAATCGAGGAAATACTCCCTCTGTCCCATTGGAAGCGTCTTGTTTCCAATGTGCACGGATGTTAAGAAAATGATAATGTGTGGTGTATATTGTTTGACTTTTGGATAGTTAAATCTTGTCCACATATTCTTGCCTTTTTTAGAAACAAGACGCTTCCAATGGACGCCCAAAATGGAAAACAAGACGCTTCCAATGGGACGGAGGGAGTACTACGGAGTCAAGAACTAGGATATGTTAATCGATTTGAAAAGTCTAATTTGCAAGATCAAAACAGAGCAAAAAAAGGTTGAAATTCACTTGATAGATCAACACTAATTATTAATAGATTCTATAAAGCATAACATATCTTCTTTAATGCTGACAATCTAGGGTTTATTAGTGAAAAAATCACTTCGATAGATCAAAACTAATTACAAGTGAGTGGTTGAAACACATCCTGATACAAAGTAGCAAAGCATTTTTGGACAAATATGTCCCCTTTATAAGGGCTGGTACAGTTCCGTGGTAAGTCATTCTCGATATCTATCTCCCGAAAAGAGCTACGGTCGAAGTACCAATCGCTAATAGCTCGTTCGATCGTCTGCGAACACCATATTACAACTTGTTACCAAAAATGATAAAAACAATTCGAAGATAAGGTAATTAGAGAAAGAAAACGCTAAAATCTTACTTTATTTGCGAGTACGTTATTTCCCAGGAGAGATGAGCATATCCACTCTTCTATTACCAAAATGTGGGTATGCCGATAGCAAGAATGGACAAACATCCCTCTACTCGAGGAGTGGTCGAGTTTTATCAATGTCTCGATAAAAGTATTTCGAAAATCTGAAATATATAAGCATGTCATAGATGAGGAATGTTTTGTATTTTTATTTTGTTAGTTTGTTCCAAAATTAAAATTGAGTTGAGTACTACCTCTCATTATCCCTAGTTGTGTAGAATTGCATAGTGTCAAGTCCCCGGTGCAATTGCTCCATCCCAACCTACCACCAACCGCGGGCAGTACGTTGTATTCAATCTGTGAACAAAAAAAAAATTAAAAAAATTATAATATACTTAAATAATTAGAAAAAATATGATGAAGAAATAAAAGAACAAACAAACAATGCAGAAAACAAAAAGCCTTCTTCATTACCTTGAAACTATCAAAAGCCGATTCGAGTATAAAGAGCGGCGTCTTAATATCTCCAGCAAAATATTCCGGAAAAAGACACTGAAAATAATCAAGGGATATATTATTAAGAGTCGGAAATAATGAGTTATTTAAATATATTATAATAATATGATGGTTAAATTGTTTAACGGGTTAAAATTCGTCCCAAATCTCTAATATCTAAATATAGATCCTGATTAAATAGATACATTATCCATATAATTGTGCGTGAAATATAAAGTGAATCTAAAATGAGTAGTACGTCTAAATAGAGTGAAACAATATGACACGAATATTTATACGAAGTAGTAAACTCACCAAGCTCGGATCCTTTTTTGAGGTGCATGATTTGGGTAACTTATTAGCTAACTCCTGCAACATAGATGGTAGTATCTGTTAAAATTACATCTAAGCCATTAGAGAAATGTTGAAGTTGACCTAGAAGAATGTTAAATAAAAAGATCTATGATGTCTAATAAAATAGTATAATTAAATCGAGGATGAGAGAAGATCTACATGTGTTTTGATAACATCGGCATAATATTGTTCTCTGTAGTCATCTCCAAGCAGACCCTTTCTATTTGTAAAAAAAAATGAAAAGAAAAAAAATAATTACTCAATATATAAATATTACAATTATGTAATTGCTTTCGAGTCATACCCTTGAATCATAAAACCAGAATCAGAAATGCACTTCACTCTATTGGTTTTCGGCAACATTGCCCGAAATCTATCACAGTGTAAGAAAGTTGTCAATCCACCCGCCGAGCTACCCGTCAAGATGGCCTATAATAGAATGAATGAAAAAAATACAATTAATTGTATTAAATACTTATTTTTATATAATAAAAGCTAAAAATGTAGAAAATGAAACATACTTACATTTTTGGCATTTCTCATTCCTTTACAAAGCAATTCTTCCATCATAACTTGAAAAATCCTTGCACCCCTAAAGGTAACATTCGTCTCCTGAAATTAAAATTTTATATTATATAAAAATACTAACAATAGAAAGAAAACGAAGGTGAGGATGAGAATGAAGAAGAATGCACAATTTAGGGCTTACGGGATCAACTCGTTCGATATCGGACATGAATGACGAGCCATCACAGTAGTAAATAAAAACTTTATGCCAATTGTAGAAATCTGAAATCAACATATATCGAATAATAATTATATTTGGCCTACAACGAAATAAAGATAAATTCTTATTTTTAATTGAGAATTTACCTGGATTTTGGGTGCAATTTGGATCTAGTAATCCTGAGAAATTGGTTTGATTACCAAGGAATGGGTAAGTACTCCCACGAGGCCCAGTTGATCTATTGTAACAATCCAATTTCGAATTACACCATCCACCCGCCTAACATAAAAAAATACGAGTTCCCTTCACTATATAGAAATATATAATTCCAAAATAAAATTTACATCTTTACCTGCAAATAAACAATCCAATTTTCGGACCCATTTCCAAATCCCTCAGAGTAAGAGTAAGCAGGTGGACTTCCATCTAAGCAAACTACACCAAAATATTTAATTTCACCAATTTGTTGGGATGAAATTATTTAATTTATTAGTAAACAAAATAAATAAAATAATAAAAAAACCTGCTCCTTTTGGAATAGCACTCTCTAGGAAAGTAATGTTGACCAGGCGATCCCCTTTGACTACTTGAGCAATGTTCATCACAAGAAGTGAAGAAATAAATATAATTAACCAGCCGCCGATTTCCATTCTCTTCTCTCTAGAAAAATGCAGAATATAAGTAGGTGAGAGAAAGTGCAGCACACAAAAATAGAAGATATTTATAATGTATTTGAATTAACGAGCAATGTGGAGAGAAATTATACCTGTTCTTGTTCTTCAGAATGATGGCTAGGCAAGAAATGCAGAAACTGTAGAAATAAGCAGATTTTGAGGTGTATTTATTTAATTATATTGTTTGAACGGAGAATTCTAGTGTGAAGTCATTTTATATTGCAATTTTGGATCTCGGAGCAATACTTTGTTTTTATATTCGAGCAAGTTGGGACACTCTTAGCAGTTAGCACAGCCTATTTACGTATAAATTTTAGCATGTCTGAGCGTTGTGTCAACTTGGAGTTTATTAATATGGAGTTGTTAAGTAATTCGAACGAGAAGAATTTGTAGTCGTTATTTATAGTTAAGTCGAACTCGAATAGTTTGTTAGTGATTCTTTTCTACTTGAGCAATTTGAGATCTTATTATTATTAAACATAAGAGTATTTCAAGAAATTATAAGGCCCATCCGAATTTCAAATCATCTAGTCGGCCATGCCAAATTGACCCTATACTAATATTGATCCCTCAAAAGAAAAAGAAAAAAACATTGATTATGTTATAAACTAAATAGAATGAAGAGAATAATAGAGAGAAGGAATTGAGGTGTGTATTATTATGAAGGTGGAGACCTCTATTTATAGAGTACAAGATGGGCTCTTGGGCCGACATAAGATGGGCTAATGGGTTGCTAGGGTTTACATGTGGTCAATCTATATACGGTAAATATTATTTACAACACTCCCCCTTAATTGACCATCTTTAAACAGAAATTGCTGCCTCGTTAAAACCTTGCCGAAAAAAACCCAATGGGATAAAAAGCGGTCGAAGGAAAAAGAGTACAAATTGCTCCACCTCAATATAGTCATTCTTGATCCTTGAGTCAGCGCATATCGATCTTGTGTACCAACTTCTTGAATGTTGACGTTGGTATTGCCTTTGTAAAAGAATTCGCTAGGTTGTCACTTGAACAAATTTGCTGGATGTTGATATCGCCACTCCTTTGGAGATCATGTGTTCCATTGTCTCTTTTATGAATCAATCTCAATGACTCATTTACTCGTGTGTTGCATTGCATGTCTCGTTAAAAACCTTAACTAAGAAAAACCTTTGGGAAAAAACTTAGAAAGGAAAAAAGAGTGCAACCATTTGACCTTCAGGGTCTTTGACCTTTAGGAGTCAGTCTAATCTTCAGGATTATTTACAATTTCTTACTCCCTCTCAAGATAACAATCTTCAAGGTTATCTTTAAGGTCTATAGTAATATGTACAACACAAGTTTAATTATTCTCATAGAGAATAACATGTCTGTCTCGAAGATAATAAACGATGGTCAATACCATTTCAAATCCTCATATTGCACATAAGTAAGGAACTTCTGGTCCTAAAATATCTTTATTATCTTCTATAAGTCTAAATGAGTCTACATCCACTTCAAGTGATAGAAACAACCATTAGGTAGCTATATGGATGAAATACAAAAATCTCTTTAAAGACCGTTTAGGTAGGTCGACTAGCATTACTCCATTAGGGAGATGCTCGATCTACAGGTCGAGACCATTATTAGTTCAACCCAAGTCTTTTGATTCTAACTCCGTATTTGGGCATGGGTTGATTTCATCAAGTACTTTTGTATATAATGATTCACCTATTCTCTCTAGGAGTAATGTGGAGTGATGTGTTATAAATTTCTATTCCGCGGATTTTTTATCTCTTAGCACCAATAAATCTCTCACGCGTCTGGCGCTAATAAGAATCAATTGATTTATTTTTCTATGAAGAACTTCAGTTCGTTCATGGTGCATATACAACAAGTATATGAGATTTTAATCACTCATTTTGCACTATATAATTTGATGAACTTCAAGTTCATAGTGCGTGAATCTAAATAATTAATCCAACGAGATATTTGCGGCATTCAATCTTTATATTTATGTTTCATATCTCCCCCTAATGCCGACAATGATGTGAGTTGGTTATAAAATCAACAAATCAATGAATAAGATAATACATAATTATTTGCTCTATGTAAGTCATTTGGACGGAGTATATATATAAGTATTATGCTTTTCAGGAGTTTCAATCAAACTCTAGTCATCATTTATGTACCCTTCTGTCAAGGAATACTCATCGTTCTTATTATATCATACACGACTGTACTATTTCAGCCCTGACAATGACTTTTGAAAGCATCTTTTGACTTACATGATTTGAGCAAGTTAAATCCTTCAGGGATTTTTATATATATTTCACTATTTAGTGAATCATATAGATAGACATTTACTACATCCATAAGGCGCATTCAAGTCTTTGTGACATAAGTAGATTAATCATACTCAAAAATATAATGACGTCTATTATGGGAGAGTACATAATTAATTCTCGGTCTTTGAGAGAAACCTTGTGTTACGAGTATTACCTTATATCTCGTAATTTTTATTTCTCTTTCTAACAAAGACACATTTATATCCTTCGGGGATATTTTTTTTTTCGGATTTGAACTACAGGTCCAAAAGTTTCCAGTTTTTTAGGAAATATTAATTCACCTTGTATGACTTTTTTCCTCTTATTTATAACTTGACAATCTCTTATAGATCATCGTTGAGGATCCTCTTTTATCATTTCAAGAGTCATATTAAAGGTGAATATATCGTCATGCGTCCACGACGAAATTTGATCTCTCCAATATATTGAGATCTCATTAATTTCAGACGCTAGCAGTTCTTCAGGAACTTTCATTTGATTGATTAATCATATTCGTCATGGTTTGGTTCATATCTTGTACCCCTTTATCTTAGGCACAAAATTTCTTTTAGAACCAATTGGTCGACCATATTTTTTTTTATTTTTTTTTTGACGAATTTTTAATTCATTTGCTACCATTTGCACTTGTCCTTCAGGGACATTTATTCTTTCGGGGGTATTTGCAGCAAATGTATGACATTGTCACTTCTTATATATACAAAACTTAAAAGCATCAAGAAGTTGGTTTGCAATCTTTTGCAAGTGAACATATCGACTTCTTGTTCACAATGATTACTTCTGGAATACAAATGTGGCTATTTTGTTCTTGTACTTTTTGTTGGATGTAGATTTCACATTGATTACTTCAGGAATCCAAATGTGACATATGTTCCACCTAATGTTGGGAACGTTATTTTATGATAATAACAATCTTAATGTGAGACTCGTTTTTATACGTACGAAACCATTTTGATTATGGACATGAGCAACTAGGTGTTGAATCTCAATCCCAAAGCAATACAATATTAAATCCTCTTCAGGAGGAACTTGGAGTTTAATAAACTCACTCGCTTTATCAAGACAAATCTTCTTGATGGAATTGAGCTCTTTATTTTTGAAATTGTAGTTTTACCAAGTGCTAAATTTCTTATAGAAATCAAGCATTCATGGAAATTAAGAGATTCTTCAAGATATCTCTGCAACGCCCATATGAATTTTCAATTATGTTGTGCATGATAGTTGCTTGCAGATGTCCAAACTTATCATGTGAAAGCATAAAGCTCTTTTGAACTTCCGGTTCATGACATGTTTTGTCTCACTTATTTTTATGAATGTGTAATACATTCAAGGTGGTAGTGTGATAACTTTTCTTTTGTTAGCTTCTGGCTAAATACAAAAGAATCACTACCTTCATATAATTTCAATATGCTATCCATTGCATATTCTTAAAACTTAGTAAGTGTCTTCTAGACTTACTAGAATAAAAGACATGTTCAATAGTTAATTTAGTATCATTTGATAGAATGACACATGCTCTTCTGGAGCCTTCAATAATTTCGATGCACTAGATTTGAAAATCTTTAGGATGCATATACTCGTATCGAGCTTTAGAGATGACAATCAATTATATATTTAAGCAATCCTACTAGGATGCTTCATTTCCGTTGTCTCTCTCATGCCCTCTTATTGGCAGATGAACATCGATATCAAGAGTGCATTAATGTCAACAAGACATTAATAATGTATTTTGTTCGAGAATAACATATATCATCAAGGAATGAGTTGCTCGTTAAGAGCATTTAATATTATTCTAGAATATAAATGATGCTACTTTAGGAGCAAAAATTTAATAGTAAATAAATCTATTATATTGCAGGCATTTCCACAAACATGCGTTAGTAATGCTACTATTACATTATGGTCATTCTTCGGGAATGTAATTGTGCTTTACTTCCGAGCGAGCAAGTTACTTCTATTCAAGATAAATGAAATCAATAAGTTATAAATTTTGAGATCTACCGGGTCTCAACTATTCTTGAAAAGAAAGTAAATAACAAGAGGCATTGAAAATGCAGGTGTCAAACATAAAGGAGCTCTTGCTACCACTCCATGTAATTAGGTAATACATTAAAGTACAACATACCCTTATATATTCATTGTTCTTTAGGAACATGTAATCTTATTCAAGATTATTAATTGTGCTACTTCAGGAGCAACAATTAAAATTATGAACATATAGCATTTGCCAAAATAAAAAAAACTTGAATCATTTCTTCAAGAACATGTAGTATTCTTCAGGAATACAAATTTTGCTACTTCAGGAGCACTAATTTTAGTTTTATATTAAACCACTTTAGGCGAAAGGTTAATACGTTCTAGAAACCCAATTGTTCTTCAAGAACATAGTATTATTTGGGAATATCAATTGTGCTACTTCGGGAGCAACAATAATAAAAATTCAAGAACCAAGATTCGTCTATCAATAAGATATGTTGTATGAATTGCTCAGTACGTAATATTCTTCAGGAATATTAGTTGTCTGCTACTTCAGGAGAAACAAATTAAGATTACATTTATATATATAAATATAAATATTATACAGTATGCAGAAGAAGAGAAAAAAAAACTGAGGTATATAGTAATTACATAGATAATATTAGTAACTCTTCAAGAGTGAAATATTCTTCAAGAATATTAAATTGTGCTACTTCTGGAGCAACAATTAAGTTATTTCAATAAATTTGAATTGCTCTTTAAGAGCATATGATATTCTTCAGGAATATGGATTGTGCTACTTCAGGAGCAACAATCTAGATTCAACATTAAATAAATAAATAATAAACAAACAAATAAATAAAAGCTTAAATAAATGCTCTTCAAGAGCATGTAATATTCTACGGGAATATTGATTGTGCTACTTCTGGAGCAACAATTGAATTGCTCTTTAAGAGCATATGATATTCTTCAGGAATATCAATTGTGCTACTTCAGGAGCAACAATTATGATCAAATGATTAATCAAATAAGTAAAAATGTGTAAATGCTCTTCAAGAGCTTGTAATATTCTTCATGAATATTAATTGTGCTACTTCTGGAGCAACAAAAAATTAAGTAATATTCTTCAGGAATATTAATTGTGCTACTTCTGGAGCAATAATAAGTTAAATAATATTCTTCAGGAATATTAGGGTATTGTGCTACTACAGGAGCATCAATTGATTAATAGATGAACACGTCCTTAAAGAAATTGAATAAGCGATAATACAAATATAATAATTCTAAGAAGAGACAAAAAAAAAACGTAGAACACATCTTTTAAATAAGATGATGAGTAATATAAGATCGCATCTGAGCATTTCTTTTAATTACCAAATGCGTTTAATTAACTAATCTTTTAATTAACAAATGACGTTTAGTTAAAAATTCTTTTAATTACCGAAGGCATCCAAAACATATCATATATTTATAAAAAAAATTGAATGATTCGACGTATGGGAGAATCGAAAACAGAAAAGAAAATTCGATCAATGATCGCTACTTTAAAACGAGATTCGTCGTTACCTTCCGTGGGTATCGTCTCGTCTTTTGAAAAGAGTCTCTCGTGCTGATAACGTGTTATAAACTAAATAGAATGAAGAGAATAATAGAGAGAAGGAATTGAGGTGTGTATTATTATGAGGGTGGAGACCTCTATTTATTGAGTACAAGATGGGCTCTTGGGCCGACATAAGATGGGCTAATGGGTTGCTAGGGTTTACATGTGGTCAATCTATATACGGTAAATATTATTTACAATAGATTATCATTTTTTAATTTTTCATTAAACATTAAAAAAGTTCACTTTATATAAAAATATAAAAAATATATTGAATAGATACAAACATAACACCTTGTGATATTGAAATTAAATTCATGAGCGCGAACCGCGAAGTAAGATAAGATAATAAAAGTCATGTTGAATTAGGGATGACAATTGGGAACGGATCCGAGATCCGTCCTCTCCCGCAGAAGCATAGCGTTACTACAAATTCATTAAGCACAATTATGGATTACATAAATAATTGAGTACAAAAAAAACTTTGTAAATACCCTATCACAACTACAATATATTACTCGTAAATTCTCGTGTATTCTGTAATGTGAGTGTGGATGTGTAAACATTCGATGCAAAAGGTAGACTCTTGTAACTCAAAAAGAATATCTCGAGGTGCCAAGTTCGTCTGAACATTCTACATCTTTAATAGAGTCAGGGAGGTCGTGTTTATGAGCGAACACAAGGGGGTGCAAACAGGTGCGTCTGTACCCTGAAAAATCAATTTTTTTTAAATTTATGTAGAATTTATAGTTTTGCCTCCCAAAGAGTGCGGCCGCACTCTAAAGTTAGTTTCGTATCCCAAACAATAAATTTTATTTTATCATTTTTAAAAAAAAATTAGTAGATCATAATTTATATAGGATACATCATTTTTCTTGCTAGTCGGTACTTTCATTTCCCTTACTTCTTTCGTCACTCTCCCTTGTTAACATGGTTATACAACAGCAAAACATAAAGTAGGTAGGGGTATAAATATGTTTAACCTTCGAGAAATGATATAAAACAACAGGTAAAACAAACTTTCTACTGAAACAACATGAAATAAGTAATTTTTAGGAGATTTCATCATACAATTTTTTTATTTAAAGTTGACATAGCATGAATTTTGGGTCCGAGTTTGGGAAGACCCGCTCCATATGTATTTGGGTTTGGGTCCGAGATTTTTAACCCATGCGTGTCTGAATTCGTATGTAGGTCTATAAGTCCAGGGGCGAGTCTATCTCCTTTAATTAACTTCACGAACATTTAACCCGTTAAAACGACTAGTTTATCTTGAATTTAAAAACAATCATCAACTTAAAAACCTCAAGACATTTAATTGCAATGAATTGAGATCAAAATTAACATTTTTCCATAAGAAAGTTTAAACGATCTTGACTGTTCCTATTTCTATATTAAAAATTAAAAAAAAAAGAATCTTGACTATATCAATCCAAATTTTAACCTCTCCTAGAATAGAATTAATTCGACCAAGTCAATATTTTTTTTATTAGAATTTAAAATGAAAGCAATAATTTTTCAATCTCCATCAAGACAAATTCAAAAAATAGACGTAAAAAACGGAGTTTTCAATGTTGTGTAAAATTACCCACAAATTGACCTATAAATTCCTTACAAATTCGAACGTTGGAGAAACCAAACTTGAAAAGCAGGAGAGAACAGAAGAAGAACAAGGGAAAAATATGTCTTCTTGCTCGGTTGCAATCTCAAGATCGCCGGTTTTCTCGCCGTCTTCGTCGTCGGCTTCCGTCAGCTCTCCGAATTCTTCGTCTACTCGGCTCCTTCGGCTGCAGAAATCAAGTGGGCTCATCAAGGCTTTATCCGGCGGCGGAGATTCTGCCGAGATTTTGAAGAGGAAGAGGCCGCCGAGGCTGGATATTCCGGTTTTCTCCGCGGAGGAGAAGGTGGTGACGGAGGGGGCGGCGGAGGATGTGGTGGAGGAGGAAGGAGATGGGTATTCTGTGTGTTGTAAGAGAGGGAGGAGGGATGAGATGGAGGACCGGTACTCTGCTGTTTTAGGGATTCAAGGTGATTCAAAGCAGGTAAAATTTGATTTTTTTTTTTTCTTTTTGCCAATAAGGAATAATTCAAAATTGTAATGTATTGGTGGATACACACAGTTATACACACATACACCACAGACCTCTACTATTTGTTTTGTCTGTTTGCTTCTTATATTTCAAGAAAGTTTTGATTTTTCTTCTTCTTGAGGTCTTAGTTAAAAGGGGCACTTACTGGTAAAATGTGTTGTGCTTGTTTATGATTGGTTGTTGATAGTTCTAGAAAAATGTGTTCTATTCTCATGGGACTTGGAATGTAGTTTGAAAGAGTCTTGGAGTGGTTGTTTGTCTTAATTTGTGGTAAAAAAAAAATGTGTTCTTTATCTTGAATAAAAGTTGCAGGATTTGGGAGTTGATTTTGCGACATTCTGTGGTTGATTCTTGAATCTTATTGTTGATTCTTAAATCTAATGTTTTACTGCTTTAATAATGTAGGCTTTCTTTGGCGTTTTTGATGGGCATGGAGGTGCAAAAGCTGCTGAGTTTGCTTCTCAGAATCTGCAGAACAACATTATAGATGACCTAAACGGAAGGGGAGATCAAGGAGAAATTGAGCTTGCTGTAAAGAGTGGTTACTTGACCACAGATTCGGAGTTTCTCAAGAAAGATCTTCGAGGTGGAGCGTGCAGTGTGACAGCCCTTGTCACCAAAGGCAACTTAGTTGTATCCAATGCTGGTGACTGTCGGGCCGTCTCTAGTAGAAATGGGGTTGCGGAGGCACTCACTTCCGATCACCGCCCTTCCAGAGGAGACGAGAGGGAAAGGATTGAGACATTGGTAAGCCACCACATTTCTTCATTACTCCTAGTTTGAATATATTGATATGTTTCTTGTCTTAGTCTTGTACTGTCTGCTGTTTTAGGGTGGTTTTGTTGAGTGCCGGAATGGTGTTTGGAGAGTACTAGGATCTCTAGCTGTGTCGAGGGCGATTGGAGATCATTACCTAAAACAATGGGTTACAGCAGAACCAGAGACAAGAATCCTTAAACTTGATCAAGAATATGAGTTTCTGCTCCTTGCTTCTGATGGATTATGGGATAAGGTAATTGAATTGTTGCTACATTGTTTCCATGTTCAGTCTTGCATTGATGTGTAGATCTCATATTTGTATTGCTACTCTTGATTCTTTGCAGGTTAGCAATCAAGAAGCAGTAGATGTAGCTCGTCCGTTTTGCATAGAAACCGATGAGCCTCGGCCGCTATCTGCCTGCAGAAAGCTGGTTGAGCTCTCTGTTTCTAGGGGCTCTACTGATGACATTAGTGTCATGCTCATTCAGCTGAGAAGATTTTGTTAACAACTAGGATGGAGAAACAAGGCAGCATGACATAACAATAGCATGATTTCAATTCAGGGATTTTAGCTGGTGAGACGAGGCTGATTCGGATCAATTAGTTTGACATTGAACTGATTTTAGGTGGAGGCATAGTCTGGTTACATTCGTGGGCTGTTTGTGAACGATTAGTTGACCACATTTATTAGCAAATTTCTTAATGATGCAACAAACAGCGTTATCTTCATTTCAATGCTATACTCATCCAAAACATTATCAATTGATTTTACACATGAAAATGGAGAACATGTATCGAATAAGAAAAGACTAAAATTCCATAACCAAAAAACATAATTTATCCTGGTCTTTACACCGAGTAGCAGCAAAACCATGCAGCTTCATTCAGCATCAACAACAAACATATTCATTTTGAAAAAGCATAAAAATCCAAACACTCATGTACAACAAACTCCTATATCACCAGAATTAGAAGGGAGCACTTGAAAAGTAAAAGCTCGCGAATCCCGACAATGAACATTATTTTAGCATGATCAGTAGCTCTCAAGCAACAGCAGCTTTGGCCTCCACATGGGTAGCTTCTTGACTTCCACTTGACTTTGATCTTTTTGCTTCGTAGTCTTTGACAGCAGCCTTAATTGCATCCTCGGCAAGCATGCTGCAGTGAAGTTTTACTGGTGGAAGGGATAGATGTTTGGCGATTTCCCTGCAGTCCAGCCATGAATGAGAAAAACAAATATTGACAAGGAAATAATTGGAGCTATCAAGAACATACGCTAGTTAAGAAGTTATAGGTAATAGTATGTTTTTAGCTTAGAACTGGTCTGAAGGACTTTTCGCATATTATATGATGGTGATACATGCTTGCTTTTACATATATAGTGAACAAGTTTCACCAAGAGGACGGACTGATAAGAAAAGGGAATGTTCTGGTGAAATCTCTTTTTTTTTTCAATCTAATTTTATAAAGCAGAAAGAAACTGAAAATCCATTTTCAACCTTATAAGCTCACGGTTGATGATGCTAAAGTTTACTAGGCAATAAAAAGCTCCCAATAAAGAAGACATAGAGGGTAATTGCACATTATCCTTATTCAAGGCATGAAGTACAAACTAAAAGCAATCAGATGACAAAGTGGAAAAGCATTAATCTGTTAGATCCAGAAGTAAGAACCAAACTACAAACAATTAAGTCATGAACCAAAACTATTCCAACTAAAAGGTGCTTCCTGAATAGAATCAAACATGATTTTGAACTTACGTGTTCTTGATTGTAAGGACTTCCTCCATTTGTTTACCTTTCACCCATTCAGTTGCTGAAAATGGAAAGAAATTGTTATTAGAAAGTCTACTCCAGAAACTAAATAATCTTAACAAAGTGGAAGACAATAAAAGAATTGGAATATTTAGCAGTTTGTGCCTCTTCTAAACTTGCATTAAAGCATACATTCATACAAAGATCAATTCTTGCATCTTCATAAGATAAAAGAGTTGAATATGCGTACAACAAAAGATGGGTAACAGAACTATAATAGTATAATCTCATGTGACATCAAATGGAATCAATAGCAGAAGAATAAAAACCGTACACAACCATTGCCTGATCCAAACCTGCCAAAGAATGATCTGCACCCAGCTCTCGGAAGGTATAAAATCAACAGAAACAAGGCAAGAGAAGGTCCCAAGGCCACCTTCCCATCATACAACACGACTCGAGCAACGCTAATTAGTTCAATTTACATCGTATTAAGAAAATAAGGCATTGCTAAACCCCTCAAAGCAGTAGTTCACATAATCTAGAGACACCATCAGTTAGCTATACTTTCTCTATACCAACAATACAAAAAAGCTCACATCAATAGCTCTACTCACAATAAAAGTACAACAGACTAGATCCAATTCTTCTGCGAATTAACAATTACTCCAAAAGCAGCTATTAAGAAACCAACGTAAGACCATGATAAACTATTAAAAATGCAAGATATATACCAAACTCTCACTCGTTTGGAGTAAGGGCTATTAACAACCCATACACAAATTCCCCAATAATCAGCTCCTAATTTTTCAGCCAAGAATTTAACGACAAAAGAAATACCCAAATTTGGAAACAAAACAACCATCATATCACGGCAAATATGAAGCTCGCTAAACTAAATCAACATACCAACGGAGGAGGAGGCGATGGCGGAACCACATCCGAACGTCTTAAAGCAAGCATCAACAATTTTCCCGGTTTCATCATCAACCCTAATCTGCAATTTCATGACGTCACCACAAGCCGGTGCTCCAACGAGGCCCGTTCCTACATTCTTATCGTTCTTGTCGAACGACCCGACGTTCCTGGGGTTGTTGTAGTGGTCCACCACTCTCTCATGGTACATCCGCCGCAGGCCGGCAGAGCAGCGGAGACGTCCGGCGAGACCCGTTGTTGCTACTTGCCTCAACATATTTGGACGGATTGATTTTTTAGATTTTTTCTCGAGTGAAATTGGAACTTGTTATTTGGCGATATTTATGGATTTTCTTTTATTTATTTATTGAATTAGTCGGTATTTGAGGAGAGGCGGTCATAGGGTTACGTGGTTGCAGGGCGATTTGGTGAATGGAGGATTGTGATTGGTGGACAATCGTTGACTTTTTGACTAAGAAAACAGAGTGGTCGACTGGTCGTAAAAGGATAAACTTTACACTTTAATGGGCTTCAAATTCTAAATGTGAGAATTAGGCCTCCGGTTTAACATACCGAGCCCATTTTTAGCTTCTGCGCTCCTCCTTCGGGAAGCGCGCGACGACGACGAAGAGATTCAGCTGCCACCATCATTTTACTTGTAAATATCGAATCTTGATTTCTGTTAATTTTTGCATAATTTTGTTTTATGGAGTTAGGTTCTGCTTTAGGTTTTCTCGCCCCCCTTCTGTTTATGTACTTTAAGCTCTGTAAAATTTGTTCTCGTCTTGTTTTAGGTATTTTAATTTGGCTGAATTAACGCTTTCGCCTTCTTCTTAGTATTATGATTACAAAATTCATGCATCTTAATTACTGGGTGATTTACAATTTCTTAGTAGGATTTGCATGTATTTTGTTTTTTAGTTTCTGTTGTTTCTCATCTTCAGCTAGGCATGGATGAAGAAGGGGCAGTCAACAATGTGAACCAGAATAATGTGGAGAAAGTTAAGCAGAAGTCTAAGAAGGATAAACGAAGTCAAAAGAGCACCGAGGGCGTAGAAGAGGCACGTAATGTTGATACAACGAATGCAGTTGAATCTGCTCAAATGTCCTTGGAGGAAGGTGTTTGTGAAGGGAAGAAGGGATCTTAAAAGGGACAAAGAGAACGAAAAGAAGAAAAATAGGGGAGCCAGATATGCTGAGGCTTACATGAAGAATGGTTCAAGAGAGGGTGGATTAACTATGGTATTTGGTGAGAATGCCGGTGGACAAGAAATAGACAGGGTGATAGGAATGGTGAGAGTTGTAGTCGACTACCTGCGGATAACGCTGAGAAGAAGAGTAAGAAAAGAGAGAAGAAAAAGAACAAGAACGAGAAATCTCATCTGCACAATAGTGAAGAAACTAAGGGGTACGAAACTATCAATCTGTCAGATGGAGGAAGTGTTTATGGAAAAGAGAAGAAGAAGCGGAAAGTAAAAAAAACAACTTTTGTTGGAAAAATCGGTAATAGTGTTGTAAAAATTAGTAATAGGGTTGGAAAAATCGATAATAGTATATATATTTATATATATATATATATATATATATATAATCAGTCCATTTAATCGTATTTTCGAGCCTCGATATTTATCCGATTTATGAATTGAGATATATGACGTCGATCTACGTTTCGAGTAGATAATTATAGTGTGCTTAATTTCTCGATTCTGATTTTCGGCGAGTGAGAAATAGTGGCTCGAAGTTTGGGGGACAAAACTAATATGTTACCTAAAGTGGAGAAACTTACCTAATTCGGGTTTTGAAGAGTTATTACATTAATCAATGTTCACATTGATTAATGTGTAATGTTTTGTGTGGTATTTAAGTCTCTACCATTTAGTATGAGATAACAAAGTTACATGTGGTGGGCTTGGGCCACACATGCTGATGCGCGCGAGCCTTTTCGCCAACTGCCTCACACGCGGCGCGGCGAGCCGCGCCCCTGCCCGACCCCGGCCCCGGCTCCGGCTCTGTGGACTTGGATCTTGGATCTTGGATCTTGGTCCTTTGGGTGGTCCGTGGGCTTGACAGTAGGGCTCGGTGGGCTACTTGTGGGCTGACCCAGTCGTTGGTGTAGTGCTCCTGCTACACGGGATTGCTCTCCTTGGTGTTGTGCACCTGCTACACCTAAGCTACTCTTTTAGAAGTATCTGGAATCTCCACTTTCCATCTACCCCAATTAATATTCCTGCAATCTTTCACCTGAGCTGGACTGCCTATAAATAGGACCAGTCTGCATGTCATTTCATCACTCAACAACACAACATTCTCTGCATTCATAGCTCAAGTCTTCAGCAGTCCTGTCCTCGTCGGAAAGTCCAGTTCGTTGGAGCTCGAAGATCTTGCGGTGCTGCAATCCTCGAGACGTTGTCGTTTTATCTTTGGAGGCGATGCGCCGTAAACCGAGAGCACTACCGGGGCGTATTTCGTCTTGCGGATAGAGGCCTTCCTCGACTCGACGAAGTTTTTCTTTTAGACATTTTTGTTTGTTTCCTTTTCCGACTTACCGGTTTACTTTGTAATAGCAGTTTGTATTCAACAATCACAAGACGAAATATTTGTACCTAAACTGCTTCGAGTAACTAAGAAAAATGTCTTCCTCATCTGCTGCTCTATCCGACGCTGCCACATCCACCAACATTGCCACCGTTGCCGCCATCTCATCCACCTCCGACGTTGTCGCCACCTCCAGTAATGTGGTCCCGCCGGTGTCTGTTCCGGTTGTGACCGCGACTTTTGCTAATCCAACCCTTGCTGCCATGTCCGCCGCCACCGATGCAAGGATCGCACTTAACCGTGCTAATACCACTAACTCGGCATTCAACTTTATTGCGATGTCTTCTGTTTTGCAGAATAATGTCCCTTTTGGGAGTATGAACCACCATAGTGTGGTGGGGGTTCGAATCCGACCCTGACGGCACCTCTGCACTCGTCTAGAGTGTTGCCCGCTGCCGAGAAGTCGGCGAAGTTTAGTGGAGCCGACTTCAAAAGATGGCAACAAAAGATGTTGTTCTACTTGACAACTTTAGGGTTCACGATCGTACTATTGGAGAACGCACCCGCCCCTCCAAGTGAAAGCGAGGAGAATGTTGAAGTCCGCATAGCCTACAAAAATTGGCTTACTTCAGATTATTTCTGTAAAAACTTCTTGCTTAGTGGACTAGATGATAGTCTATACAGTATATATGCAAATGTAAAGACCTCCAAGGCAATTTGGGAGGCACTTGAAAGAAAATACTGTACTGACGATGCAGGAACCAAGAAGTTTGTAGTTGTCAAGTTTTTGGACTACAAAATGGTGGACTCTCGACCGGTTATGGAGCAAATTCAAGAGTTTCAACTCATTGTCCATGACGTTCACGCCGAAGGAATGCTTTTGCCAGATGCTTTTATTGTGGCAACCGTGATTGAGAAGCTTCCCCCGAGCTGGAAGGACTTTAAGAGCTATTTGAAGCACAAGCGAAATGAAATGACGCTTGAAGACCTTGTTGTCAAGCTCCGCATAGAGACCGATATGAGGACTCGAGATGGGAAGGACAAAGCACTCGTGGAACCAAGAGTCAACCTTGCAGAGAAAGGTGGCAACTCCAACAATGTCAAGAGAGGGCGTCCAAACATCACCCCAAAGGGAAGGGCAAGGCTCAATCCCGAAAATTTGGAGGGGACTGCTACAACTGTGGCAAGTCCGGCCACATGTCGAAGGACTGCTGTAAGCCGAAAAAGAAGAGGGCTCATCAAGCCAACATGTTGGAGATGACAGAAGCTGACCTTGCGGCTGTTGTCACCGAAGAAGCTAATGTCGTGGAGAATGAGGGGAAGTAGTATATTGATACCGCTGCCACGGTACATGTTTGTGGTGACCGAAGCCGTTTCACCAAGTACAAGAGTTGCCAAGGGAGGAAGCTCAATATGGGAAATCAAGCCTCATCTGAGGCAGTTGGCTATGGTACTGTGGTGTTAAGGTTGAGCTCCGGCAAGAACCTTACTCTTGGAGAGGTGCTGCATGTCCCTGATATCCGAAAGAATTTGGTGTCCGGCTCTGTACTAGTTAAGAGAGGTTTTAGACTAGTGTTTTAAGTCTGATAAGTTTAATTTGTCAAAGTTTGGGATGTTTTTAGGAAAATGTTACCTCTCTGAGGGTCTTTTCAAGCTAAGTGTAATGGCTTTACGCCAAGAGCCCAATGAGGGCAAAAATAATGATAATGAAGCTGCTTCCTCCTACTTGATTGAGTGTTCTGATTTATGGCATTGTAGATTAGGATATGTTAATCTAAATGCGATAAAAAGATTAGTTAATCTCGATCTACTTAAAATAAACGAGTTTAACAAGAATAAGTGTGAAGTTTGCGTTGAAGCAAAGTTGACTAAGTCTCCTTTTCATTCTGTAGAAAGGAATACCAAGTCTCTAGAACTTATTCACACTAACGTGTGTGACTTAAAGTTTGTGCAAACTAGAGGAGGTAAAAAGTATTTTATAACTTTTATTGATGATTGCACAAGATATTGTACTCTTTATCTTTTAAGGAGTAAAGATGAGGCAATTGAAGCTTTTATTAACTTTAAAGCTGAAGCTGAAAACCAACTTGATTGTAAGATCAAAATGGTACGAAGTGATAGAGGTGGGGAGTATGTAGCCCCATTTGAAGAGTTGTGTAAGACAAGTGGTATCATTCATCAAACCACCGCCCCCTATTCGCCTCAATCAAATGGTGTTGCTGAAAGGAAGAACCGAACTTTAAAGGAGATGATGAACGCATTATTAATAAATTCTGGACTGCCCCAGAACATGTGGGGGGAAGCCGTATTAACGGCTAACTACTTGCTGAATAAAATACCTATTAAAGGTAGGGAAGTGACTTCATACGAGTTGTGGAAAGGAAGGAAACCTTCGTATAAATACCTCAAAGTGTGGGGGTGTTTGGCTAAGGTAGAAGTGTCTTTGCCTAAGCAAGTTACAATCGGACCTAAGACCGTCGATTGTATCTTTATAGGATATGCACTGAATAGTAGTGCATATCGATTTGTCATTCATAAATCGGTCGTGCCCGATATGAATGTTGGAACTACTATTGAGTCAAAGAATGCTATATTCTTTGAACATATTTATCCATGTAAAAAGGATGATAAAGTTGAGTCGAGCTCTAGTGGTGAAGCAAGAGAAGTTGCTAGTAGTTCTAGAAATGTGGGGTAGAACCCGCTACGCGTAAAAGGCAAGCTGCCGATCTTGAAACTTTAGAACCAAGACGTAACACTAGAGCAAGAGTTGCTAAGGACTTCGGTCCTGATTATGTAGTTTTTCTTTTGGATGAAGAACTGCGATATATTAAAGAGGCTCTTTCTAGACCCCCGATGGCCCACTTTGGCAAGAAGCCGTCCAAAGTGAAATTGATTCCATCATACAAAATCACACTTGGGTCTTAGCAGACCTACCCAAAGGTTGCAAGCCCTTAGGATGTAAATGGATCCTAAAAAGAAAGTATAAGGCAGATGGGTCAATTGACAAATATAAAGCTCGTTTAGTGGTTAAAGGTTTTAAGCAAATTGAAGGATATGATTTCTTTGATACTTATTCGCCTGTAACGAGAATTACGTCTATCCGTGTGCTTCTCGCGATTGCTGCTTTGCACAATCTTGAGATTCACCAAATGGACGTGAAAACTGTCTTTCTAAATGGAGATTTAGAAGAAGAAATTTATATGGAACAACCTGAAGGGTTTGTAGTACCTGGCCAAGAGCGAAAGGTATGTAAGTTGGTGAAATCCCTATATGGGTTGAAACAAGCACCATTACAATGGCACTTGAAATTCGACGAGGCTATGTTGTCGAATGGTTTTAAGATTAATGAATGTGACAAGTGTGTTTACATAAAGAATACAAAGAACGGTTTTATAATCGTTTGTCTGTATGTAGACGACATATTAATTATAAGACAAAACCTTCAAGTCATAAATGACGTCAAGCGTATGCTTAAGAGAACTTTCGATATGAAAGATATGAGAGTTGCTGACGTCATTCTTGGAGTGAAGATTCAAAGAACTCTCAAAGGGATTGTTTTGTCTCAATCTCATTATATTGAGAAAGTACTTAAGAGGTTTAATGCATTTGATAGTGCGCCGATAAAGACTCCTCTAGAAGTTAATATTCGCTTGAGCAAGAATAGGGGTGATCCTGTTGCTCAAGAGGATTATGCTAGGGTCATTGGTTGTCTTATGTACATCACGAATTGTACGAGGCCCGATCTAGCTTGTCCGGTGAACAAACTGAGTCGCTATACTAGTAATCCTAGTAGAGAGCATTGGAAATCTCTTGTAAGAGTTCTGAGGTATTTGAAATACACTCTTAACTTTGGGATGTACTACTCGGGACATCCCCCAGTACTTGAGGGTACTGTGATGCGAATTGGATATCCGACAGTAAAGACTCGTTGTCTACTAGTGGTTATGTGTTCACTATAGGGGGAGGAGCTGTGTCGTGGAGATCCACGAAACAGACGTGCGGCGCGCCGCGCCGCGTGTGAGGCCCACGCCCATGCCCGTGCCCGTGCTCGGCCCCGACCCCGGCTCCAGCTCCGGTTCCATGTCCGTGTCCGTGGACTTGGATCTTGGAAATTGGTCCTTTGGGTGGTCTGTGGGCTTGACAGTTGGGCTTGACAGTAGGGCTTGACAATAGGGCTCGGTGGGCTACTTGTGGGCTGACCCGGTCGTTGGTGTAGTGCTCCTGCTACACAGGATTGCTCTCCTTGGTGTTGTGCACCTGCTACACCTAAGCTACTCTTTTGGAAGTATATGGAAAGAGTCACTTCAAGTGACTTCAACTCTCCACTTTCCATCTACCCCAATTAATGTTCCTGCAACCTTTCACCTGAGCTGTACTGCTTATAAATAGGACCAGTCTGCATGTCATTTCATCACTCAACAACACACAACAATCTCTGCATTCATAGCTCAAGTCTTCAGCAGTCCTGTCCTCGCTGGAAAGTCCAGTTCGTCGGAGCTCGAAGATCTTGCGGTGCTGTAATCCTCGAGACGTCGTCGTTTTATCTTTGGGGGCGATACGCCGTAAACCGAGAGCACTACCGGGACGTATTTCGTCTTGCGGATAGAGGCCTTCCTCGACTTGACGAAGTTTTTCTTTTAGACATTTTTGATTGTTTCCTTTTCAGACTTACCGATTTACTTTGTAATAGCAGCTTGTATTCAACAACTTTGAGGAGGGAGAGAAAGATGGAGAAGTGACCAGAGCCCATAGGAGAAGTGCATAGTCAATAAGGTAGAGATAATGATGTAAATTGGAACGAGATGAAATAAAATTGCGTAAATTCTCCAAGACTCCGAGACGGCGTCTTGAGCCCAAAGCCAATCTTTTCTGGAAAATATCCGATAACCCCAACCCTAATTTTTCCCCCTTAAATAGTTTCCCACACAAGACATAAAAACGCTACTACATACTAATAAATTAAAATAAACTCCTTAAGATAAAACACGCTATTAAGCACTTGGAATTGCGCCTTTCTTCCTTCGAACATACACGCGCCAAGGACGAACCTCGGCTTCCTCCGGCAACTCCGCTTGTTCCTCTTCAACCACCGTGACCGGGTCGCCGCTCTCATCAATTTCCTCCCCCTCCGCAACCACCTTGTCCTCAAGGCGAAGGTTGGGAAATTGAGCTTTCAACTCGTCAATCGCCACCTATGACGCCTCCTCCGGAGCGATACCCTACCACTGCACCAATGCTTCGCGAACTGGACCCGAACCTCCCTGTCGTAGACAATAGCGTAGAATGGCGATCGGCTTGAAGATAATAGTCGCGTTGTCCGTCAATTCTTCGGGCAGAGACCCCTCAACCGGGTGATCACCAATGGCCTTTTTGAGTAAGCTTACATGAAACACCGGGTGAATCCGACTTGAGGGCGGCAGTCGAAGTTCATAAGCGACCGCTCCCAAGCGCTTGGTTATTTCAAATGGGCCATAATATTTCGGTGCAAGTTTAGTGTATCCCCTTGCCGCCAAAGAGGTTTGTCGGTATGGCCGAAGTTTTAGAAAAACCCGATCTCTAATGGCATAATTCACCTCTCTCCGGTGCTTGTTGGCTTGAACCCGCATGTAATCTTGCGCGCATTGCAAATGGAGTTTAACCTGTTGCAAAATGTCATCTCGGTTCTGCAAGACCTCCGCAACGGCTGCCACCTTACATTCCACTGGCAAATAACGCTAGAGGGTCGGCGGCGGCCGACCATAGACAATCTCGAAGGGCGTGGTTTTGGCCGCCGAGTGAAAAGATGTATTATACGAAAATTCTGCCCATGACAACCACGCAGCCCACTTCTTCGGTTGGTGAGAAGAAAAACACCGCAAGTACGTTTCTAGAATCCAGTTTAATACCTCAGTTTGACTGTCGGTTTCCGGATGATATGCCGTACTGAACTTTAATCGAGTCCCCTGGGCAGCGAACATCTCCCTCCAAAATGAGCTAAGGAACAGGGGATCCCTATCACTCACAATAGACTTCGGAAACCCATGTAATTTCACAATGTGCTGGAGGAACTGATCTGTACGCGCCGCGCGGTAACGGGCACCTTGAGGGCGATGAAATGCCCATACTTGGAGAGTCGGTCCACCACCACCAGTATGCACGAATAGCCCATGGAAACCGGCAGCCCAGATATGAAATCCATTGATAAATCCTCCCAAATCAACTCAGGGATCGGCAACGGCTGCAGTAGACCGATCGGGGATTGCGCGTCATATTTTGAACGTTGGCACACCAAATAGCTTGCGACGTGTTCTCTCACACGCCGAAACATTCCCTTCCAATAGACGCTGGAGGCTAGTCGACGATACATCCTTAACGTGCCGGCATGACCCCCGGCAGGGGTATCGTGGAACTTGTGCAATAGTTTCGGGATCCACTGCGAAGTTGCCGGCAGCACCAAACGGCCTTTGTAGAATAATTTACATTCTACCAACCGATAGCCCGATCTCGCATCACCCTTCTCTTCAAGTTCACGAATCACCGCGCCGATCTCAGTATCGGTCCGTTGTTCCGTCCAAATCTCCGGTAAATTCACCCAAGTCGGCGCCAATAATACACGACATTCCGGATCAGACTCGTGCTGCTTAGATAAACCATCTGCAGCCCGATTAGTGACGCCCGTCTTATACTCGATACTAAAATCATACCCCAAGAGTTTGACAACCCAAGTTTGCTGTGCGGGCGTCGCAATTCGCTGATTTAATAAATGACGAAGACTGTGATGGTCCGTGCGAACCGTAAATCGTTGACCAACAAGATACGGTCGCCAGTGCTGCACCGCCAAAACCAAACCCATGAGTTCCCGCTCATATGCGGACTTCGAACCACAACCCGCTCCAAACGCCTTGCTGAAGTATGCTATCGGACGGCCTTCTTGCATCAGCACTGCGCCAATATCAGATCCAGATGCATCACATTACACGATGAACGGTCGTGAGAAATCCTGCATAGCGAGAACCGGAGCCACCGTGAGAGCTGTTTTTAACTTGTCGAAAGCTCGTTGTGCGTCCGCCGTCCAAACGAAACGAGATTGGGATTCCTTCTTCAAGAGTTGGGTCAAAGGTCGGGCGAGAATTCCATAGCCCTGGACGAACCGCCGATAATACCTAGTCAGACCTAAAAAACCCCGAACGGCCCATAACGATTTTGGTAGAGGCCAATCGACAACTGCCTTGACCTTATTCGGATCCATCTGGACGCCGGAAGCCGAGATAATGTGTCCCAAATACTCCACCTGAACACACCCAAAAGCACATTTCCGTTTGTTCGCCCGAAACTGATTTTCGCGAAGGACCGAGAAAACCTTCTCCAAATGCATTTGATGAGCCGTCCATGTCTTGCTGTAGATCAAGATGTCGTCAAAAAAAACTAAGACAAACTTTCTCAACCATGGCCGAAAAAGATCGTTCATAATTGCTTGAAATGTGGCCGGGGCATTCGTGAGACCGAACGGCATCACGAGGAACTCATAGTGACCACTATGGGTACGGAAAGCCGTCTTATGCACACCTTTTTCACACACCCGAATCTGGTGTAAACCTATTTTCTTAATGGGCTCCAAATTCTAAATTATGAAAATTAATTAGTACTCCACTCTTTAACTTATAACGACTCCATTTCGCTAACAGCCGGCGCTACGCACGAAGAGATTCTCTCAAATAATAGCTACCACCAGCCTACCACCACATTTCAAAAGGAAAAATCGAATCCGAATAATTGTCGATTTTCTCACGTTAACGTTACGCATTCTTCTTGGTATAATGATTACAAATTTCACGCGCGACTGAATGTGTTGGTGTCATTGAATTTATTCAAGACCTTTGTTTATATATTGTTGGGTCGGAAGACATTTATAATGAAGCTAAGTGTGATGAAGTTGATATATCTTCAACTGTTCAACACAACATGAAAATGCACCGGAAAATGTTGAAGGCCATACTCGGTTGAATAAGGAAGACGATGATGCCAAGACAAATCATGAAAGGAAGAATAAGAAGCAGCAAAAAGAGAGCTACAAAGATGATGTGGCTGCTGCTCAACAAGAATTTGCAGATAATGAAAATTAAACAAAGTAACGAAGCACAGTGTACAGAAAAAGGCAATTTGGATGATGGACGAAGTAATGAAACCAGATTTACCAATAAAAAGGAAAAGGAAAAAAGAGAAAGAGCTGTTTGGTGGTAATATTTCATCCAACAGAAGTAATAAAAAAGTCAGATTCTCTGGTCAGGATGAGATTTTTCATCTTCCTTCTAACTCAAATACTGAGCAGGGGAATGGCGAGGAGCATCTGGTCAGAGGCAAGCGTTTCACCCATGAAGAAGATGAACTTGTCAAAAAAGCTGTTTTGAATTACATTGAGGAACATGGGTTTGAAAATGGTCTTAGAATGTCGCATATCTGTCATACCATATAGACCATATCGTTCTATCTGGGTTTATTTATTTATGAGGTCTGAGAGCCGGAAATGGACTCAAGAAGAGCATGGCATGATGATAAACAAGTACCAGAAGGAGCATGGTAACCGGTGGAAAGCATACGTATCATGTGAGGGATGCTTGGCATAGGATAAACTACCCAACATGAAGAAATTATTTGATTTGGTGAACACTGATCTACTGATAAAAGTAACTGAAGAGAAGAAATCCAAGCATGGAATATTGCGGGACAATCAGCAATTAGTGATTCATTGTCCACTCAAAAGTGGTATCGCCTATGGTAGTTCAAGGTGTATGGGCAGATTTGAGTGGGATGATCTGGTTGATAGCAGATCTGGAGATGTATGTCGGACGCGTTGGAGCCAGATGGTTCGACATATAGGGGACCATGGAAATAAGTCATTTTCTGAACAAGTTGAAGTATTGGATCAAAGATATTGCCCACATCTTCTTGAAGCAAGAGAGATACGGGATACCAAACCTAGGGTTCCTTGATCTGGCTTGCAGGATCTATGGAGCTTCAAAGTCAATCCTAAGGTTTTTTTCTCTCCATTTCTCCTTAATATCATTGCTCCATGATGCTGGATCCTACATGCAAATAGTTTTTGAGGTTGCATTAGATTAGAAAACCTAGTCAAATTTCTATATTCTGGTAAAACTGAATTGATGCTTATAGTAAGGAGAATCTGCATGCATTGGGGGTGCTTTCATTTCAGTTGCCAGAAATTAATGATGTTAACAATTTAATGTCAAACTCCATATATAGTATGAGTAGGTAATAAGTGAGACTATTTACAAATTTCAGTGATTTAATTCTAAATCCATAATCAATTGCAGCATTAATTTTCACTTTAAGGAGCAGTAAGTAATATTGGAATTAATGCATCATAATGTGGGAGAGATGACCAAAAAACATAATAAGTGTTGCAGTTACAAAATTCAATTTACTTGATTCAAAGTTGTATGCCTCTAAAGAAATCTAAGAAAATATGAATTAATAAATGAAACTAAACTGATCTTATAGTATTAAAATTATTTCAACATAAATAACTTGCCTCAAAGTTCTCAGAGTTCACACGTTATTGCTGAAATTGGTAGAAGTACCATATGATTTAATAGTTATTAATTTTACAAGTAAATATGATGATACACCATATATTTACAGTTAAACCTCAATAAAGTAATATTCGATAAAGTAATAATCTCGCTATGATAATAATTTATTACGGTCCCGATATGGATCAATGCACTAAAATAATGTTCGATAAAGTAATAACCTCGTTAACTGAATATTTTTTCTCAGTTCCAAGGTTATTACTTTATCGAGGCTTAACTGTAATTGTAATTGTCATGTACTCTGGTAAAACAGTGCCAGATTGATATATTGGGAAGAGTAGATATTCTCATATGCATAAATTTTGGTAACAATTTCTTTAGATAGTACCTATGTTTTCTTATTTTTACACAAATATGGTCACTTGCTATTTCAACTGTATGATCAACCCACAGATCAACGGTTCACATCAGTTGTGAAAACATTATATGCGTTTTACTTCCTTAATAAATACTTACGTTAACTGCAGTATAAGAGGCTCAGGAACCATATTTCTCAACATACCAAATTCTTCCATCTTGCTCCCTCATTCCTTCTCATGATCTCTGTCTCCTCCCATGGACCCCAATACGACCAACTGCAGCGCCATTTCTCTTCCTACTGGCTTCTCCAACGTTAACCCGAAACAAGAAATCCTAGATGATGACTTTGGCATGGATAACCTCTCATCATCAAAAGGTTACCTTCAAGATTTCCAAGACCTCGAACAGTTTCCACCAACATCGTTTCTTAACTGGAATACTGGGATACAAGCAAATGGCTTTGATCCCTTTGCTTCTTTTCCCCATGGCTCTACTACAGATTTAGGATCAGACAGTCAGGATATCCAGGCTGCTAGATTCTTGAATTTTCCGGATAGGAAAGATTCATCAATCACAACCAACACAGCTTCTGTATACCATGATGCAAGGCCTTTACGCTTTGCTGTTCCTGATAAGAGTTGTTGTGTGACTGGTGATAATTTTGGCTACCATAACGAAGATGGCAGTAAAAGAAGCAAGAATCTTGTTCGCGGAAATAACAGCAGTGTTGTTGAATCTGTGTCAGCTGAAAAGTTCGTTAGGGGCCGGAAGAAGTCCAAATCAGCTAAGGGGCAATGGACTGCTGAAGAGGACAGGTGAGAGAAGAAAAACAAATACATGGGATGATTGGGATCTTGTCTTATATTTCTATTTCATGGTTTTTTTTTTTTTAAATTGGTTTGACGCTTTACTGTATGATCTGCAGACTCTTGATCCATCTTGTGGAGAACTATGGTGTGAGAAAATGGTCTAATATCGCCCAAATGCTGAAAGGGCGGATTGGCAAGCAGTGCAGGGAGAGATGGCATAACCATCTGAGGCCTGACATTAAGGTCTGTTTTGAATTATCCAAAATATAATGACTAATTTTATTTCTTATTCGTTAATACTCCCTCCGTTCTATTATAAGTGACTCATTTCTTTTTGTAACGGAAATTAAGAAAATTGTGTTTTATGGTGTGTATTGTTTGGTTTTTTGATGGTTAAATTATGTTCATACATTCTTTACTTGTTTTAGAATGAATCACTTATAACGGAACGTCCCAAATAATAAATTCAGGCACTTATAATGGAACGAAAGGAGTATCTAAAAGTATGTTTTTGTCCATGTGCTCATATGTCAACATCTATCTAATTGCATGAAACATGGTTTTACCATTGTTAGTCATTTTAAGTTGAATTGGTATAATAACTTGTTCCATAATAGCATGCATTATCCGATCATAAATGCAGTTGTTTTTTAGTCCTTTTCTGTTGTCTGTTTTAAGATATGTTCTGAAGAAGATTTGCTCTTTTTGTCAAATTCAGAAGGATGTGTGGACTGAGGAGGAAGATCGACTTCTGATTGAGGCTCATGCTCAGGTCGGTAACAAATGGGCTGAAATCGCAAAGTCTCTCCCCGGAAGGACTGAGAATACCATCAAGAACCACTGGAACGCGACAAAGCGGAGGCAATTCACGAGGCGAAAATGCAGGACCAAATGGCCTCGGCCGAGTTCCCTCCTCCAGAACTACATCAAGAGCCTCGAGAGCAACAGTAGATCCAGAAACATCCAACCACCAACCACCGCTGATAATAGAATCCTCAGCAACTCCTCAATCAGCGCAACGCAGGAGTTGGATATCGAGTTTCGCCTTGATGACCACATGGTGCAAGAATATGGCTTTGATGAGGTCCAAGATCTCATATTTGATGGTGATTGTGTTTTCGACGGGAGCTGCATTGACGCGTTCATGGATGATATGCCGGTTGGCCTTCCGTCTGAAGTCGAAAACGAACAGTGTTTCGATGTTGAGCTGCCATTTGATATGCCTCCATTGCTGCAATGTGAAGTGAAGAAAGAGCTTGATTTCGTTGGGAATTGCTGAAGGGTTTAGTGGAACGAGTAGTTTTTCCTCCAACCTGAAAGAAAAGGGGATGCAAATAATTTTATATGAAATTTATTTTTTATTAACAGGAATACTTTTTTATCATATGGGGAAATCTTTGATGAGTATGTCCTCCTAAACTGTTGGATGCGCGGTTTTGACTTTCCCTTGTATGATTTGTGTCAAGAGCTGGTATTGTTTTAAAATAACAGACATTTTCTCTAGAAATAAAAGGAAATACTTGTATAAGTCTTTTATATGGTTTGACAAGGTTTACTATTGTGTTTTGAATTTGAACTGAGTTGAGACATATAATATAAATTTAGATTAAAACAAAATTAATAATATAATTGATACATTTTGAAATAATACAATTTATTTTCGAAACCTTGATAAAAAGGATACTTCCAGTTTCTCTATTCGCAATTTACATTCCTAGGCGTCACACTTTTAAAAAGAAAAATGACATTTAGTACTTCAATTTGTGTAAAATTAAAGAAATTAAACTCAATCAAGGTTAATGACTTCACTAAATGAAAACTGTAAAACATCTGCAACTGAAGGAAATATTCATAAAAGAAACATGCCGATATTTGAAGAGAAAATAGTGTTGCAAAAACCAAGAAAGAACTCTCCTCCCTACAAGCAAAGAGCAAACATACAACAATGGTTGATTTTTCTAGTCTAGCAACAGAATATCATCAACAAAAATGTACCAACAAAGAAACTTCAAGCCGTCTTTGGCTTCGGCTTGATGCGCTTCACTCTCGAATACAAGAACACTCCAGAAAGAGCTATTCCAGTACCTGAACCACAACAATACAGGTCGAGATCAGAGATGGAGACACGTATTCTCTGCCGCTATCAAATTGAGATTAAGTGGAACGTACCAATGGAGTTGATAGGTGAAACGGGCGTACGGAAGAAGAGAACAGAAGTGACAATCACCACCACCCGCTTAACACAGTTGCCCACGGAGTGGGTAACTGGTGATACGCGCTGCAAGATCATGTACGATACCTGCACCGATGGCTCCCATCAAATATAATTCTACTGGGCATTTATAGCACAATATATCAAATGATATGAGAAAGACAAGAATTTGTAGTCATCAAGTAAGGCACAAACTAGAATTCCAACTAAGCTTTCTCAACTCTCTCACCATATCGAATTGGAGCAAACCACATTACTCAACCATATCGAATTCGAGCAAACCACATTACTCAACCATGCAATACATACACACCTAAACACCATACACAATATTGTTGGATTAAAATCTAATTATGGGCAATGTAATATGTATAAGGTGTTATCCTTAATATGCATATCCATAAGTTATATTTCATATTGATTTTTTTGAGGGGCCAAATATTAATATGCATCCCTAGAGTCTGCACACGCTAGGTTTTTTTTTTCCGTCTAAGAATTCCAATAAACAGCACTGCAATAACTCTTGGAAGTCCAGATACGATCTTCAATATTCAATACATGGCTTCCGATTTAGGTAAGGCTTCCGCTAGATCTCGGTTCATCAATATAGATAATTCATGTATTGAGGTGTGTTACATGATATTTTAATTCCCACAAAGTGCTCCCAAACAAATTACCTCCATCAATTAAAATCACATGAATGCTTATTATACAAAAACGTAAAAGACAGATAATATACATGACAAAAATAGATATATATCCTTCAACCAGTACCTGTTGATATGCATGGAAGCAGAGAGCTGCTAAGAGTGACCTAGTGTACAGCTGATTCACATTCACCCCCTGCCAATGGAAAAAGACAAAATAACAAACTCCCATTAGCAAACCCCATTGCCAGAAATCAACAAAGAAAAACAATGTTAATAACAACATGCTGGAATAGTATAAAGTAAAAGAAAGATCTGCTTCCCAATTTACTTACAGCAGCTGTAAGGTATGAAGGTGTAAGCTTGAAGCCTTCCATGAAAAAGGCAATGGGTGCCATCAAGAATAAAGACATGATGGTAATTATTGAGAAGAGAGTAATATTGTCTAGGGATTCCTGCATGAAGAGATATCAATGTAAAGCACCATTTATGAAAAACTAATAGAAAGTAAGCTAATGATTACTCGTTTTAGTACAAGAAGCAGATATTGCAATAATATAAGTCTAATGAGGTCATAACAGAAGAACACCCACATGTACTTCTCATAAAAATAGCATTCTTGAAAACTAGATTAAAAAAATAAAAAGGTTAAATATGTACCTCTTTCTTAACCATGAATTTTTTGCTAAGGACATTGCGAGATTGATTTGTCAAGTTTGAGGCCATAGCGCTCCAAAAACCAGCCCTATGAAAATGAAGATAGTGTCAAGATATCGAACTGTGAAACTGCTTACAAAAAATTGTTTATAGAGGCAATGAAGAGGGTGGATGAGTAGAACATGTGAAGAATGTTTACCAATTAAAAGAGGCTTCAGTCATTGATGCTAAAGCAACCCCACCAACAATTGGTAGAAGAGACGAAACTACCCACAGTGTAGGAAACTGCCCAAAGAAGGGTTACAGCAAAGTAAGACATCATTAATCAAATAATCCAAACACGAAAAGATCATAATAATGCAATGGCCCCATACTGAATTCCATTAGTATACAATCACAAAATACAGGAATTAAAAATATTGCATGTCAAAAGTTAGACAAAAACTATCATTATCTTATCAACCAAATTTTAACAGGATACAGAACTACAATGTTTTTACAAACACGGCAATTACAATCTCAAGATTCTTCAGTTGATTTTCGAGTAAAGAAAAAGGTATACGGCTTATCCCTATTTCGATAGACAACTCCGTCATAAGCCATTAAGTGATAGAATTTTTGAAGCTTAACAAAGACATTCTATATTATAATTTAAAAGTAAACAAATTCAAATGGACATGAGAGCGTAAGGATGTCTCACCTCCCCCAAAAACATAGCAGAGAGGACGACTGAGAAGAAAGGCTCCATGGCTTTAATCGTATGAGTGAATGAAACAGCAACTTTTCCAAGGCTCATATTGGTGAAGAGGTTGCCTAGTGTATGCACCATTGCCAATGGAAGAATTGCAACAAGCTGTAAATTATCGGTAGAAGATTGTAATTCATCTTATGTTAGTAAACCGAATTGAAAATATATTGAAGCAGTGTTCGAGATGTACCTGGGCTCCACTGATTTTAGGCCGTTTGTAGAGATTGAGAGTCCACATTGTAGTAACAAGCACAGTCCCAACGGCAAATTGCACGAGGGTTACAGTCATTGGATAGTGAAAAGCTTTAAGAACCTAAAGAAATGCAACCATCATCACATACACAACTAAATTATCAACAGAAATGTAAGTATGGAAAAATATTGATTTTAAATGACATCTGATTTCCACAAGCATACAGTTTTGTGGAAAAAATTTCTTCTCAAAACCCTCCTACTCCTTTATGTAATGATAATGAAAACCCCATAATTTTGTACCATCTCCTATAAAGGAAATTGAATATTCTCTGATATGAGATGCTCTTTATCCCAAACAGGTCTTTAGGACAATACTAAATAGCAATTGACTAGTGTTGGCTAAGACTGTACTCGACTGCATACCAATAGTAAGATACTAAAGAAACAAAAGTTGTCTTTTCTAATTAGTAAACTTGGATTGCGGAATCATATTTCCCATTTAAAGGCACCTTATTTCTACATCTTCATTAATACAACCCAAAAAAGAAGCAACAAAAATCAAAATAAGACAGGAAGTTCCTGTAAATCACTACAACATAAAGAATCGAAAAGGAATCAAAGCACAATTCACTAAAACAACTAAAATAAAACAGAAATATCAGTTGAAACACTTTTTTCATCGTTTTTCTTCTCAGATTTCAAAAAAATCCAGTAATCGAGATCCAAATCCACTACAAAAACTGAAATCTGCCCAAAGTAAAACAGCTAAACAAAATAAATACTAATTATATGGTTTATGTTTGATACTGCACCAACTAACACAATCAAAATAAAAATAAAATAAATAAATAAAGGAGAGGAGCAACTACCTGTTTGTTGTAGATATTGAAGTAGATGTTAAACAAATACCAAAGCCCGAAAAGACTTCCAAGTACTAAAGTATCCATGGCAGAGCTCTTCGGCTTCGGACTCTCCGCCGCTTCCGCGCTCTCAGACGCGGCCCGGACCACAACTCCATCAGATTCGGGCTTTGGAATATCCGAATTCGGCCCGGACACCCACCAGTTCTGCTTAAGGGAGCAGCTAATCGGGCTCAATTTCCGGGCCGAATTACAAAGAGCAGAGCCTCCGATTGGCTGGAGCCTCCGAAGTGGCAGGGCTGGGAGGGAAGCGAAGCCACAAGCGGAGAGCTTGCGGGGACGGGCAGAGAGAGAAAGAGAAGGCGCGTATGCAATGGCTGCGCTCTGCATTTTCTCTCGGATCAAAAACGGAGTTAGAGAGATGGAGAAAGAGAGACAAGAGTGTGTGTATATATAGGATGGGTGGGTTGGGCGAGGTGGTTGTTGGTGTTGGATAGCAACGTTGGAAGCTCCGTCGGGAAGCGAGGAGAGCGGCGATGTGAAGAGTTGGTGACAGAGGGTATTATACATTTATACTCCCAAATTTGTACGGAGGATATTCTCGGTATTTTCAATTTTGGATCCAAATTGGTACTATTACAAAATGAGATCAAATAATTGTTTCATAGATGAATAGTTTAATTAACATTGATCGTATTTCATTGGAATCAATGGAGTGAGACAATAGAAAAAGAGAAATGAGATTAATGGAATGAGATAGAGAATATTAAGCAACTAAATTGCTTAATTAAACAGTTTTTTAAGCATCTATTGATATAACTTTTTTTTCTTAAGGTATTATAATTTTCGAAACTATCAAATATATCAATTTTATTATTAATATAAAAAACCCCTGCTTTGGTTAAAAGTAACTATTTTTAAATTTAAGCAAAAACAAATAAAAAGTTATGATAAGCATTTGCAAATACCATTGGTTTAATGCATTATTAGTTTTAACGTGAGTTCCCTAAGTTATGAAAATGTACATTGCACACTCTAGAGTCTAGACTCTTGCCTCTGTGCGCAACCTCTTAATTATTACAAAAGTAATAATATATGAGTTAAACCGCACAAAACTAATAACTTAAGGTGACATTATCCCTAAATTTGCATGTAATCGGAATTTTTGTTGAAATTTTACTTTTCTGCTACAAATTAAAGAGTTTAGGAGCAAATTGTACATTTTCATAATTTATAGTGCAAAATGCACTAATCCAATGACCCCAAGTCAAATTGCACATTATCATAATTCATAAGACAAAGCTTAAAAAGCTACTATGGGAGATTTAATTCATTTAACCCTATATATTAAAATAAGAATTTCAAATTTTGACTCTATTATTTGATTCTTAATGTAGTCACTTCCATTTTCATTTAAGTAACTTTTACAAACTTATATTCGCCCTCTTTCAGATAATTACTATTTCACGCACTTTTTTTTACCATCAATTTTATCGGTGATTTATTTATGTCAACGATAAATTAGACATATAATATTTAAGCGACTATAAAAATGCATTAGTTCGGAAAATCGTAAACAGGCAACTGTTCATACAACGAGACCACAAATGGACGCAGCAACACTACACAACCAAATTCAATATTTTCTCATATTAAATGGTATTTGGGGATCACCAATAGTGATTTTAGTCACAAATAGAAGATCAAAACTTGCATTCACAACATGAAAGATGGACGAATGAATTATCATGATTCATATATTAACAGTTCTTGATATGAGAGAGAGAGAGAGAGAGAGAGAGAGAGAGAGAGAGAGAGAGAGAGATGAACACAGTAGTGATGAGGATTGCTACTTTCCCCTCTACAAGTTTACTGGGAAGCTGGCAGTCTTCAAAACTCGGCACACCGGGCAAACGCCCACACGCCCTTCACAACCTTCACAAAGACACAAGTGTCTGCAAGGAAACAACAACATCGAAACCCTATTCTCCTTGCAAGCTCTGCACCGCAGCGGACGGCTGCTGCTCACGCCTGGCTGCTTCAAGGAAGACAGCGCATCGTCCACCTCACTGTCCCCGAACCCTTCACGGCCACCATCACCCGCCCCTCGCGCCAACAGCTGCTCGAAATTCTTCCTCAACGTGTTGGCAACCAGCTCATTGAAGTCCGCCTTGTCGTGCCACGACTGAGCTTCCGTGGAGACCTGCTTTATTCTCTCCTCCAGCTCCTTGTTCTTGGAGTTCATGCTCTCGATTTCGACATCCTTCTCGTGTAGCCTCTTGCTCAATCCTTTCTCCAACACGCTGAGTAAGGAAATCGCGTGCCTTTCGTTTATTTCTCTTCCGCTCTTTAGAATGTTCTCTCCCTGCTCACATGGGAAGAAAATATTCAGGTGAGAAGGATAAAACATCTGTCGATCATTTAGTGGTGATTACAGCCAATATTAGTATACCTACTTGAAGTTTAATATACTGGCCGAGTTCTTCCATCTGTCGATCTACCTCCATTTTGACAGTATTGCCAAGAGAGAGAGCAAAAGGGGAGGCGTTTTTCGGATTCTCACTCATTGAAGTGATTGAGGAACTGTCTCTAGAAAGTCTGAGGCCGGGAGATATAGGATACGGATTTAGAACAAGTCCACTACGGTTAGGTTTGCGTAAGTGAAGCTTCTGCTGCAGAAATGTAGGTTCTTCCTCCCTAACTCTTTTGTTGGGACGGATATCAGTAGGTGTGTGCTCGTTGCTGGCATAGTTTATCATGACAAGGCCAGCAGGGTACTGAGTTGGAACTGCAAAATGATGCAAGTGAGACGAGTTATGAGCAAGAAAAGATGGTACTTGAGGAGAATGAAATTAATGCGAGTCGTGGGAAAGAAGATAAAACTGAAAGTAGAAGGTAAACAATTTTTCATAGTTACAATGTGAACACCAATTCTATTGGTTTTAACGTATAAAAGAATCACATTCTTAATTCCAAATCATCAAAGCCTAGATTATGATGCAAGCCATTAGACGACATCCCAATGGTTAAGAACAAGAGCAACGGCAACATAAAGGCAAAAAGCTAGTAGCAAAAGTGGTACTTGAGGAAAATGAATTGATGTGAGTAGTAGTGGGAAAGAAGATAAATTGAAAGTAGAAGTTAACAGTTTCTGTGATATCAATCTAGAATGAACATGTTTGAAAGATTAACTAGAAGACTAGGATTTTAGATTAGTGGTACGGAAGGGAAACCTAATAGAGTCTTGCTACAAATTACACGTGAAGAAGATAAACTCGCTAAAGAAAGTTACATGCATTTTCATACATCTCCGAGTAAACAACAAAGCCTTATTATTTGAAGACTACCAGATTGAGTAAAGGAAAACATAGCATTCAATATAAAACGCAATGAAAAGGGGGATGGAAATGAACACATTCTTTTGGTTTTAAGGTTTTAAATCATATTCTTGATTCCCAAATAACCACAGCCAAGATGTATGATGCAAGCCATTAGACGACGTTTTAATGGATAAAGACAAGAACAATGGCAACAAGTCAAGGCAAAAACTAGTAGCAAAGGCTAAAGTTCTACACAGAAAACAACATATCCTCACCATTTCCAATCAACTGAAGCTGAGACGATGCAGTTTTATCGTATTGGGAGCGATTTCCCTCCACAACCGAAGTGAAATTCCCTCCTAGCATCTTCCTGAAAAGCATACTGTAATTCATCAAAATCCCAGCAGTTTCTCCATATTTTATATCAATCTTGAAGGAGGAAAAGATGAAAGTTTTAGCAGCCCAATTTCTACTTACAACTGAACACACGAAATTCATGATGATCCCATTTGATTAACATGATAAATATTCATGGCTAGTTATGCAACAAAGTCCTAATGCCATCAAGATCCAAATGGATAAAAAAATCCAATCAAATAATTGTTGATGCAATTGATTTCAGGACTTTCTACTATCTGATTGAATGATTAAGCCACAGATAAATATTGAAAAAATGAAGAACAAATAAAACCCTATTTCACCACCAGTTTCAAGCATTAAAATTCGAAATGAAAACCACTGAATAAATTGGGGGAAAAAAAGACCTAGAGTCACACAAATCAGATGATCAAGAACCTAGAACCAAGAAAAAGAACTCCTCACCAAAAATCAGCTGAGATTTAGATAACCAAGATTTCTCCAATCTTGAAGGAAACGTAGAAAAGCCACTTGTTATCTTCACCAAATTTGTTCAAGAGAAATGGGGAGACGTGAGGGTGCCAACTACACCGATGGCAATGATAATGAAAGTGGATGGTGTGGGTGGAAGATTTGTAGTTGTTGTTATCGTTGGGGTTAAGGAAAAGAAGGATTCCATTTGTTGGTATTGGTGTGAGAAGAAATGGGGGGAGAGTGAGAAGATGATGGCTTCTCGTCATTGTTGAAGAAATCTTATTCTACATCTTTCGGTTTCTCTCTCATCCCTCTCGCTCACTGTTGCTTGGTCTTTCTTTCTGTCTGTCTGGCGGTTTGTTTTATGCTAGGGGTGGGAGTAGTGCATCTCCCATCCCGAATTTTGACAACAAGTGTGTCTCTTACTCTATTATGAATGTGGGAGATTTATGAATGTGGGAAGTGCACCAAATTTTGACAAAAGATACACTTGTCAAAATTCGGGGTGGGAGGTGCACTACTCCCACTCCTAGCATAAAACAAACCCCGTCTGACAGCTTTCTTTTCGCTTTCCCCCAACCAGTAAAATCTATTTCACTTTTCCTTTTCCTCATTTAATTAAAAATACAAAAATGTAAGAAATATAAAATATAGGCTGTTTTGTAGTCTATAAAATACAAAATATTGCAACGATTATATCAGAATTTTAAATACTACTTCCTCGGTTCCGTTTTAAGTGATAGTTTCTTTTCGTCGTAGAAATTAAGAAAGTTGATGATTGTCAAGAATTTAAACAAAGAAGAATAAGAGAAAATATTCTTTTATGTATTCTCCCTCTATATACAAAGAAATCCAACGTCTATATATACATACTAAGAAATCTTAAAAAATGAAAATATCAATTACAAATAAATAGTAAGATAAATCAGGATATCGGAATCATGACCAAATCACATCAAATATATCGGGAGATATCCTTCCAAATTAACCCTCATAATTATGGTATCCAAATCCTCATAATTATGGTATCCTTTAATATTCCCCTCAAGGTGGAGTGTGCAAATTTCGCACACCCAACTTGCACAATATATAATCAAATACCGTCTTGCTTAACGCCTTGGTGAAAATATCCGCGAGCTGCACTTTTGTAGACACGTACGAGGGACAAATCAAACCTTCCTTGATAGCATCACGAATAAAGTGACAGTCAGCCTCAATATGTTTAGTTCTTTCGTGAAACACTGGATTTTGAGCTATGTGCAAAGCAGATTGACTATCACAATACACTTTCATACCTTGACCATGCTCAATCCCCAAATCCTCCAACAATTGTTTCAACCATTTGAGTTCACACACAACAGCTGTCATAGCTCTATACTCGGCCTCGGCAGAAGACCGTGAGACCGTTTGTTGCTTCTTGGTTTTCCAAGAGATTGGTGAATCACCCAAAGTCACAAACCAGCCAGTTATGGAACGCCTTGTTAGACTAGCCCAATCAGAATCGCACCAACCTACCAAGCGAGGATCTTGATTACCGGTAAGAAAAATCCCTTGACCCAAACTTTTCTTGAGATAGCGGACGACACGAAGTGCAGCCTCCCAATGCTCATCCCGAGGGTGCTGCATAAACTGAGACAATATGTGCACCGAGTATGCAAGATCCGGTCGTGTTACAGACAAATAAATTAGACGTCCCACAAGGCGTCGATATGGTTCTGGATCAACCAGCAGATCTCCAGTGGCTTGTGCTAGACCATGATTCTATGCAAGAGGAAATGAGGCCGGTTTGGCTCCTAAAAGCCCCACTTCCGAAATGATTTCAAGAGCATATTTCCGTTGGCACAAGTAGAAGCCGTCTTTATTGCGTGCTACTTCAAGACCTAGGAAATATTTTAAGATTCTCAAGTCCTTCATACGAAAACAACTTCCAAGATACTGCTTGAAAACCTCCAATGCCACCTTATCATTTCCAGCAATAATCATATCATCAACATATACAAGAACCGAAAGCTGAACACCATTTTTACGGAAGACAAATAACGAATAATTTGAGCACGACTGCACAAAACCATAAGCTTTCAACGAGGTAGATAGTTTGGCAAACCAACATCTAGGCGCTTGTTTGAGACCATACAAAGACTTCTTCAACCTACACACCATGTCCGGCTTCACATTCTTAAATCTTTAGTGGTCAAGGAAGATTTTGGTTCAAATGGAAAATCATGTTCAAAGAATTGAACACCACGAGATACAAAAAATTCTTGAGTATCAAGTTCATACAATCTCCAACCTTTCTTGCCAAACGGATAACCCACAAAAACACATTTTCTACTACGACTAGCAAACTTATCTCCATCACGACGTTGATTATGAGCATAACACAAACACCCTATAACTCGAAGTGGAGCATATGAAGGTGATTTTCCAAACAACACCTCATAAGGAGATTTGCCGTCAAGTAAAATAGTAGGTGTTCTATTAATTAAATAACATGCAGCCATCACACACTCCCCCCAAAATTGAATAGGTAAATGACCTTGAAAACGTAAAGCTCGAGCGACATTTAAAATGTGTCTATGTTTTCTTTCAACTCTTCCATTTTGTTGTGGAGTCCCAACACATGAAGTTTCAAATAAAATCCCATGAGTACGAAAATACGCATCCAAACAATGAAATTCGGTCTCATTATCACTACGCACACGTTTGACAACTTGTTCAAATTGACGCCCAATCATAGAAACAAAGTCAGTAAACATAGGCAAAACTTCCGTCTTCTTGCATACCAAATAAATCCAAACGGCTCGCGAATAGTCATCAACGATTGTCAAAAAATAGGTAGCCCCACAAGATGAAGGATGCTTGTAAGGCCCCCACAAATCCAAATGAAGAAGTTCAAAAATTTGACTAGCACGACTCGTGGAAATGGGAAAACTGGACCTACATTGTTTGGCACGTGGACACACATCACATACCTTATTTTGTTTCTGAGTAAACCGATTCATAGCAGGAAGCAACTTCAAGACCGAATTTGACGGATGTCCCATTCGTCGATGCCACAACTCAAAGGAAGAAACTCTAGTTAGAGCCAACACACGCATATCTGGAACACCTCGAAAAAAATACAGTCCATCCAGCCTCTCACCAACTCCAATCACCGTCTTCGCCGGAGGGTCCTGTGTAACACATACACCTTTAGCAAATTGCACCTCACAATCATAATCATCAATCAATTGTGATACGGAGATTAAATTGCAAGATAAATGTGGAACATATAACACATTATGAAGAATCAATCCCCCCTGCAACTCCACTTTTCCTTCTTGTTGTGCTTCAACTATAGAATTATCCGGTAATTTCACCGAGCAACAAGGCACTTGCCGAATATCTCGTAAGAGAGATAAGTCACATACAACATGATTAGTAGCGCCGGAATCAATAATCCAACCATTCTTATCTTTCTTACCATACAACCGTTCATTGGCTTTAGCTTGTGTAAGCACCTCAAGTAGTTGCTGTATCTGTGCAGAATTAATTTCGGCTAAACCTGCAGTAGCTTCAACACCTCCTGCACTGGAGGTAGATTCAATTACGGCTACATTTGCACGAACATCCGCTGCACCACTTGATCGAGCTTGAGTTTGTGCAGCTAAAGCAACCACACCACTAGCATTATTACGGGATCCGACTTCACCTCCATGTAACCGTTCAGCTTGACTAATCTGTTGGGTAGGCCTTGTCAAAGTTTGGCAGAGGATCAAGACCAAGTAGATTCGTACGAATCGATGCATAAACCACATCAAGTCCAATAAGAAAGTGGTGCAAACGGTCTTCTTCCTTCAAATCTTCCACCTGCTTAGCAATGTTGCAAGTGCATTTCCCACAATTACACTTAGGAACTTTAACATATGTATTCAATTCCTCCCACACCTTGGAAAAACGACCAAAATATGTGGCTATAGATTCAGATTGAATTTGCTTACATTCTCCCAATGACATCTTTAATTGACATACATGTGTGCCGTTCACCACACAATATCGATTTTTGAGATTATCCCAAAGTACCTTAGCATCATCATATTCTCCAAGAGTTACTCGGATCGCCGGATCGATGGTGTTGGTTAACCAGGAAACCAACATGGAATGAACAGCAACCCAATCGTCGATTTTCTCCTCTGTTATCGGCTTCGGAACAGATCCATCGATGAAGCCGAATTTTCGCTTTACTTTGAGAGAGGTACGAACAACCCTCGCCTACTCGTCATAATTTTCTCCACGCAACTGGACCGGTGTGATAATACTACCAGGACTATCACTTGATCCGAGATGATACGCCATGTCTACCTTCTTAGAGGTAGAGGATTCCACGTTACTGCCAACCATGAACTCTCAAGGAGGCTTACTAATAGGCAAGAACAATCTCGTTAAAAGAATCGCTCTGATACCATGTCAAGAATTTAAACAAAGAAGAATAAGAGAAAATATTCTTTTATGTATTCTCTCTCTGTCTACAAAGAAATCCAACGCCTATATATACATACTAAGAAATCTTAAAAAAGAAAAATATCAATTACAAATAAATAGTAAGATAAATCAGGATATCGGAATCATGACCAAATCACATCAAATATATCGGGAGATATCCTTCCAAATTAACCCTCATAATTATGGTATCCAAATCCTCATAATTATGGTATCCTTTAATAATGATAAAGTATGAGAGAAAAGTAGATGATAATGCAAGAGATTGAAGATGAGTGAGATTGGGAGATAATAAATGATAAAGTATGAGAAATAAATGATAAAGTAAGAGAGAGCAGTGATAAAGTAGGAGATAATTTGTGATTTTTTTTAAAATTATTTCCTTTTTTGGAAACGGATTATTTAGAGTGGGATGCCTGAAAAGGAAAATAGGACACTTGAAGCGGGACGAAAATAGTACTAATACTCTGTGTTCTTAAAACCGGTCCGGTCATTGACCCGGAAAAATAATTTTTATCGGTCGAACCGGTTCAACCGGTGGGTTGACCCGGTGTGACGTCATAAATATATGATTAAATTATATAAATACATAGGTATTTTAATAATACTAATAAATATTAAAAATGACTTACAAATATATAAAACAAATATATATTATATTTACAACTCCCAACCGATGTGGGATGAGTGTAAGTAGTTAGATGGAAAAAAGTTAATGAAAAAGAAGGAGAAATCATCCCACATCGAATAGAGAAGAAAACCAAACAGAAAATTAACCTATAAATCTCCCCCTCCCTGTTTTAACAACATGTCAACAGTTGGTAATAATTAGTCTACCAACATTAACATAAATACAGTTTAAATTTATTAAGCATTTCGGTTATCGGTCAACCGAAAAACCGATCGATTTTGGATTTTTTAAATCGAACCGATTTGCAACCCTATTTTTTTCAAATTGTTTTTTTTACATTCGAACCGGGTTGACCCGATTCACGGGTACCGGTTCAACCGGCCGAACCGACCGGGTCGCACAGGGTCGATAGCCAAAACGAGCCAGTATGTAACCCGACCCGAATTTTTGACTGGATCCGGGTTAAACCGGTTGAACCGGCCGGGCCGGGCCAGGTTTCAAAAATACTAGAGAAATAAATTAGATGGATGTTTTGTAGTCTACAAATTGTAGGTTGTTTTGTAATTTGTACTCCGCTTGACATTCCTATTTTTAGTGTGGTTATTAAAGCGAAATGAGTTTGATCAGCAAAATTGTGGATTCAATGTTTTAGCCCTTGAATTGAAAAGTAAAAATTTACCATATAAAAAATGAAATGAGTGAGATAGTTGGATTAAGAAAATGAGCAAGATAAATGGCATGAAGGGAGTATTAATCATAGGAAAAATGTAAAATGAGAAAATAATTATGATGAGGACTCAAGCTATTTTTTTGGTTTCCGTAAAAAAATCTGTATTCATTATCTAAAGTATTCATCCAAATTTCAATAGGGGCGTAACGGAACTAAGAAGATTAAATTAGAGGGCGAAATGAATAATTTACTATTTTAAATGGCAAAATAATATTTATTTTTATTAAATGATAAGAAATAGAAATTTGACATAATTTATTGGGTAGGACGATAATTCTCGCTTGGTAGGGATGACAATGGATCTTGGATTTGGTCTATCCGTGGATCTAAATCCATTTTTACGAATTTGGATCTTAAAAAATTGGTCCAATGGATTCGGATCGGATCTGGACCATTTTAGAAATTAGGGATCTAGATCTGTGTTTTACCTTTGAGATTCAGATCCGGTCCAAATCCGCAATTTTATAACTAAAATATTATTTTATTAACATATCTAAAATATTATAATTATACTTAAAATATCACATTACATTATTATTATTAAGCTTGAAATACTTTATTAGTAATCTAATAAATAAAAAAGAGGGAGGAGATTAAGCCACATCTTTTGAAGTTCTTTTGGAGAGAAGATCGTTGTTTTTAGATAATTATAATATTTTTCTAATATCATGAATATTTTGACTTTTTTAATAATAGTAATATTTTTTTATAGATTATGGTGTTATCATATAATTAATTGACTTAGCTAAATTTTTATTGATTTAGATTTTTTTAATTTTAGCTAAAAAAAATATGGATCCGGGTCTAGACCCGAGATCCTATAAATTCAATAGATCTGAATTTGAATCTCATTTTTTAAAATTTAATAAATCTGAATAGAATTTTGATTAAAATAAAAAATTTCGAATCTAAATCTGAACATAAGGAGCCAATCCAAATTCAATCCATTACCATCCCTACCGCCCGGTATCATAATGATCTTTCTTGTTGTTGAATGCATTGTGGTGTCTTAGGTGGCGGTCGGCGTCGGATAGTCAACTCCAAGTGAGCCAGAATAATTGCAAATCACGTAAGACGGCTGGGATGTCAACCATGTCCCATGGCTTAATTTCATCACCAACCTCTTTCTTACACTCAATATTCAATATTAATTAATGCTCCATAAATTTATAAAATAATCCACCGTTCCCAATATTTCTATCCATTGTACTCTTTATATCCTACAAATAATATTCATTTTTTCTTTTCGGAACGTTCTACAAATAATGTATCATTTCTGAATATAACAAATTATTAAACACAACAAATCTTTCTTTTTAGGGCCCCCAACACTTTTAATCACAACCAACCACTCTCCTCAAATTCAGTATCGAAAAAATAAGAGACATTATTTGTGGGACGGAAGAAGTATAGTTTTGAGCTCTCTTTAGATTATATTGTCCACTTGTTCTTTTTTACAAATCACTACTATATACAATTATTTTGTGGAAATCATAATTTTTATTTTTACACAACTAATAATTTTTCTTAAAAACAACACTAAAAATAATAGGACAAAATTTTAGAACGGATAGAATAGTATTTGTACAATCTTTGATTTGTATTTATGAGGATATTCACAATTTTCAGTTAGATACTACTACAATCGATTGTTTTCTTATATTTTTTAGAAAAACTATTAAATACACCTCCATAACATAGATTTTGTCCCATTTTTTTCCAGTATGATATTAAGTAGGGTTATTAGTTGTATTAAAGTAATGAATCCCTTAAATTATAAGTAAATCATAACCACGAGATCTTGATATTTTTGGAAATAAGATAAGATTTACGAGTCAACTCCAAAAGAAAAATAGAACAACAATATATATTATTAATATATGTGCTCGGTAATGATGCAGGCCCAGAATGCAGGTCTAAATGGGCCTTTGAATATTCCAAGCCCAAAACCAGCAGGTATTACATATGCTATTTCAAAAGCCGACACGTGTAACTTTCCCTTCCATGAAATTCAAGAATCCAACTCCATCTTCAGAACTGGATTCTTTGAAATATCAGTGACTTCTAAAACCCTTAATTACTCGCCACCCACAATCTTAATTTCGCGTGTGCTCTTCGCCGGAATCGAACACGTATAACTCTGAAAAGCAAGAAAAGAAATATAATTTGTGAAAGGAGAGGGTATTTCAAAACAATGAATTGCATGAACCTTAAGCCAACAACAGATTTCAACTCGCTGTCGCTTCCGAGCCGATTCAGTAGTAGCATTGTCAAATATTGCGATTGGCGGTTGAATCGGATCGTTTCCTGCAGTTCACCGGGTCAGGGTTCGGGTCCGGTTCAGGATTCGAATAGAAGTTCGGCTTTTTCTCGGACTGAAACTTACGCGTTGTTGAAGCAGCAGTTAGTAGTAGCTGCCAAGTCTGAGGTATCTCTGTTTAAATCAAATCTTTTCAATGTATTTGTTAAATATGTCTTGAATTAGGACGAAGTCTGGAAATTCATGGAGTTTGCCTTGTACTTTCAGTCTCTTATTTCGTTTCCCTTTCTATAATTGCGTAAGGATTACAAAGAAGCTGCTAGACTTCGTGATTCCTTGCAATTGTTTGAGGATGAGGAGCCAGTTTTACGGCTTCGGAGATTGTTGCAACAGGCCATTGCAGAGGAAAGATTTGAGGTATGCACGCACTACTGTTGTTAAGACATTTATTTCTTTTATGGTTATCAACAATTATCATATGAAGTGATAGATAAATTAGTCATATTTTCAATTGGAAATCTTTCTCATGCTTAAGTTTTTATATGTTCATGTGACTCAAGTTTCAATTAGATGGTGTCTGAAAATGTAAGGGATCGACGAGCATCGTATTTAATTTGGCATATTTCTTAATTACTCATATTTAGTTTGGAGCCTTTCTCGTGCTTAAATTGTTATATGTACTTCTAACTCCAGCTTCAATTTGAGGGAGAACCATTTATCACATCATACTAGCTTCGCTTCAAGATTACTCACTTATAAATCCAACTAAAAACAGTTACTGTTCTAACTTATTTATTTTGGCATCGATGATTTGGTTTTTCTTTTTTATTTTTATATGCTAAAGTTGTAAACATCAATACCTTAAACTTGTAAACTGTTGAAACACTTTTGAAGTTTCAACAAGTAATGTGATTGGAACTGCATTGAGAGCATGTGTATGCAAATGAAGTTAAAAGTAGAAGGCAGTTCTATTTATGTTTGTATCAGCAATACAAATTTGTGGCACTTAGCTTGTTTTGTACACTCTTTTTGTGACTCTCCTCTCTGTTTCTCCAGGATGCAGCTAGGTATCATAACGAGCTAAAGGAAATTGCTCCTCATTTTCTGTTGAAGTGTTCAAGTGATGCCAGAACCTTGGTATGGGCTTGTCATTTTGTCCACTTGGTCATTTAGTTATTGAATCACTGTCTTCTCATGTATGCCTCTTGGATTGATGCTGTCATGTTTTCTTCAATCGCAACTTAAGCTCAAAATCTTATTATTTGTGATTGTTCTTCTTTAAGAACTGATCAGATCTAAGATAAATTTTGTCATATGAGCTTGTGGGTTTTATGGCATTAGGCAAAATTTGCTGAACCACAATGCTTTAATTCTCTGCAAGCAGCACATGTTCCCTTTCAAGTTGGATATCATCACAGGATTTAAGTACTAGGTTGTACATAGGATAAAATCCTTGTCTTTTCAAGCCAGTGTGCATTTTGATATGATTGGCCAACTGTTATTTGATTGATAAGCCCCTGCCTGCAAGGAATGATGTCATGTGCATTTTCTAAATGTATTTCTATCTCATAAGATTAAACTGTTTCCGGGACTGGGTTTGGGCAGCTTTAGTTTATATTCTTCCTTCAAACCTGATCATCTTATTGGGAATTTGATAATAGAATTTATCTCGTTCTCTTATTCAACGGACGAGTATTATCAAAGCTAAATAAGGCTTGGTGATCATGTTATGTTTTATCTTGTTTTCTGAAATTACCCGACCTTGTGCTACTTCAGGTGAGGATATTTTTGTGTGATCTACATAACCGATTGATACTTTACAGGGCATCAGGGTTCAAGTTAGGAGTGTTTACATTGAAGGCCGGAGTCAGCCTTCAAAAGGTCTTTACTTTTTTGCATATCGGATTAGAATAACCAACAACTCAGATCGCACTGTACAACTTCTTAGAAGGCACTGGATCATCACTGATGCCAATGGAAAAACTGAGAATGTCCAGTAAGTTCGATTTTTATCCTATTATTATCCTTTTTCCAGTAACAAAAGGCTAGAACAACCACAATTATGTTGTTATGTTGATGATTGATTTCTATGCATGTTAAGTTATCCCCATCCTGTTTTCAACTGTAGTGGCATTGGAGTGATAGGCGAACAACCAGTTTTACTTCCCAATACTAGTTTCGAGTATTCATCTGCATGCCCATTGGGTACACCTAGTGGAAGAATGGTGAGACTGTGAACCCTTTCACCACTCCAATCCACTTCTCTTTAATCTGAAAAACTTGTATATTGATGCAATTCTGCAACCTTTTAGAGCTGCTCATTGATTTTCCATTTATATGTGTCTCGTGATCATAGGAGGGCGATTATGAGATGAAGCATATTGATAAGCTAGGTGATCAGACATTCAACGTGTCTATCGCCCCCTTTTCTCTTTCAACATTTGGAGATGGTATTGATGCTCTTTGAGAGATACATGAGATGGTGACTCGTCACTATATCGGGACTCGTCACTATATCGGTACGTTTATGTGTTGTAGTGTTATGCAAAATGGGAATACCATAGTTACTATAATATGTTACCTTTATGCAATCTCTACCTATCAGTGAAATCAAATGAAACATAAAATTGTGTATATAAGCCTCCTAGTTTTAACTGTCTTAACTCAATTTGGCTTTCATATAGAAATCTCATAATATGTTCAAAGTGGTAGCATATGATCAAGCAATGACTTCGTTCATCATGCATTCCCTAAGCTTGAGCTCTGCGTAATTCTCCTTCACTGCAATAACATCGCAGCATTCGCACCGATCCATCTATAAAAAAAACACACACATGCATACAATGCATATCAGTATTATGTGCTATCGCGTAATATCATCTATTCTCTATCGTATTTCACGACTGTTTTACCTCTTTTCGCTTGGTCTTTGGGGAGAAGATACGGATTTCAGACACGAAATCTGCGGTATTTGACGAACAAGGTTTTAGTTCGTGAGGCGCTGCTCGAGAATAGGCAGTGAGGATTCCCATTGAAGACTTGTTTACTTCCTTAAAGAAGAAAACGTGGGGGGAATTGCAGGAGTTATTAAAAGGTAGTCTGGTGTTTAACATGTAGAGCGGCCGCGGCTGGGGAATTCTCGACCACGGCGAGAATGTCTCGAGTGGCTTCATCAGCTCGCTCCTTGGCATGATTTTCTCGTATATGTGTGCGGAGTAGCCCCACGATATGGAGATGGACCAGTTGCTTTGCCGGTGGTGGCAGATGGTTTGCTGCAGCATTCGAGATTGGTCGACGTCCGCTGCCTTCATGAGGTGGCGCGTGGACTCATAACGGTCCTTCCCGGGGAATATTGGTGCCACCTTGTCGAAATGGTGGAGAGAGACAAGGGGGGATTTGGGGTGAGAAGATAAGAACCCAGAAATATCGCCGCGCAAATCAATCTGCAAAATGATTGTTTGAATTAATTAGAATGGCTAACGGGCGGTTTGTGAAAAAGTAAATTGGATTGAACCCTTCGTGCGGTTTCTCATAAAAATCGAACCGAAAAACCACCAAAAACACCGAACCGAAAAATTCGGTAATAAAGTGGTTGAGTGTAAAGTTAAATAGTGGTGGATATATGAGATTGAAAAATGATGTAAAGTTAAAAAGTGATGGTTCCCATTTTTATTTATTTTGAGTAGTGGACATAAATAATGGGACATTTATTTTCGATACAGTGGACATAAATAATGAGACGGAGGGAGTACATAGTAAAAATGCGATGATAAACAATTAGTTACACCCATCAGCTTAGTAGAAAATTTTATTGCAACATATTCATCGTTTGTTGTACATTTAGTTTTATCTTAAAAAAGACAATTTTCGGTCTCGATAGGTCAAAACAAGTCGATGATCGAAAATCGAATTTTATGAATTTGGATAGACGAAAAACTGAATGGATCAAATTCTCATTTGTTCAACGGAACTATGAACAACCTTAGAATTGATCTGCATAGAATTAAGATATCCAAAACAATGTAATTTCACCCAACCTGATGAATCCCCTTATGAGGAGAGAGATTGACGCCAATATCAGCAATGCAGTTCATCGTAATCTGATCTGAAGAAATCAATGTCGCGTATCGCCTCAGACAACTCTCCATATCATTAGCAAGAGCTGTAGCTAGAGGCAAACTCATCACAAATCCAGCCCCTCCAAATCCTTGATCAAACGAGAACAAATAATTCGACATGATGGACTCCGACGGCGCCCCAACATAGTAATACTTGCTATGATCAAGTTGAGCAAGAACCCCAACCATGTTATCCACCATAAAAATCGAGTCGTCATCACCCATCACCACCCACCTAACCTCTTCTCCCTTCCCCATCTCTCTTATCACCTCCATTATCCCGTGAACTATCCGGATAATTTTCGGATTGTGGGCCTTGGTCTCCTTCAAGAACTCGTCGAGGTTGTCAGAAACCTTGTAAGGAGGAGAGGCGTCGGACCAAGGCAAGAGGTCTCCGGTCGGAGCTTTGTCTAAGTAGAGGAGTCCACGAGTCGTGTTCGGCCTCCACCATGAGTGTATGTAGTGTTTTCTTTGATGCCACGCCTTCTCGGAGCCTAGAAGGCCGAAAACGAGGTGGCTGAGATTGGTGGGCGGCGGAGTAGGAGGGATGGTTGCCGCCGGTGAGAAGAGTTTTAAAGATGGGTACTGATTGGGAAGGGAGACGAAGATCAAGCATAAAGAAGGGAGTAAAAGGAGGAGTTTGCATGCATTAGTTGTAGCAAACTTATCAAACGAATTCGGAAAAGCCATTGATTTCAATTTTGCGGATGGAATCTGCTCGGAGAGAGTTTGTGTTCTCAATTCTAGGCATACTTAATATTAATATAGTATAGTGAGATATACCTTACATGTTTAAAGATTCTTCCAAAGAGCTAGGTGATACATACGTGGAAAAGAAAGTTGACAAATAGTTATATTAGTCCATTGAAAAAACAACACTTCCTCGCACGTTGAATAAGACACCCTGACATTCTAATAAACAAAGCCAAAATATTTTTCTTTGTTACTCTTTTTTAGTCATAAAGTGCACCAACAAGCACAATAGTGTTACTATGTTGTGGGAATGTACATGTCTTCCAAATTCTAACGAAGACTGAATACTAGATCAACCACTTATGCAAAAGTAAAAATACCAACTACACTATCTGTTATCGATGATTAACTTTAATTTTTGTTAGTGTATCTTGCAACGTTATAAAGTTGCTTTTGCTTATTGATTTTCTATTTATATGTCTCATGATACATGTCTTTTGGGTGAGTGGTGACGAGAAGAGATGTGTACAATCGCTATCTAAAGTTGCCGTATGGGTAAATACTGCTCATGTGCAATAGTCCGAATAGCACTGGCAAGCCAAGCTCTCTTACTTGAATCTCTTACTATGTTAAAAAATTGGTAGCATATGATCAAGCCATGACTTCGTCCATCATGCATTCCCTTAACTTGATCTCCGCATGTTTCTCCTTCACTGCAATAACATCGCAACATTCGCACCGATCCATCTAAAAAAAAGAACACACACACATGCATAAAATGCATATCAGTATTATGTGCAATCGCGTGATAGCATCTATTCTCAATCGTGTTTCATGATTCTGTTACCTCTTTCCGCTTGGTTATCGGGGAGATGACGCGGATCTCGGAGATGAAATCTGCTGTATTCGAGGAACAAGGTCGCAATCCGCGAGGCGCTGCTCGAGTATAGCCGGTAAGAATTCCCATTGAGCCCTTGTTTACATCCTCAAAGAAGAAAACATGAGGGGCATTGCAGGAATTATTGGAAGGCAATCTGGTGTTCAACATGTAGAGCGGCCGCGGCCGAGGAGTTTTCGACCACGGCGAGAATGTCTCGAGTGGCTTCATCAACTCGCTCCTCGGCATGATTCTCTCGTATATGTGTGCCGAGTAGCCCCAAGAGATGGAGATGGACCAGTTGCTTTGCCTATGGTGGCAGATAGTTTGCTGCAGCATATGTGATTGGTCGACCGCCGCCGCCTTCATGAGGTGGCGCGTAGACTCGTGACGGTCTTTCCCAGGAAATATCGGCTCCGCTATGTCGAAATGGTGGAGAGAAATTAGGGGCGATTTGGGGTGAGATGATAAGAACCCAGAAAGGTCGCCGCGTAAATCAATCTGCAAAATATAGTTATTTGAATTAATTAGGATTGTTTAACGTCCGATTCCATTCGATTCAATCAAACCGGTTGGATCAAGTCCGGTCGAATTGTAAAACAACTCGAGTGTCAATATGCACAAGATTTAACACATACAGTTATTCAAGAATAACGTAGCTAACCAAACCTGATGAATTCCCTTATGAGGAGAGAGATTGACACCAATATCAGCAATGCAGTTCATGGCGATCACATCTGCAGTAAGCAAACTCCCATGTCTCCTCAAACAATTATCCATATCATGAGCAAGAGTTCTAGCTAGAGGATAACTCATCATATACCCAGCCCCACCAAATCCTTGATTAAAAGAGAACCAATAATTCGACATGATGAACTCCGACGGCGCCCCAACATAGTAATACTTGCTATGATCAAGTTCAGCCAGAACTCCAACCATGTTATCCACCATAAAAATCGAGTCGTCGTCACCCATCACCACCCACCTAACCTCCCCTCCCCTCTCTACCTCCCTCATCAGCTCCTTTATCCCATGAACCAATCGGATCATCTTCGTCGAGTTCGCCTTCGTCTCCTTCAAGAACTCGTCGAGGTTTTCCGAAACTCGGTAAGGAGGAGATGCTTCCGACCAAGGCAAGAGACCTCCGGTCGGGGATTTGTCTAAGTATACGAGTCCACGTGTCGTATTCGGCCTCCACCACGACTCGATGTAGTTTTTTCTTCGATGCCACGTCTTTTCGGAGCCAAGAATTCCGAACACGAGGTGGCTGAGATTTGTCGGTGGCGGAGTCTGAGTTGATGGTGAGAAGAGGTGAGAAGATGGGTAGTGAATAGGAAGGTAAGCCAAGATCAAGTATATAGAAAAGAGTAGAAAAAGTATGAGCTTCCATGCATACTTAGTTGCAGCAAATTTATCACCAGGACTTGGAAAAGCCATTAATTTCATGATTGCTGAATCCCAAGTAAGAATTGTGTGCCAGTTCCAGACAGCTTTATAGGACGCCCAAGTTTTCCACCTGCTCAGAAAATACTAGGTATGCTTAATATCAATATAGTATATTAAGATATACTTGACTTTTTTGAAGATTCTTACCAAACATTAGGTAATATTTATGGTATATAAAAGAGAAAAGTTCATTTAAAGGGGTGGATTGCAGTCCACGTGGCAAAGAAAGTTGACAAATAGCTATACTAGTCATTTGAAGAAACAAAAGACTTGCTCGCACGTTAAATTAACTATTGAAGACACACTGGCAATTATTAGTGTTAATAACTAATTTGCAGAGAATAGGTGGCATAGTGGTAAGGACGATTTCAGTCGCTACATGAGATGCGTATTGAGTTACTAACCTGTGGAACAGCGTAACGCAGTATGCCTTCATTTTTTCGTCATCCATGAAGACTTGACATAAATATCTGGTGCATAATATTTACTTCTTAACCCTGCATCTCTTATTTGTTCAAGACAAGTAACACCTAAAGGATGACAGTCTACTATTTCAATCCTCCTCAACAATCCTAATCTAAATTCCTACCGAATCTCTTCAAACTCGTAGCAGTGTTTCATGTTTAGGGTGTAAAGCCATGGGAAGCTACCTCGTCATACTTTCCGTTGCTCCAAATCAGCATCCTCCATTGTAAGATATTGAAGCTTCAAGAAACCATTTTCTTGTATTTCCAATTTCGGGCCTTGAAAAGCATAGCATCGTAAATTTCAGAACTTGAAGATTCGGCAGCAAAGAAATTGCTGCCATGCATTCCCATGGATATCCGAATCCACTCAAACTCAACTTGTTGAGACGAGATGGGAGCATAGTGAGATCAGGAAGAGATGATTGGACAAAGCAAGATTTGAGATTTGGATTCACGACGACACATTTAAGTGTAAGCAGATGGGAAATATGATTGAAGTAGCTTGAGTCCAAGCAGCATCAGGTGCCAATATCTGGACCCCTAATTTCCTTAGATTAGGAATTGCTTGAAGAATTCCTTCACAACTATCAAGACTTGCATTCATAAGTGTATCAAGGTGAATCAATAAAGTACCATTAGGATGGGGTAGCCTGCCACCCATGATTTGAAGATGCTTTAGTCCTTTCATATCCCATATCTCGATAGGCAGATACGAAGGAGACTCATATGACTCAATGCTCAAATGCCGATTGACAATCAAGAAATGAAGGTTCCACAGTTGGGATATCGAACCAGGAAGCTTGCCATCACAAGTGAGGGCAAGGTACCTTAACAGAACTAGTCCCAACACTTCATTTGGGATCTGATAAGCACGTATTTGTTGCTTTTATATTACTGATTACGAGCATGCCTCTTCTCCAAACACCTTATCACGGAGAAGATCCCAACTTTCTTCTTTATTTAGCACACACATATGTAAGGATGTTACGCCACGCCCACCTCATTCTGCAGGCTACTTGCGATCAAGATTCGACTTCCATCTTTGTCTAAAATACATAATTTCGTGATTTCTATCAAGAAATTAGCATCCCACAAATCATCCAACATAATGAGATACCTCTTACCCTTCAAACTCTCTTTCAAACAATAAGCTAATTTTTCTTCCTCTGCTTCAGGCATTTCATCTCTATCAAAATCAATTTGTGCTAAAATGCAACTTAGGATTTTTTTTTTCAAATTAAATTTTCTACCTACTTTCACCCACGCACGACAATCAAAATAATCTAAAATCAACGGATCATTGAAAAGCTTTCTAGCAAGAGTAGTCTTACCAATTCCAGCCATCCCAACGAGCGCCACACCTTTCAATCTCAGCAACTGCTCGATTACTGTAAGCTGATCTCAGAGTTCATTACACAAGTCAGACATCCCGATTATCTTCGACGTCTCTCCACCAAAATCAGCACCATCTTCATCGTTTACGTCATCAATCAACGTGTTTTCCAGCTCTTTAATGTATTTCTCCCCCCATCTCCTTCAACGATTGGAGGAACAGATCTATTTCTTCTTTTAGACTCCGCTGGTCTACCGAGGGTTTGACTCCACCTCCGCAGATTCGAGAGTGTGAAGCTACCTGATCCGAGACGTAGCATTCAAATACGTCTTCGAATTCAGATACGGCCATTCGGATTCGTCCATCGATCGCATCCATCATCGTGCTGCTACTACTAAAATTTTGAGGATTTCTTGCAACGACAGCAGCTCATTCTATGCTGTTACGATTTCTGGAGAAAAAGAACAAAGCGTTGAATTGTGCGCTTGAGAGAAATCACAGCACCAAAGGCCATCTCTCCTTGTCAAAGAGAATTCCTTTGAGTTGAATGACTGGAACTATTCTTAAAGTGAAACAGAAGTTGATTGTGCAGCTCACATTCTTAAAGTGATCGATGTATCTTAACGACAATCAAAATACAATAATAGCACTCCTTCGTCTCAATATTTTCCGCACCTAGATTTAGAAAATAATGTTATATGATAGGTAATTTTGATACAGATAATCATTATTTTTTTTTTAAATACTGAGACATTCAGTTAGAGTAGTGAGCCACAAATAATGTCAAGTAGAGAATAGTAAAAAGCAAATTTGATGCCTAATTTTTCATTTGTTTTAAGTTTTGATACTTATACTAAGAAAATTATAAATTTGGTGTCCAAATTTAATTAATAGTTATAAATTTGGTACCTCCATTAACCATGTGTTAAATCACTAAGGCCCCGTTTGGTTGAGAGGGGGAATGGAATCAGGAATCAATTTAACGGAATGATTCCATTCCCCCTGTTTGGTTCCAAAAAATGCGCACATGTATCATTCCTGATACCTCTCTCCATCCCTCCCAAATGACACTGTTTCATACCCTTAGATTTGGGCACTTTCATCCTGATTCCCCCCTCTCTCTCACTTGCTCGATCGACTCCTCCTCTCTCTTTCTCATTTTTTTTCTCTCTTGGCAAGAAACAAGAAACCCAGTTACAGCGCCGTCGAGCTCTTTCTTCTCTCTCGCTGCTTGCCGCACCGTCTCGCTGCTCGCCGCGCCGTCGAGCTCTCTCTTCTCTCTCGCTGGTTGCCGCACCGTCTCGCTGCTCCCATGGTTGCTGTCCCAGTGTCGATCTACAATCGAAGAACAATCGAAGAAACCCAGTTACAGCGAATTTTGCAAGAATATATTTTGTTTCTGTAATTCCCAGATGTTATGTTTCTGTAATTTCAAGAACAATCGAAGAACACACCGCCGGGGAAGAGCGATAGAGTTTATCTCCTGCAGCGAGTAATGGAGAGAGATAGAGTTTATCTTAATTTTTTTTAAATAAATAACCACTCCATTTCAGATTTGGAAAATTTAGATGTTTCGACAGCAAGAACAATCGAAGAACACACCAGTTGAGCAACAAATTAAATGCAATCCACGAGAGAGAAAGAGATTCTCAAAGCTGAAATAGCCAAAAAAAAGGGAAAAAAAGTCGAAATCGAAGAACACACCCGGTTGAACACGTCGAATGCCTGTTTGTTGTTCATCTCTCGCAGCCGAGTAATGGCGGAGCAGCCTCTGGTGTACGGATGGACGGGGCCGCGCGCGTTGAAGCAGTTGTGCCGGTCGGAGAAGCTTCGACCATGGCGATGAATGTGAAGAGAGAGAAAGTAAATTTAATTCCATTCCTCTTATTAAACCAAACATGTATTGGAATGGAATCATTCCTCCGATAAACCAAACAACTGATTTCAAGAATCATTCCCCGATTCCATTCCCTCGGGTTTGATTCCTAATTCCGATTCCATTCCTTTTTTTCAACCAAACGGGGCCTAATATCTTTAATTAAAAGAGAGGGCAAAATAGTAAAATACTGTTAATTAATACATATTTCTTATTTTAATCTTTCAATTATATTTTTCATAATTATAAATTTGAAATACGATGCACTACAGAAAACATTCAAAACAACTTAAACTCCATAAGCAAATATGTAAGGTGCAAGAATCCATTAAAAAAAAAACACAGTTCAAATTTCTAAAAAAAAAATTAATTGCTGTGGAATTGAAGCCGGCGGTTGGTGGCGACTTCCAGTTCCAGTGAGGTCGACGATTGGAGGAAGGGATTAAGGGATGAAGATGAAGAATGTGGGTCGCGGTGTTGTAATTCTTACGGTTATTCTCTCTTTAACATAATTCTTACTTGAATATATTTAGGGTTTAAGTAATTAGGGAAAATAAAATTATAAGATTACAATAAAAAATATATTAATTATCATAATTTTACTATTATGTCATTTATTTTTCAATAAAGATAATGATTTAACATATAGTTAACGAATGTATCAAATTTGCAATCATTAGTTAAGTTTAGGCACCAAAGCTAATTTTAGTAGTTTGAGGGTAGTCGAGTAACAAGTTATTGATTATTAATCATATTTAACTATTGAATTAAATATTTTTCAACCCAGAGCCCGATAATTAACATATATGTAATAAACTATAAATTTTTAAAAATTAAATGCTTCCGTAGCATAGTGGTAGTGCGTTCGCTTCGTAAGCGAAAGGTCGCGAGTTCGATCCTCGCCGGGAGCTTTAATTATAAATATTTTTTATGATTTTAAAATACAAACTTATTTACTTTGTTTTTTTTATAATCTTTCATCAATTTTTTTTTATATTTTCCCCCCTTTCTTAAACGGTTCACAAAATAGCAATTCGTATTTCTCTCTTTTCCTTTCAAGAATCTTACAAAAGCAAACTTAAAACCGGACACAAACCTCAAAAGTCAGCCAAATCTTGTGAAAGAAACTACGGAGTATACGATATACTCCATATGTCTAACAAAAGACAACTCCACAAACTCATAAAAAACTCATTCAAGATTCTCCAACACAACATAAAAAGAAAAAGAAAAAGGCCCTCCTAATAACATCCCATCAAGCAAAGAATCACAACCTAATTACACAATCAACCCCTTTCCAACAAACCATCTCTCTCTCTCATTCCCACCATCCCCAAGACTCCCTCCCAACAATGTCTCTCTCACTGTCCATACCATTAATCCTCTCTCTCCTCCACCTCCTCTCCCTCTCCGGCCACGCCCTCAACCAAACCAACCCCTGCCGCTCCTTCTGCGGCAACCTCACCATCGACTACCCCTTCGCCCTCCAACCCGGCTGCGGCCACCCTGCCTTCCGCGACCTCCTCTTCTGCATAAACGACGTCGTCATGCTCCATATCACCTCCGGCTCCTACCGCGTCCTCGACATCGACTACCCCTACGCCACCCTCGTCCTCCACGACCCCCACATGTCGACATGCTCCTCCATCTTCCTGGGCCGCCGCGGCAACGGCTTCGTCGTCGAGCCGTGGCGGGCCGCCTACTTCAGCCCGACCCCGGACAACGTCTTCATGCTCCTCGGCTGCTCCTCCCAATCCCCCCTCTTCCAAGGCTTCCCCGGAAAGCACGCGCCGTGTCGAAACGTTTCGGGACTGGGCTGCGATCAGTATTATAGCTGTCCGGCCTGGGATGTGATGGACCCGAGGAGGGACGAGTCGGGTTATGGATCGGGCCCGCCCGATTGCTGCTCGCTGGCGTATGAGAGCGTCAGGAGTGTGAACCTTTCGAGGCTTGAGTGCGAGGGGTATAGCAGTGCTTATAGCGTGGCGCCGTTGAAGGTGAGCGGGCCGGGCGAGTGGGCTTATGGGATTCAAGTTAAGTATTCTGCTCAAGGGAGTGAAGTTTTTTGTCGGTCCTGCGAAGCGACTGGTGGAGCGTGTGGGTTTGATGTTGGTAAGAATGAAGATTTGTGCATGTGTGGGGGCTGGAATTCCACATCGAATTGTGATTCGGGTAATAATTTTGTTGCAATTTGGTCTCTCAAAATTGGATATTTGCATCCTTTCAAATTGCACAACTCACCCGAAATTTTAGAAGTTTGTGATTTCGGTCCTCTGAAATTGGAAATTTATGGCCATAAAATTGCACACCTTATCCGAAGTTCTAGTCTTTTGTTATTTTGTTCTTCCAAAATTACAAATTTGCATCCTCATAAATACATATTTCGATTCTCAATTTTAAATTTTGAATCGGCCCTAAATTGGTGATAGTTGAGTAAGTTAAGTTTTAAATATTGTCAAACAGTATAAGAACCCACTGACGCATCCGAAAACAACTGCTACGTATTTTTCTCGCAAACTATATATATATATATATATATATATATATATATATACTTATAAAAATATTTGTATATTATTTAATCCTACCATTTGTGATTTTAACATGATTGTATAATACAGTCCAGTCTCTACATGCAAGTGCAACCATCAGAAGAAAATGGTCTTCGGGTATTGGATTAACAGGTAATGATGTAGACATATCACATATGATACTTATAATTCTAATAATTTAGTATCCACATTTATTTTGTAATACAGTCCGCTATTATCGTATTATTTCTTTTAAATACGAATATTAAGAAAATGATATTTTGTAGTATATATTATTAAATTTTTCATTAGTTATTTTTTATCCACATTTTGTCTGTTTTATAAACATGATATTTTTAATGAGGCAGTCTGAAAAGGAAAATAAAATATTAATAACAGGACTAATAGACTAATTATTAGTAATAGTTTAGCAAATTTGATAAATGATATTGATTAAAAAAATTAGGAAATGACATTGTTAACTGATGTGCCTTCTGAACTACTTTTGCAGGATTATTAATCAGTACTGTTGGGATTTGTGTTTCAGTTTTTCGTCTGCATTTTTTCATCTAATGGTAAGGGAAAAAGGTAAAAATATGTTCAGATTTTGACATTATAATTTGAAAGGTAGGGTTGAGAGATTTGAGAGTGGAGAATTGGAAGAAATATTTGTTTCAAAGTGCCTCTAGTTCCTATTATTTTCAGGTATTGTAACTATCACGTCTGCATACAGCGTACCTATTCTACCCGACTTATTCAATGTGATTTATTTTATTACTCTTTCTGTCGTACTTTAATTGTTAAATATTTATTTTCGGATTATCCCACTTTAATTATCTTTTTTATTTTAGTAAAATAATATTCTACATAATTTAATAGACTCCATTCTTGTATTACTTTTCTACAAATAATTAATAATTTTTTTAATTTTCGTACCAAAAAGAAATTGGACAATTAAAATGTGACGGAAGGAGTATAATTTTTAATATTTGATGAGTACATGGATTAAAAGTTCATGTAGCAATTGAAATTTCCAAAGTTCGTGAAATATATGTTTCTAATTTTATCATACCATACTATTCTATTATACATGTATATAATAGCCATTAGCATTAGCATACATACACAAAAAAATAAACTTCCTCGTAGAAAGCGTCCTACTTTCCTTTTTGAACAATTCAATAGAAAGTGTCTTGTTTAAATAAAAAATAAATAATGTGTGAACCAAAATTAACAAGTCAAAAGTCAAACAATATACTCTACACATTACAAGGGGACACATTGTATGAGACTTTATATAGTGAAATCAATTGAATACATGAGATTTTAGTATGAAATCCTTTTTATTTAAATGGAACACAAAAATTGAGATTCGAATTTCAACCATCTAAAATGCAATCTTGAGCTCAAAGAAAGCTCCGCTCCAGAAAAAATAAGCATGAAAAGTGAATATCTTCACGAGGGTAATCCTGATAGAAAAACAGAGGAAGCTGGTCGGTCTCATTTTTTCTCATAAAAGCTTCAATTATTTACCTGTCTCAAACTCTCAAATCTTACCAGAAATAGCAACAAGAATCTCATAGTGATACATGCATATGTGTGTGTGTTAGTGTGTATTAATTAGCTAGTTTACATAACCATAGAGATGAAGATATTAGCTAGGGAAGGTTCCATGATGAAATGATGTCAACTTGAAGAGAAGAACTTCTACGCTCCTGTATTTTACGTACAGAAGCCACAAGCGAAGGGCTGCATGCAGTCAATCACCTCCATCGTTTTCAGAGTTTGGATACCTCCTATAAATGGAGGTATCTCCTTTAACTTGAAGCAGTGCCGAATGATGAGGCGCTCGAGACTTGGGAAGCAATTATCACTTGTTGTCCATTGCACTACATCCATATCTTCCAGCAGCAGATATCTGAGTTTGGGGAATTCTCCGTCTTTCGTTTCCCATTCTGGCCCTTGGAGGGTAGAGCATCGCAGTTTGAGCACTTCAAGGTGTGGAATCGAACCAATAGAGTTCATGTGCCTCCAAGCATATCCTAACCCATTCAAGCACAACTTGTTAAGATGCATGGGGAACCTTTTAAGGTATCGAGGTGGGGCTACCACTTGAGACCTCGACTGAGGATTCACAACAACACATTAAGTGAGTATAGCTTAGAGAGGAGCCAAATATGTCCGAAGCAGCTTAAGGTTTCAACAGTTTCCGGCTGCAACTCAATTCTAATTCCTAATTTCTCCAGTTCAGGGATGCTTCTGAAAACTTCCTTGGTGCAACTCTCTGCATTCACATAAAGTGTTGAAAGTTCCCATCGCCTTGTACCTCGAGCTGGATCTGGTAGCTTGCTTCCCATGATGCAAAGATGCCTCAGTTCTTTCATATCCCATATCTCCTTCGGCAAACAATTTGAATCTCTTACACCTTTGATGTTATGATGTTTTCGGAGAATCAAGTACTGGAGCTGCTTGAGTTTGGATATGGAAGAAGGGAGCTCTCCATTGTGAGTAAGGCTAAGGTACCTTAATAGAACAAGTTTCATTACTTGGTCCGGAAAATTATAGAAACGGATTGCAAGAGCATCCATCACCCGCAACAATGTGAAGTCAAAACATATTGGTACCGAATATTGATGATCCGGACCAGTACCTGCTGCCATTGAGTCGTACACCGCCTTCATGCCTAACAATACATTGTTTTGGATGGAGAAGTGGCGTTGACATTCAGTTTCCTCCTTGGGGGTGTAGGTTAGATCCTTAATGGCATGGTAAAACTTGTTCTTGCTAGCTTCTTTAACGCACAAGTACCAATAGGTAGAGTGGAGCCTTAAAGATTTGATCATAAAACTGGAACTGTGGTTGCAGACAATAGCAAGACTCTTGGAGACAATCGTCTCCAAACATTCCATAGAGAAATCTTCTAAAGCAGCAAAAGAATATGGTTAGAGAAAATCCTCAACAGTCCAAAAATTAACGAGCTTGCGGAAGGGAATCTCAAACCTTTGAGGGAACACTCCCATGTAAAGAAAGCAAACTTTCAAATGTTGGGCTAAGTCAACATAGCTTGAATATAACACCTTTATGATTTGATCATATGCATCTGGGAAAGTAGTGGTTTTGTTGTTTGCTACCTTGTTCCAGTACTCTTCGGTCTTCTCGTGCTCACAAAGATTTTTTGCAACCGCAAGGATCAGAAGAGGAAGACCATCACACTTCTCCGCAATCTTCCTTCCAACTTTCTCCAGTTGAGGGGAGAGAGAGTTTCCAGCAAACACATTATGGCAAAGTAGATTCCAACTTTCTTCATTATCTAAAAAGCACGTGATAAATGTCGGTGAAACGATTTTTAGCTACTTCTTCTAGTCTTGTTGTCAGTAAAATCCGTCTTTCCTTTCCATTGGCGGGAAGACACTCTATCAAGGTGTTATACGCCTCCGTGCTCCACATGTCATCCAATACAATTAAGAATCTCCGACCATACAAACTTCTTCGCAAAATCTCTTTTAATTGTAACAAGCTTTTCTTGATAAACCTACTTTTAGGCTTACTTTGGATCTGAGCAGTAATATCCGTCAACACATTGTGGATCAGATCTTTTTGGCCTATGCTCACCCATGCTCTAAACTCAAATTCTTGAACAATGAGTGGATCTTGATAAACATGTAAGGCAAGATGGGTCTTACCGATTCCTGCCATCCCAACGAATGAAACCGCTTTAAGTCCAGGCATCCCATCTAGAAGCTGATTTCTGATACGTTCTGGCTGACCTGATAACCCGACCGTCGTTGCTTTATTTGTACGAGAGACGTTGATCGGCAAAACAACTTCATCCTCTTCTCCAGGCAAGGGGTTATCGAGATCTTTATTATAGTTACCTCTCAACTTCTCGAGGGTGGTCAAAATCGAATCGATCTCCTGCTCCACACCATTGATCTCTTCAAGATTCAATGCGTAGAAGGACTGAAGGAGATCTTCGAGTTTGTATACAGCCTCTCTTATCTCTGCATCGATTGCATTGATATTACTCATGTCAATGGTTCTGTAGTTTGTGTGGTCCAATCTTTTTAGTGTATCACGTAAGGACTGCAGCTCTTCGTATGCAGATTCTCCGATTCGTGGATAGTCGAGGCGCTCGATGGTATGCATCAGAGAAATCACAGCAGCAAACGCCATGTCTGATTGATGGAAATTATTGGTGAATGAATAGTGAATACAACTTTCTTAAGGTCCGGTAGTGCAGGTGGACCTTGTCTTAATTCCAACCATTCAAATTACCTAAACATCGTTATCCCCACTTCATAATATACGTGGACGTATAAGTTGACATAAATATGATACACAAGAAATGCCAAACCAATATTAAATAAAAATTTGTATCACATACACCATAAGCCACGTTACCAGAAATCGTCACAAGAAATTGGCTATATTTATAGAGAATAAAAGATTACAAATACATGCAGAAATTAGAAATAGAAGATTAGAGAAAAGATATACAGTATAAACATTCCTAACACTCCTGCAAGTCAAGCGTTGGATTCATGCCAATCTTGGAGACTGTAAGGCCTTCATGAAGGCACGAGAGAGCAGCACTTGGAACATGTGGGGACAAGCAATCAACTAGTGGAAACAAGTTTTATAACAAAATGACAGTCAAGATCGATATGTTTAGCCTGCTTGTGAGTTACTGGATTATGAGCAATGAACATAACACTTTGATTGCCACAAAATAAAATAAGCGTCCTATACTCATACCGGCAACTAGAATGAGCCACCATAGGCTGCCTTCGTGATAGCAATTAATGGTCAAAGAGAAAAGCTTAACTGTTCGCGCGCTCATGTGAGTATCCGTGCACCTTTGTCCAATCTGCATCACTATAGTCATGTAGTGCAAAGTTGGATATGGTTGTAGAGAATAAAATACTACAACTTAATGCTAAAAGTAAGGAATAAAAGATTACGTACATAATTAAACATACCTAACAAATATATATAGAGAGGTTAGTGTGTTAAACTTGATTGGTAGATACATACCCATAGTGATGAAGTGTGATGTCAACTTGAAGAGAAGAACTTCTACGTTCCTGTATTTTATGTACAATAGTGACAAGCGTAGGGCCGTAGTCAATCACCTCCATCGTCTTCAGAGTTTTGGATACCTCCAATATAAGAAGGTATCTCCTCAAATTTGAAGTAGTCCCGAATGATAAAGCGCTCGAGACTTGGTAAACAATTACCTTTCATTGTCCATTGCACCATATTTATATCTTCCAGCAACATATTTCTGATTTCGGGGAATTCTTCGTCTTTTGTTTCCCATTGCGGACTTTGAAAGGTAGAGCATCACATTTTGAGCACTTCAAGGCATGGCAGAGAACTAATTAAACTCATGTGCATCCAATCATATCCGAACCCATTCAAGCACAACTTGTTCAGGTATCTGGGTGAAGTTTTTAAGGTGATGAGGTGGGGCTACCACTTGAAAGCTCAATCGAGGATTCACAACAACACATTTAATTGAACTTAGTTGGCAGAGAAGCCCAATATGTTGGAAGCAGCCTATGGTTTCAACAGCAGGCTGTAACTCAATTTTAATTCCTAATTTCTTCGGATGATTGATGGATGCTTCCAAAAAATTCCATGAAGCAACTCTCTGCATTCACATAAAGTGTTGAGCGGAAAATTAGCTTTTTCCCGCCACTCGAATTTGGTATCTTGGTTCCCATGATCCGAAGATGCCTCAGTTCTTTCATATCCCATATCTCTTTTGGGAACCTTTTGATGTTATGATGTTGTCTAAGAATCAAGTACTGCAGCTGCCGGAGGATGGATATGGAAGAAGGGATCTCTCCATTATAAGTAAGGCCAAGGTACCTTAACTGGACAAGTTTCAATACCTGGTTTGGAAAATCATAGAAGCGGATTGCAAGAGAATCCAATATCTCCAGCAATGCAAAGTCAAAACATATTGGTACCGGATATTAATGATCTGAGCCCGTACTTAAAACAGATTGTGTTGTTAATGTGGCTGCCATCACGTCATATACCTTCTTCATACTTAACAATACATTGTTTTGAAAAGAGAAGCGACGCTGCCTTATAGTATATTCACTAGACGAATTGGTGAGATTTTTAAAGACGCGTAAAGTTTTGTGCTTGCTAGCTTCTTTAACACACAGGTGCCAATAGGCAGAATGGAACCTTGAGTTGTGCTCAATTTTCTCCACATATTTCATAGGGAACTCTTCTAAAGTTTGAGACACTTAAGGTTTAAGAAAATCTTCAACAATCCACAAGTTAATGATCTTACAGACGCGAATCTCAAAACTTTGAGGGAATACTCCCATATTGAGAAAACAAACTTTTGAATGCTGGGGTAAGTTGTCATATAGCTTGAAGATAATACTTTTGAGATTTGATCATATGCATTTGGGAAAGTAGTAGTTGTGTTGTTTGCTATCATATTCTGATACTCTTCCGTCTTCTCGTGCTCATCAAGAATATCGGCAACCGCAAGGATCAAAAGAGGAAGACTGTCACACTTCTCTACAAATTCATTTATCGGTAAATGTTCATGTTCTAGACATTGCACTCTTGAGTATGTATATTTTAGTTGGAGATGTAATATCAAAGAATGCTAGAAACGTGAATTGCTATATGCATCTACCATTAACATCATATTTCAAACATCATTAATAGAGTTTCAACACATTATAAATCTGGTTTCAAAAGATCATTGGATCGAGCATTATATAAAAAAAATCAATAACTATGCAGTATCTCAAAAACAAAGTTCTAATTAAATTCAGCATTCGAATTCTAGCTGCGACTCTCTTGAATTTCCATGCCACCTCTTTGATATCTAGCAGCTTCCCTTCCCCCCAACCTTAACCTCGACCTCGACATCTGACCTGACTTCTTGAGCTGATATCGGTTTCACATATATAGCTCATTCGTCGAATGCTCTTATCGTTAGATGTCCACGTGGACGTCCAAGTCAGTATTCCGACAGCTGAAGAAATTTGGGGACCGGAGCCTGCCTTAAAGTACAAGAAATTGAAAGCTCGTGATTTAATTGACCAAGATAAAAGAATCGTGTTAAAGTTCGCTTTTTTTCGCCAAAACCCCTATATACAATAGTTAACTTATTAGCATTAGAAATTTAGAATACACAAAAAATATATATTCTATGTAGTAAAATTAGTTAAAACACTTATGCAACGTTAGATTTCAGTATGCAATCCTTTTAACTAATTTTTTTTTTCTCAAAATTAAAAATTATCTTTAAAAATAAGGGTGAAAAATCGTCACTTTCTAATATTTTAACCATTTTTTTACCTTTGAAAATATCTTTAAAAAAATTGATTAAAAATCGTCAATTTCTATGAATTCAAAGTATATTTATACCGATATCCATCATATACTAAAATATGTAATACTCAAAATATAAATCCATATAATTAGCAGAAAACTACTATACTGCTAACAATCCATCACATGCTTGCAACAACTCTCACGAGTCTAAAATCCATGAATTGAAATACCAACCAGTAAAGAGAGATGATAAGAATAAATACAAAATGAGAATTTTACCAATGTAAATCCAGCGAACAGGGAGCTCTGCGACAACTACGAAATTGAAGCTTCTGCCGAGAGAATCATCGATGGCCTCTTGGACGAGGTATTCGGCGCCGTCGAACCAATTAGGTCGGAAACTGAGGCAGGCTGTAATACCTCGAATTTTCCTAGGAGTACACACACACACACACACACACACACACACATATATATATATATATATATATATATATATATATTGACATTTAGAATTAGGAATTTAAAAGATCCACACCCCAACAAAGTCGTTACATTTTTTTTAATAAGGGTATACGTTGGATACGAGCATAATCATACACTCATGCATGCAGTATAAATGGGATTCATCACCTTCTTGTTGGATGCCTGAGATCTCCTTTCTCAAGGCACTTGTCTTCGTGGGTGGAAAGTAATATTCAAGAAAAGTAGTCTCCATCTGTGGCCAGTTAGCAATGGTGTCTGTGCGCAAACTTGAGTACCAAGTGTTAGCACGATCACTCAGGGCATAAGGAAATGTCATTAGCTTTACTTCATCTTCAGATTGCTGGCCAGACCAGTTCTCTTTTGTAGCCTGCATATCTTCTCAAACTCGTTCAAAAATGAGAAAGGGTTCTCATTCTTTTTTCCGTAAAATTTGGGCAGAGCATTCAGTACTACTACCTTGAGCTCCAATGGGTTCTCTCCATACGCAGCAATCTGCACAGGATTCCTCCTCTTCCTCGCAGTGTGCTCATTAACTTCAAGGACCTGCCTATCTTCCTCGTCCATTTCTGTTTCTGATTCTGTTTTTTATTTAGAATCAGATTCTTCCTTGTCAGTTTGGTCCTTCTTAGCTTGGTCCTCTGTCCGGACAAACTGAGTATCTCGGTCTTCAGGGCTGCTGGCTTCAGTACCAGCCTCACTTGCTGTTCCTGTATGGGCAGTTTCTTCGCCTTGCGACTCCAGTTGAACTTGTCGCTTACGCAGTTGTGTCTCCTTCCGGTTTCTCCTGGTTGTCTTCTCTATTTCGGGATCGTACCAAAAATTAGGGTTGACAAAACCGCTCATAAACACCTGGAAGAGATACTGTTGACAATAACAAACTGGTCAATAGAAAAAGTAACTTAAATCTTAAAAACGCCGTTCCCCGGCAACGGCGCCAATTTGATGGACACGTAGTTCCGTCACTGTTAGAACCGCGCGCACCAAATAAATTTATAAGTAAGAACACCTGCATAGAAACTATACTGGACAAGTACAGTGACAAGCAAAAGGTCGATCCTCAGGGAACGGTTGATTAAGCAACAATTCTACTGACCTAAAGGGGTTTGGCTAGCAGCCACCATAAATTTTGGGTGTAACTAGGCAGAAAGATAACATAAAATAACCAACAATCAAATAACAAGATATAAAAGCAATCCAGCCAAGGTAATTCCACACCACCCCCTGTCCGATCCTAGATTACTATGTGAATCAGTTTTAGTTAAGGTTATCTGGCTAGGACGCTGTGTTGAGCACATGGGCGTCCATTCCTTCTATTACGCTAGGACTGCCATGTTGAGCATAGAAACAGTCCCCTACCCAGGTGACTACCCTACCTTGTTTAGCAATGACTAAGGAGGCACTAAGGAGCATTAAGAACAAATGAACCAAATCAAGGCATCTACCGATGTTTAGCATTCAAAGCAGAAAACCCAGCTGGTCTACGTCTGCCCAGAAAGATGTGCACCTGCCCAGGTTGATCAGATCTAAGCAGTTCTCAACTATCTCAAACAGAGTTCAACTAAAACCTTTACTTAACCAATTATCAAGCACATTTTCACATCTCACGGATTCTTAGGGAGGGTGCCTCATTACCTCGGCCAGATTTGGGAAATTAGCTACTCATATTTACTAAGGACATAAAACTAGGCATGTAAAAATAAAGCATGAAGCAGATCTGAAACTTAGGGTTGAAACAGCAAACTTTCTTAAAACAGTAAAGAACTAGCATGAACTTTTAACTAAAAATAACAAGAGACAACATTGTACGAAAGCAAAGACATTTATATGAAAAGGCGTGATATGGACAGAAAGCATGCAGTAAATTAACTTAGTTGTGAATAGAAGAGAAATTTAACTTCGAACATGAAAGAGTAAATGAAAGCATTAAAGACTGAATTTAAGTACTGTAAATAAGGCTAACCGATAACATTCACAAAAGAAAGTCTTCTCCTTGGAGAGCTTCAAGCTATTCTAGGCAGGAAAGTAAAGATGTCTTTGAATTACATTAATGGAGGAAATTTTAGAGAGTTTTCTAGAGAGAGGGACGAGCTACTTCTATCTATCTATCCATCCATCCATCCATGGAAAATGTAAGCATCCAAAGTTATATATACAGCTCGTTCCCTCTTTTGTCTTCACAAAATATCTAGATTTGGTAGGTGAGAAGGACTGTAGCAGGTATGGGCTGCTGATCAGAGTAAGACTATGCTGTAGCTCCTAGGTCCCTAGTTCCCGCCATAAAGTTGCCAGAATGACGTGGGCCGGGTTTTGGGCCTGTTTCAGCATCTTTTTCTTCTCGATTTTCGGCCCGATGGAATCTGCATTAATTCTGGCCTGTCTCCAAGCCATTTCTCCGGTCTTCTGGGCAGTTCCATCAATCTAGGTCAGAAGCTTTCTAGATCCAGCAGCACCATATTTTCTCCTTATTCTCTCCACATCCAGGCCATTTATCTGCATTTGCATAACAAAAACGCACAATTCAAATGGATAATTGGGCTACAAATCTAGGCTCATCAACGTGTTCAAAGCATTCACTAAGTGATACTACTCCCGAAGCAAGAGCCACGAGTTAAGGCAGCACATTGCTACTTTCTCTCAATTTGACAATGAGACATATCATGAAGCTTGAGATGGATTCAAGGGACTCCTCATCCAATGCCCACATCATAATTACCAAGTCGCAATATTGAATGAATTCTTTTACAATGGATTGCTCTTATCGTGTCAGATTATGGTTGACAACATGGCTCCCGACGGCATTCTTGCACTGACCCCAAGTGCATTGCATGAACTTTTTGAGACGTTGAAAGCTTGTTCCGTACAAAGAAGTCAAAGTGTGAGACTACGTGGAACGCGGGCTGCGCACGCCGATGATACTATTAAGGAGCTTCAACTGCTTAGACAAGAAATCAAGGAGCTCAAGCAGACACAAGTGAAAGCCCTAAAGATTGGTGAGGTTTGTATCATTTGTGATGATCCACAACACTCAACTACCCAATGCCAGTTTAACATCATCCATAGCCAATTTGAAGAAGAACAAGCTAATTGAGGACAAGGCATAGGACATCAGGAATGGGAGGAGAGAAAGCAATATCAAAGACCTCAACAAAATTTTGTCCATATGCAGCAAGGGTACAATCCCAACTATAAGAGTTACCAGAATTATCGAGGAAGGAATAACAATCAGCAGCTGAACTTTGGAGGCACATCATCTTCTTGCCCTCAGCAAAAGATTAAGGAAGCTGAACAGAATACCATTATCATCTTGCAAGACACCTTAAACTACTTTATTAAGAGTTCTAGGGAGTCAATGGAGACACTCACCACTTCTGTTACGAACGTGGAATCAACGAACAAAAATTTGGAGACTCAACTTGGCCAGCTAGCACGGGAGGTAACTTTGCTTAAAATGCAACAAGGGAAACTATTCGGACAAACTGAAGAGGCGAGATCCATTACTATTTTGCTTGGTGATGATTCGGAGAAGCCTAAAGAGAAAATCGACGAAGTTGCTATAGCTATTGTTGATGGAAGGACCAGAGATGAGGAGAAGGAGCCTACTATTCAGACTCCTTTGCATAAAGCTGTAAATCCATACAAGCCCCCACCTCCTTTTCCAGGACGCCTCAAGGTTAACAAACAAGAAGAACAGTTTGGATCCTTGTTCAATATACTTTCTAAAGTGAACATCAATCTGCCACTCTTAGACCTCATCAAGAGTATTCCAAGGCAATCCAAGTTCTTCAAGGAGCTCATCACCAACAAAAAAGATTACGAGCAGAGTACAAATCTTCCTACACTTGAATCAGGGGGTGTTGTAGTTGATATATCGGCTCTACCGCCCAAGTTAGCAGATCCTGGACGATTCGATATCACTATCTCTATGGGCAAGGATAGAGTTACACGAACTATGCAAGATCTTGGAGCTGGTATCAACCTCATGCCCTAATCTATCTACAAAACGTTGGGAGTTAACAATTTGAAGCCTACACCTATGAGGCTTCAATTTGTTGATAATTCGGTGAAGCCCCCAATGGGGATTGTTGAAGATTTGTTTGTAAAGGTAGACAAGTTTATTGTTCCTATTGACTTTTTTGTTCTTGATGCACATGATACTTCTCGAGTGCTAAGTGACCAGCTTATCCTCCTAAGGAGGCCATTTATGGCAACCACTAAGACTTGTGTTGATGTACCATCACAAACTGTGAAGATGGAAGTCTTAGGGGAGGTTACAGAATTCAAAGCAATAGCTCCAACCACATTGGGAACTAATGCCTCAACTGCTGAAGTTAACTTTGTGCAGCCTGCATATGATGTAGTGAAGGCTTCTGATGGTACAGAGGGATTAAGAATACACACATTATTCGATGAGGAGTCAACAAATGTTGGTGTTCCAAACTTGGATGAATGTGTTGAAGATCATAAAGACATGTTCCCGAAGAAAACCATCTATGTCAGACGCACTAAAGCTGCTTGTGGGAAGAGTACGTTGGGTAAAACACTATATCCTGGTCTTAAAGTTCTTTTATATGACGATGGTTCTAGAGTTTTTCCAGGATACCCAAGTTCTACATTCTCCGGACCATTTTATGTGGTGGACGTTTTGTCGCATGGTGTGGTGAAGTTGATGAATCCGTGAAACAAAAAATATTTCAAGGTGAAGGATGTTTGTGGAGCATCATCGAATGAGGCGTTCGACAAGGCTGTAGTCGGGCGTCCAAAGTCGCCAAGTTTCTAATCTGATTCCGCAAAGTCGAGCCAACGACTCTAACTAATAGCGCTTCTTGGGAGGTAACCCATGTTTTGTAAGTTTTTCGTATTTTCGTAGGTAGGATTTCGTTATCGTTAAAAAAAATAAAAAAAATAAAAAAATAAAAAATAAATAAAAAAAGAAAGAAAGGACAGTTCGGATCGCGGTCCGCGTCAAGTCCGAACCCAGGATAATCTGGAGGCGCAGCACCGTGCTTTGATAGCGCGTCAGGATAGCACCAAAAGGTGGCAGACTACTATGTACGAGCGTTACGACCAGTGGTTGCGGGAGACGGGTTATCCGCCTTATGGGCCTGGACCCAGTTCGTTCTGACAAGGGTAGATACACAGCCAGACTCTTATTTTGCTCTCAGGGAATATTCGTTTACCCAATTCTCTTTGTTTCACTCTATTTTCGTGCTAGGGACTAGCTCGTAGATCGATTTGGGGGGTATGTAGAATCTTGAACCCTATTTATTTGGTCTGTATAATTTTGATTTTGATGATTCTCCATGTACTAGATATTTAAACTGCTATGACTTCTGCTATTTGATGATTATGCATTTCTTGCCTTAAGTTTTTCTTTACTGAAGCATTGTTGGATTGAATTCGAGCATGAAAGAATTTTCGAACATGTAGGATGTAAAAGTATGGTAGTCCAAAAGCCTTTGGTGAGAATTTGAGCCTATTGTGAACTGACGAAATTCTATGTCGGTCTCAATTTCTTTCATGTGTGATACTCGCTTTAGAGATAACATTTAGAACTTACTTTGAGTCTGTTTGAAGTTTATTGAGCACTTTTCGTAAATGACATTGATATGATCTTAGGCACTATCTCGTTCTTTAGCCAGAGTCAAATATGATTCCTACCTTGAACATCGACCTAGTAAGCTCCTTTGAGCTTAATGTATCCTTTTTTATTTATGTACCTCCACTTAAATTGTCTAGCCTATCTAGCCTTGACCGAGGATCTAATAGAGCCATTAGTGCTGTGGGGAGGAAATGGAGGTTTGGTGAGGGTCTCGTGATTAAGGGACAAATCTTTGTTAGAAAGTGAGATTGATGTGAATTATTTTTATTATATCCAGGTACCGAACCGTGTTATATTGAAATCTGTTGGTCCCGAGTGTACGGTCAGGTGTAGAGGGGGGGGGGTGAATACACCTGATTCGATTTCTCAATTTCGAACTTGAACAGTCCTATTCAGGATGGTGTGCATGCAGAACTGTTCGGCGGACAGACAGACTGCATAACCGTTCGAATCGAGTAAAAGGCTAAAAGAGTGCCGACTCGACCGAGATCTCGCTAACTGACTAGGTCAGAATTCAGTATCGTTCAGTGAGAGTTCAGTGTGCGGAATTGTGTAGGCCCAAATCAATTTTTGTGAGAAAACGTTGTCTCAGTTCAGTAGATATAGAGTTCAGTATGCTGAGATAGTTGATTGATTTAAATATGATGTTCAGTATGAATAGTAAAATCAATGCAACAGTTAAGAAAGCAGTAAGAGACACAGGATTTTTAAAGTGGTTCGGATATCGCTCAAATCCTACGTCCACTGTCCCGAATGATCAGGAGGCTATTTATTATCCTGAGTTAGTCTCAGTCAGCTTGCACACTGGGCAAAGCCGCGTCTTGGTTTTTATACTGATCCAAGTCTCAGTTTACAACACTATCAAACTTAAAGCGTTTGACAAACTTCTCCAACAGTGAAGGAGTCCTTATACAATAAGGATTGGGTTCAAATGTGAACTCCTTCGTCTAAGCTATAGATATAACAAGTGAGCTTAGGGTTAGAGGGATAAGAAACGAGAATGTAGCTATCTAGAGCGACGAACAGCTGAGGATTTAGCTATAGGTTCGTGTCAATCGCTTGGATGCTAGAAGCTTATGTCGGTTCAGCTTGGTTCCTTTTGAAATTGGATGTAGTCTTTCGCCGGAGATAACTCGGTTGTTTCTTGCGGAGGACTTAGTCGTTAATTTCGCTCGTTTGAATGCTTTCTCGTGTTCTAGGCACGCATTCTCTTCTAAATCTTGAATGATCCCTCTATTTATAGAGCAGAGATTGAAATAGATCCGTTGGAGACGATCTTCTTCTCTCTCTCTCTTTTGGTAGCAAACGGCTCTTTTGGTGTAGGTAACAAGTAGTACTTTCCCACCTTTTTAGGTAAAAGGTTGACTGCGGCTTTAGCGGTGAGAAGACACGTGTATGTTTGTCATTCGTTGAGGTGAATGAAGTGGTTGAGACAAGACAAACTTCGAGACAGGGCGAAGCCGACTTCTCTCTTCCTCGTACATACGACAATGCCGATTCTCTTTCAAAAGATTCCGACATCCCGAAGACTATCCGCCGTTGCTTGAGTCCGACCTTGTATTCGATAGATAAACTGCCGAGATAAATCTACCGAGGATCGGCTACGAGTTCGATGAACTACTCTCGCCGGAGTTCGGTTCAACCGACTCTCTCGCATATCTTGCTCTCGCCGAGTCCAAGATCACTGAGTCTTCTGAACTGGTGCTGAGGCAAATAAGCTACTGAGCGCCTTGACCAGAGCAGAGTGTCTACTGAGTCTGAAACCTCAGAGACAAATACAAATACAAAGGAATGGTTCACCAATCAGATAGGGTTTTGGGATCTTCAAATCTTCTCAACAGTTCAGAGCACGAGGCTACTGAGCATGATTTAGTATGGAAGATAAAGAGTCATTTCCCACAAGTATGGTCATGCTGAGGATTGAATCATCACCCAACAATTTCCCCCTATTTGATGATGCCAAAACCTATCATCTATGTCCTATCAACTATGCTAAACACTAACTTACTCGAAAACGAGCTCCTTACAAATGTTACAAGTAGGTTCAGTGGAGTTGTCTGGTAAGTGCTAGACTACTGAGGGAGACAGGGCAGAACAATTTTCCCTTTTACAATAATTCCCCCATGCAACAATTTCCCTTTAAGAGAAATAATAACTCTCCGAAAGTCTAGTCTATCAGAGATCTAACCGAGCAAAAACTGACAAGTAAATAATCAACGTGTGTGTCGGTAATCACTTGGGTGATTCCGAGTGTTAAAACATAAAGCAAACACGGCTATTTAGACAACAAGTAGTTGTCGAGCCAAAAGAAGATTTGTATATATATAATACACGATTCAAGACATTACAAATCTTGCTAAGCTAAAAGAAGAACTAAGAGGGAGAACCCTTAAACTGCTGAATCCTATTCATGAAACCTTGGGATTGATCTTCAGGCAGTGGAACTCCATACATTCTGAACGTGTTCTTCCTCAGCTTCAGATATTCGGCGAAGTCTGCCTGGATCATCTTGTTCTAGTCCTCCGTTCAACGCAAAGATTCTTCACTTCTTGTTCAATCATTCCGAGATGTACTTGAGTCGTCTTGTCTTCCGGGTGGAGGAATGATCCTTGCTTCAGGAACTCTGACTACTACCCCTTCAGTTACTGCTCTGTGCATATATGGGTAAAGATCAGGTTCAGTAATGGTCATCCACTCGACATAGGCATCGGCCTTAGACATTTCGAGCCGAATTGCCGTAAATAATTTCTCTTGATAAACTCTATCTTGGCCGATTCCCATCTCTCGATTGAACCGAATAGGCATCCATTCGTCCGATCTTGGCCATCTATGTGTTTTCGATCGTTTGGCTTCTTGAACCTTCCGTATCGATAAGGAATGTCGGCTTTCGAAGGAATTCTCGGCTGGCCTCTTGTTCGATGCGTTTCTCGAGTGCCTCAAGGTGCGCCAAATGTATCCCGTGTGCAGCGGCCTCTATCCGTCTAGCTTCCTCTCCTCTCGTAGAGATATCTATCCATCCGAGCAAAGATGTCTTCAATTTCAGCATCCTGCTCTTGAGGCTTCTGAGGAGCTTGTTCTGATTCAGCAGGGGTACTAGATCTAGATTTGGATGTATCCTGCCGTTCAGTATTCTTCTGCTGCTGCTCCTTTTCTTTTTCTCTGTCCTCTTCATCTGTTATGATGAGCTTTCTCGGAGGCGTCCTAGCGGTTCTCTTTCCTCCTCCGGTGGGGCTTTAGTCTTTCCTTTGGCGAGGCTTAGACTTTGGCTTGTTAGCTGCTTCGGCCTCTGCAATCTCTCTGGCCAGCTTCTCATCCGCACCTATTTGGGCTTCCTCCTCAGCAGATATGTATCTCACATCTTCAGCCAGATTGAATGACGCCAAGGTCGTCTTGTGATTTTTACGATCTCACATCTTCAGCCGCTTCGGAGTACCCAGAGCAGTCATCAGCGATCAAGGGACACACTTCTGCAATCGGACCATTGAGGCTCTAATGAAGAAGTATGGAGTCCAGCACCGCTTGTCCACACCATATCACCCACAATCAAATGGCCAAGCAGAAGTTTCTAATAGGGAAGTTAAGCAGATTCTGGAGAAAACAGTCAACCCAACTCGCAAAGATTGGAGCCTTCGGCTCGATGATGTCTTGTGGGCATACCGAACTGCTTATAAGACACCTCTTGGGATGTCTCCCTACAAGTTAATTTTTGGAAAGATGTGCCATCTGCCGGTGGAGATAGAGCATAAAGCCTTCTGGGCTGTAAAGCAGATGAACATGCAGCACACTCAATGTGGGCAACAAAGGAAGTATCAACTGCAGGAATTAGAAGAACTGAGACTGGAAGCCTATGATGTGGCCAGTTGGTATAAAGATAGAGCCAAGATTTGGCATGATAAGAACATTCGGGGGAAGAGTTTTCAAGTTGGACAACTCGTGCTGTTATTTCAATCGAAGCTCAGGCTTATGCCTTGGAAGTTGAGGTCCAGATGGATAGGACCGTTCAAGGTCACTCGTGTCTGGCCTAGTGGAGCTGTGGAGATCGCAGGATCGTCAACAGCCCAACCATTCACCGTTAATGGAAACCGCTTGAAAGCTTACCATGATCATAGTCAATTGGAGGAGACGGACTGCATGGTCCTCCATTGCCCACCTTCCCTCTGATTACTCAGAAGAATGTCCAGCCGAGGACGATAAACTCTGGCGCTGGAGGGCATTCCCCTAATTTCTGCCTGCCCGTAGGGGAGTTTTTATCGTTATTTTATTGTTTTCTTTTAATTCTGTATTTTCCTATTTTGTTTTTCGCTTTTCTTTTTGGTGGAAATTGTAGAAGGGTAGCGGAGCAAAGACAAAGATGCGAGGGGCTTCAATGCAAAAACCAAAAAATAGATTACTGTAGAAAGGCGGAGGGACCATTGTGCAAATATCGAATAAAATTAAAATAATCTTATTTCATCCTAACCAAGCGAAGGGAGGCGTCTGCTACTGTTCATACCGTCACATTAACACAGACGCACCCCTTCGTATCCTGCTCTTTCTCCATTACAACTACCAAGAAACCCTTGCTTTCATTTCATTCAATCTCTATCGCCATCCTCAACCTCTCTCTCAAAAATCCACAGCAAAACACATTTTGCTACAGATCACACCATGGCCACAGATCACACCATGAAGCGCAAGAAGAAGTCGAAGCTATCCAGAGGAGAATCTTCATCCGCTGCGGTCGATGATCCAGCAACAGTGCAACAGAGCCCCTCTGACGTCGGTGCACAACCACCATCTCTCACGGACGAACGTCGCCGTAAAGGGAAGAAGTGTCGCCGCTCTCATGACGACAAGGTTTCGGAACGCCGTCTCAAGAAGCGCCGCTTAGCAAAGCTCGCTCGCCGCCGTGCGCGTAGACAACCCACTGTCACTGTCACTCCGTCCACTCCGGAACAACCATCCGTTCCCGAGTCGACCCCTGCCGCCGCTGAAGAGGCCACTCTCGAACAGCCAGAGGAAGCCACTCTCGAACAACCAGATATAGCCATTCTCGTACAACCAGAGGATGCCACTCCCGAACAACCGAACGATGCCATTCCAGAGCCAACAGAACCCAGCGCCGCTAAGGCTACTTTTAACCACCGTCGCCAGTTGAAATCCCTGACTCTCCTCCAGTAGAGGAGATGTCCCCTGTCAACCCGCAGCCTCTACGCTCCTACCCTGGATTAGTGGAGTTTAACCTGCATAAGCACGAAACAGAGCCTACCTTCTACTTCTAGAATCCGCAACTCTTCTCAGTGGAAGGACGACGGGTGGTTGAGTTCAACTCCAGTGCAGAAGTGAAGGCGTTGAAGCAGTTCCCAAATAAGAAGATGCGTCAGGGAGGAAATCGACAAAAAGCTTTCTCTTCAGGTAGATACTTTGACCCCACTATTTTACACGGTTTGGGCATTCATGATGAGTTTGTAGAGAAATTTGAGACCATAGGCTGGTCGTGGTTGCTAAATCTTAATAACGTGTTTCCGCATGCTGAAATGTACGAAGAATTGGTACCCGAGTTCTGTTCTTCATTGAGAATAGAACGGTTCGAGTCTGTGAATGATCGTTGCATAAGCTTCCGTACTTTAAATGTTTGGTATAAGTTGAGTCTAACCGAGTGGAATTTATGTCTTGGAATTATCCCATCTGCTGTCTGTCTGCATGAACCTTACTTGAATGCATTGCGAGGTGCCCCTAATGAAATTCCCTGCTATAAGAAACCCCAATTGGTGTGGTCACAGTTTGCCCCTAGGGCTGGTAAGTTTCGGTCCTCACAGTCTGCGATATACCCTGTCCAAGACCAAGTCCTTAGAGTCTGCCATCTCTTCCTCACTTATAACCTTTCTGGTCGTTGCACTACTTACTCTAAAGTGTCTTACCAAGAATTATTTTTCATGTGGTGCATGAGGGAGGGTTATAAAATTGACTTAGGATATTGGATAGCCAAAGGGTTTGCTGAAATTTCATTACGACCTACCCGCCATTTCACTCTTTGTCATTTTCTGGGGGAATTTTTCCACAAGCATTTCGTGCTGCAAAGTACACATCGGCTGAGAGCCATTCCTCCCCCAAAGCCGTTTGGCATTCATCATCTTATCTGCGCTAAAGTGGTCTGTCGTAGGGCTAACAATTCTTACAAGTTTATTGAGCAGGGAGTCGAAACTCCCGAGCCACACCATAGCTGCAGGTGTCTCCCCTTCTAAGGCAGGACCTTCTGAGGTGCGACGCTTAAGGGAGACGAATATTCAGTTGCAAAGTCAAGTCTGCCGCCTGCAAGCAAAGCTCAATAAACTACAAAGAACGATCACCGAGTTGACTAAAGGGAAGGAAATTGCAGAAGAATCCGAAGAAACCCCCACAGATAACAATTCCGCAGAAGCAGAACAACCAGAACCACCTACCGAAAGCAGTGATCAGCACAATGAAGAAAGAACCCCAGAGGCCAGTGAAGAAGGAACCTCAGAGGACAGCCCGCAGGAGAGTGATCTTCCAACCGAGGAAGACACTGACTCGGAATTCCAGGCTCCTGAAGGCCATGCTCAGTCAGAAGTTGAACCAGGAGAGGTCAGGAGTGAGCAGGTAGGGTCACAAGAGGACAGTGACCTAGAGCCAGGGGAAATCAGAGTGTCTGCCGCAATAGAATCAGAAGAGAGTGAACTTGAGCCTGGTGAAGTCAGAGTACCCCAAATCGATACCACAGTTGAAGCAGAAACCAATGCCCACGCTGAAGACGACAAGGCTGAGAAGGAAAGCCAGCCCGAACATGAGGAACACACTATGAATGATGGAGTGGAGCAGGACACGCAGCAAGAGGTTCAGCCTAAGGACCCCATTGTGTCCAGTGCTGAACCGGATGAGAACTCTCCCAGTAAGACTCGGCCAAGTACGACGTAACCCAACCAATGCTGAGCCTGAGGCCAACATTCCATCCACTGCTGAACCTCAGAAGGAGTCTTCGCAGCAGGCAGCCGCTGTTCTACCAGAACAGACAATCATTGTGGTAGCTACCCAAAGCTCTAGTGAAGCAGCAGATCAGATGCCCTCTGGCACTGATCAGGCAGCGGCCCCTGAAGAAGATAAGAGCAGCCCCGTGGCAGCCGCTCCTCCGTCCAGTGCTCTTCCATCCAAGAAGTAGAGCCCCCCCCCCTATCCCGATGCCAGGAAGAAACTCAGATTCCACACCATGCCTGAAGGAAGGAAGAAAGGGGAAGGCTCCAGTTCAGCCTCCAAATCCAAGAAAAGGAAATCATCCGCCACTTAGAAGCCAAGAAAGAAGACGTACCGCGCGGCTAAGCCGCGCGCCGAGTACGTAGATCAGCTCCTCCCCCCGTTTTTCTTTTTTTATTTTTATTTTGTTTTGTGAGTCTGTTTGCTTGTTTCTTTCTTTCTTTCTGTGTTTGTTTGTTCCCCTCTGTTCTCCTTTAACTTGTCTTGCTTGAGGGCAAGCAAGGCTCAAAGTGTGAGGAGGGGGGTGTCGTGTTGTTAGTTTCTTTTATTTTTTCTGTTTATTTTTCTTCCCCCGAATCCTTGATCTTGTCTTGCTTGAGGGCAAGCAAGGCTCAAAGTGTGAGGAGGGGGGATGCATTTATTTTATGCATGTGTTTGTGTCTTAGCATGTCAGCCTATATTCTTTCTGCCCAATCTTCTCATCTGCCCAACTCATGCGAAAATTTTTCAAAAACTTAGCGAAATCTCTTTGTTCAACATGAGAAAATGTAGATTCAATTCCTAGGAACTTATTAGATGAAAACTGGAACGAAGAATAAGGGCAGGAATAGGTCTTAACATCACCCCTAGGCAGTCAGAATTGAGCTTAAAGTTGAACAGCCTCAACTCTTTCCTTCATGAGCGTAATAGGTTTACAAAGCTGCTATATTGTCATGTCACATGCATCATATGATAGGAGGCATTAGGGAATCCCACTTGAGCCTAAATTCTTTCAAATCCTACCAAAGAAGAGATCCCCTAGTGAACCAAGATTGTGCCTTGGCCTGTTGTTTCATTAACTCACAAATTTTTAGCCAAGCCTTTCTGACCTTCCTTTTACCCAGTTGTGTATGCTTGTTTGTGAACTTTAGGAAAAATTATTCAGACAGAAAATTCCAAATTTGGGTGTTGTGCGAAATAGAGAAAATTTGCAGCAGCGAATTATATTAAAAAAAAAATAAACGGTTCTGAAATAAAGAAGAAAGGGAGAAGAAGAGGAATAAATCTGAATACATAATTACCTCCCTAGTTTGCTGCCTTATACAAAATTGCACACCCATTATGCTTTTACATGCTTCTGTCTGCACATTACAGTTCTATTTTCTATTGTTTACAATGCATGCATACACAACACTTGTGCTTAATTCAAGAAGCCTAGGACCAATTAGGACAACTCCACCTCTGCAAAATCTGTTCATGGTCCTTGGCCCCATTACAACCTGAAAAGGAAGACCTCCTTGATGAAGCGTTTGTGATTGACAAAATATGGCAGCTGAGTGAACATACTATAGTTGAGCGGCTGTCCTGGACTAGTATAGGGGAGTGATGAGCGAATCATGAGGAAGACCTTATTCCCTGCCTGATTTTTGACCGTTTGATAATAATGTTCCTTGGTTTTGAATCCATGATCTGTGCTCTACAAATCGAGAATCGCTATGTGTGCTTCATCTGTTTTTGAGTTTGGGCATATTGCGAACCTTGGGCAGTTTGACTGGTTGAATGCTTTTCTGTCTTTTCTTTTTAGTGTCTGTTTGTGTGTCTAGGGGAGTCTGTCTCGGGCTACAATCTAAGCTTTGAAATTGTCTTCATACTTGAGGGCAAGTATTGCTTAAGTGTGAGGAGGTTGATGAGCCTAGATTTGTAGCCCAATTATCCATTTGAATTGTGCATTTTTGTTATGCAAATGCAGATAAATGAGAGAATAAGGAGAAAATATGGTGCTGCTGGATCTAGAAAGCTTCTGACCTAGATTGATGGAACTGCCCAGAAGACCGGAGAAATGGCCTGGAAACAGGCCAGAATTAATGCAGATTCCATCGGGCCGAAAATTGAGAAGAAAAAGATGCTGAAACAGGCCCAAAACCCGGCCCACATCATTCTGGCAACTTTATGGCGGGAACTAGGGACCTAGGAGCTACAGCATAGCCTTACTCTGATCAGCAGCCCATACCTGCTACAGTCCTTCTCACCTACCAAATCTAGATATTTTGTGAAGACAAAAGAGGAGGGAACGAGCTGTATATATAACTTTGGATGCTTACATTTTCCATGGATGGATGGATGGATAGATAGATAGAAGTAGCTCGTCCCTCTCTCTAGAAAACTCTCTAAAATTTCCTCCATTAATGTAATTCAAAGACATCTTTACTTTCCTGCCTAGAATAGCTTGAAGCTCTCCAAGGAGAAGACTTTCTTTTGTGAATGTTATCGGTTAGCCTTATTTACAGTACTTAAATTCAGTCTTTAATGCTTTCATTTACTCTTTCATGTTCGAAGTTAAATTTCTCTTCTATTCACAACTAAGTTAATTTACTGCATGTTTTCTGTCCATATCACGCCTTTTCATATAAATGCCTTTGCTTTCGTACAATGTTGTCTCTTGTTATTTTTAGTTAAAAGTTCATGCTAGTTCTTTACTGTTTTACGAAAGTTTGCTGTTTCAACCCTAAGTTTCAGATCTGCTTCATGCTTTATTTTTACATGCCTAGTTTTATGTCCTTAGTAAATATGAGTAGCTAATTTCCCAAATCTGGCCGAGGTAATGAGGCACCCTCCCTAAGAATCCGTGAGATGTGAAAACGTGCTTGATAATTGGTTAAGTAAAGGTTTTAGTTGAACTCTATTTGAGATAGTTGAGAACTGCTTAGATCTGATCAACCTGGGCAGGTGCACATCTTTCTGGGCAGACGTAGACTAGCTGGGTTTTCTGCTTTGAATGCTAAACATCGGTAGATGCCTTGATTTGGTTCCTTTGTTCTTAATGCTCCTTAGTGCCTCCCTAGTCATTGCTAAACAAGGTAGGGTAGTCACCTGGGTAGGGGACTGTTTCTATGCTCAACATGGCAGTCCTAGCGTAATAGAAGGAATGGACGCCCATGTGCTCAACACAGCGTCCTAGCCAGATAACCTTAACTAAAACTGATTCACATAGTAATCTAGGATCGGACAGGGGGTGGTGTGGAATTACCTTGGCTGGATTGCTTTTATATCTTGTTATTTGATTGTTGATTATTTTATGTTATCTTTTTGTCTAGTTATAGAACACCCAAAATTTATGGTGGCTGTTAGCCAAACCCCTTTAGGTCAGTAGAATTGTTGTTTAGTCAATCGTTCCGTGAGGATCGACCTCTTGCTTGTCACTGTACTTGTCCAGTATAGTTTCTGTGCAGGTGTTCTTATTTATAAATTTATTTGCTGCGTGCGGTTCTAACAGCGACGGAACTACGTGTCCATCACACGTCCTCCATTGTTCGCAGGCAGTGTGTTCAACCAATTCTTGGCCTTATCCTTAAGAGTGTAGGGAAACAATCGTCTTCCCAATTGATCAGTAATTAGCCCGCTGAGAGGAATAGTCCCCAGTATAACATAGAACTCCCTCATATGAGCAAGAGGATCTTCAGTTGCTAGCCCGTAGAAAGATGGTAGCATATAATAGTAAATAGGCTTCAGATCATAATTCATGGCAGTCTCTTCTAGGACGATGCAGGTGGTTTTTGCTCCAAGTATCGGCCTTGTGTAGTCTCCCTGCAACTTCTCTGGTTCAGGATTGTTCACAATTTGCGTCATTTTAATTTTGTCTTCCAGTTCTTCCCTCGTAACGCGAGTCCCTACTCTGTGTATCTTATCGATAAAAGACGCAAGTTCTGGATGTTGCGACCTTCTACCGTGCATAAACCTAAGAAAACTCAAAGAGTGAGATTCGACACAGTAAAAGAAAGGAAGAAGTGGAAACAAGCTTAAAAATAAAATCTAAACAAATAAACAGCTAGTAAAAAGAATAATCAAAATGACTGATTCCCCGACAACGATGCCAAAAATTTAAATAACAAATTATAATTCTTGCAAGTACACGAATATTTGTAATACATAATCTAGCAACTCCCGAGGTCAATCTCACAAGGACTCAGCTGGGTTCTAATTATTCTAATTATTTCACTTGGTCCTAAACTGGGTTTGGTTTATTCTAAACATGAAATAAAAATAAAAAGAAAGTAAAATAAAGTAAAGCAAAGCAAAGTGGGTAATGGGTGTGATTTCAAGTTTGATGAAGAGTGTGGAGGTTTAACAATCACTATGTCTAAGATGATCGATTCATTTCTATTCTCTAGCTAGCATTTATAAATTTCTTTTGTTGGTTCATCCACTAAGGCTCTAAGGATTCCGTATGATGGCGAAAGATCTCTAACTTATAATCCTAAGGGTCAGTCAAGTGATCATATCATGAACCTAAGGATCGTATCATGCTCAAAGATTTAAGAAACCATCTAAACTATCCCAAACCAATGGTGACTGACAAACATAGATTTTATAGGTCTTAGAGAGCTTACATGTTGTTTATTTACCAAGAAAAATCATGATTGTACATGTTGTGTTCGCATAGTTCATCATTTTCGAAGAACTTGCTACTTGGGTTGGTTGCCATTGATTTTTCCAGGAGAATGAAGACCTATTTTGAAGAAAAGGGAAGTCGGGCCTTAAAGTTCAGCTCATTGGGGTCACGTGGCTGAAAACGGATCAAGATTTGGATAAGAAACGAGGGAGAACGAGCCAAAACAAAAAAGACGCGCAGCAGCAGAAACGGGACCGCGGTCCGAGCTTTGTACTGGACCGCGGTCCGACCCATTCTGTCCCAAAAAAAGAAATGGGACCGCTGTCCCAGCTTTGTGCTGGACCGCGGTCCGACCCTGTTTTTGCGGGCTACCAAATTTTTGACCCGGGTCACTATCTAAAACCAAAACTTGAAGCCCTAGCCACTATAACTCACATACCACACGAAATTTCACCCTTTCCACTCTCTAAATCCATCCATTCACCCTCAAACACCCAAAATCTTCCATTCTCCACCATTGAAGTTGATAATTGTGTGAAGATTGAAGAAGAAAGAGTCAAGCAATCAAGATTGAAGACAAGACTTTAGGATTTGTTTGCATTTTCTTTTTCCCTTGTTTTCTCATGTCTTTGACTTGCTATGTTTTGAGTATTTTGCTAATCAAGGACATGAATAGCTAAATTCCCTATGCTAGGGGCTAGACTTGATGAGTTTGTTTGAGAATTAATGTTTACTAGATTTGCTTATGGTTAATCTACTCTATTTCTCTATGATCTTGCTTTTAATGATTATTTAAATGATTGATCACCATTTAAATTTATCCATATAACTAATTCGATAAACGAGAGTTGAGAATTAATTCTAGATTAGGAGCATAGAGCACCTCTTTTCAATAGACCGAGAGGTTGTGGGATACGGGTGAGGGCAATAGACTTGAGGACTTTTAGGAGTTCTAGGTTTCGATGAATTGGAGACGATAGTCTTAATCTAGAATCCACGGTCTAAATTCACCGAGAGGTAGTTAGGCTAAATCCGACGTCGCTCATAAATAGATATAATTAACCGTATCAAGTTCAAGTAAGCTAGATCCTTTTGCATATCATTAGTATCTACCCCTAGAATATCTTCTCTTAGATTTTCATCCAATTAGCTTTTGTAATGCCCTTAGCTTAGATTTATTTCAATTATTGCCTATTAATAATCACCCCGCTAAGTTTTCATCGTCTAGATAGAGTTTAAGCATCCAAATAGGAGTAGTTACACGATTAACCACATAGTCATTTGGGAGATGACCTTGCTCACCGCCTATATTCCAACACCCCATATACTTGTGGGTAGAGGTCTAAGTAGGACACGACCAAGTTTTTGGCGCCGTTGCCGAGGACTATTGAGTTTATTTGTGTGATATTTTGAAACGGTGCTTGATTCTAGTTTAGACATTTATTTTCCTACATTTTTTTTAATTATTATTGGTGTTTGAAGTTAGATTTTTGGTGGTTGATAGGTGCATGAACACAAGGTCTAAAGGTTTGTCATATGACCCTTTGAACCCGGAAATCGAGGCCTTTTGTCGACGCAACCGAGGTGAGGCAAGAAGTCGCCAACATTTACCACCACAAATGGAGGGAAAAGGTGGAGATATCATTCAACAACTCCGAGAGCAATTGAGATTGGTTCAAGAACAACTTAGGAACCAAGAGATGGAAATGAATTGAGAACAACCCCCTCCACTCACAAATGTGTTTCAACCTACCATTCAATGAGGGGGCCCACATGGTTCGGGTATCGATGCAAACAACTTTGAGATCAATCTGGGACCCATATCCATGATCTCAAACAATCAATATGGAGGTCGTCTGATGGAGGATCCTAATGCTCACTTAGCTACATTCTCGGAGATTTGTAGCACGGTGAAGAAGAATGGAGTGCCGGATGGAGCTCTTAAAATCAAACTTTTTCCTTTCTCCCTCCATGACAAAGCTAAGACGTGGCATCAATCATTGGAACCAATTGCCACTTGGGAAGAAATGATGCAAAGATTCCTTCTCAAATTCTTTCCTCTGGGGATGACCATGAAGTTGAAGGCGAAAATCACCCAATTTCAACAATTGGATGGAGAGACTTTTTATGGGGCATGAGACCGATTCAAGGAGATGCTTCGAAAGTGTCCCAATCATGGCTTTGATCAAGATACTAAGGTATGCTTGTTTTACAATGGATGCAAGGGGGATATGAAAAGACTTGTGGATGCGGCCGCGGGAGGAGCATTGATGAGCAAGAATAGCCAACAAGCCTTGGAGATCATTGAGAATATGGCTAAAAATTCTTATCAATGGCCCGGAGAGAGGATAATCTTGAAGCCGGTGTCTTCAACTTCTACTTCGAGCTCGGATCCGATAGCTTTGTTAGTCGCCCAATTGACCGTTATAAATAGCATGATTAATGCTCTTGTCCAATCCAAGAGTGAAGTTATGCCGGATCCTCAACTTCTTGTTGAGGATGTGAACTACATCAACAACAACAACCGGAATTATGGTAATCTTCGTCCTCAACAAGGGGGTTACCACAATAATTATCAAGGAGGATATCAAGGCCCAAGGGTGCATCCAAATCTTTCGTACGAGAATCCAAACAACTCTATTCAACCACCTCTCGGATTTTCGGTCACCAACGGAGTTATTGACCAAGAGAAAAAGCCTAACCTTGAGGATGTGTTGCTTAAATTCATGACAAATTCTCAAACAAGGATGGAGAAAACCAACTCAATTGTAAAGGCTCACACTATTCAGTTGAAGATGATAGAGAATCAATTGGGGCAAAATCTCCAATACCTTGAATGCTCAACATCAAAAAGGGTAATTCCCAAGCAATACGGCGACGAATCCAAAGGAGGATTGCAAGGCGATAAACCTCTGAAGTGGAACTTCATATGAATCTCCAAAAATGCCGGTTAAGGAAGATAGTCACAAGAAGGATGATGGATCATCTAAGATGGGGGAGAGCCAAATTCCAAGTGGTGAAACCACCAAGCCTACAAATAAAGACAAAGGGAAGAAAGCCATAGAAGAGTCATCTCCATATCACCCACCACCTCCTTATGTGCCTCCTATTCCATTTCCACAACGGTTGAAGAAAAATAATGTGGAGGAGCAATTTTCCAAATTCTTGGAGATTTTTAAGATGATACACATCAATATCCCTCTTGTAGAAGTTTTGCATGCCCAACTATGCAAAGTTCTTAAAGGAAGTGGTGGCGAAGAAGAGGAAATTGGCGGAATTTGAGACGGTTAATCTCATCAAGGAGTGTAGTGCTGTTCTTCAAAGGAAACTACCTCCCAAGTTGAAGGATCCCGAAAGCTTCACTATTCCATGTGACATTGGAAGAGACAAGTTTGTGAAAGCCTTATGTGATCTTGGAGCTAGCATCAACTTGATGCATCTTTCTATTTTCATCAAGCTCGAGATTGGAGAGATAAAGCCAACTACAATCGCCCTCCAAATGGCGGATATATCTATATCTTATCCAAAGGGGATTGTGGAAGATGTGTTGGTTAAGGTGCATAATTTCATCTTCCCGGTGGATTTTGTTGTATTAGATATGGCGGAAGACAAATATATACCTCTTATCATTGGGAGGCCATTCTTTGCTACGGGAAGAGCACTAATTGATGTGGCAGAAAGCGAGCTTACTCTCCGAGAGAATGATGAAAGTCACACATTCTCCATTTTTAGAGCCCTTAAATTTCATGATGAAGATGAAGGAAGGAAATTGAAGAATGCAAAGTGTTGAAGATAGTGGAGTCTTACATAGATGCGAAGGAGTTTCAAGCTCCAAGAGACCCATTAAAGGAGTGCCTACTTAACTCCTCTCCATCTCATTCTGTTGTTGGGAACACTATCAAGGGTGAACAAGTTGATTACTCCACTTCTATGAGTTATGTGCAAGAAATTCCCAAACATGAAGCTTGTTTCATGAAGCTCAAGGATGAGGAGCAAGAGGAATAAGAGGATGACAAGAAGACTCTCACCCTCGAGTTGAAACCGCTTCCCGAGCATCTCAAATATGCTTTCCTTGGTGAAGACAAGACATATCCGGTAATTGTATCATCATATCTCTTTCCTATTGAACTTGAAAAGTTGCTTAGAGTCTTGAGGGAATATAAGTCGGCTATAGGGTGGTTAATTTCAGACTTAAAGGGAACTAACCCCTCAATTCGCATGCACAAGATTTTGATGGAAGATGAGTATAAACCTAGAAGGTAAAATCAAAGAAGATTAAATCCGATAATGTAAGAGGTGGTTAGGAAGGAAGTCTTGAAGTTGTTAGATGTCGAGATTATTTTTGTCATTTCGGATAGTGAGTGGGTTAGCCCAACTCAAGTGGTTGCTAAGAAAGGGGGGATGACGGTTGTGAAGGATAAGAAGAATGGTCTTATTGCTACTAGGGTGGTAAATGGGGGGAGGATGTTTATTGATTATAGAATGTTGAATGCTGCCACTAGGAAGGATCATTTTCCCCTCCCTTTTATCGATCAAATACTTGATAGACTAGCCGGCTTTGAGTTTTATTGCTTCCTTGATGGGTATTCGGGTTATAACCAAATCATGATAGCTCCTGAGGACCAAGAAAAAACGGTTTTTAGTTGTCCTTATGGTATCTTTGCTTATAGACGCATGTCATTTGGTTTATGCAATGCCCCGACTACTTTTCGAAGATGCACGATGGCTATTTTTCATGGATTAATTGAGAATGTGATGGAGGTTTCCATGGATGATTTCTCGGTTTTTGGTAATTCTTTTGATCATTGTTTGCATAATCTTAGCCTTGTTTTGAAGAGATGTGAAGACACCAACCTTGTCTTAAATTGGGAGAAATGACACTTTATGGTAAAGGAAGGGATTGTGATTGGGCACAAGGTGTCTTCTAGTAGATTGGAAGTGGATCGGGCAAAGGTTGTTGCCATTGAAAAATCACCACCACCATATAATGAGAAAGCTGTGAGGAGTTTCTTAGGGCATGCTAGGTTCTATAGGCGATTTATCAAGGATTTCTCAAAAATTTCAAAGCCTTTGAGCCGCTTGCTTGAGAAAGATGTCAAGTTCGAGTTTGGGGAGGATTGTTTAAAGGCCTTTGAGTGTCTTAAGAAGGCATTGGTGAGTGCTCCAATATTGATAGTGTCAGATTGGAGTCTACCCTTCGAGTTCATCTGTGATGTAAGTGATATTGTCGTAGGGGCAGCTTTGGGGCAAAAGAGAGACTAGATCTTCCGGGTGATCTATTATGCGAGTAGGACGCTTAACAAGGCTCAAGCCAACTACACCACAACCGAGAAGGAGCTACTTGTCGTGGTGTATGCATATGACAAGTTTCGATCTTACTTGGTTGGAACGAAGTCCATTGTTCACACCGATCATGCCGCCATCCGATATCTATTTGACAAGAAGGATGCAAAGCCAAGGTTTATTCGATGGCTTTTATTACTTCAAGAGTTTGATATAGATATCCGAGACAAAAGAGGATGCGAGAATGTGATTGCCGATCACCTCTCTCGAATTGAGGGCCCGGTGGAAGGAGAAAATCATGGAGTTCCTATTAATGAAAGCTTTCCGCATGAGCAAATATTGCAAGTGCAAGCAACTTCTCCATGGTATGTGGATATAGTCAATTTCATTGTTTCCGGTGTTAAACCTCCGGACATGTCAAGCTATCAAAGAAAGAAGTTCTTTCATGATGTCAAGTTTTATATGTGGGATGAACCTTTCCTCTACCGGAGATGTGCCGACATGGTGATTCGGCGGTGTGTAGCACAAGAAGAATGGTCTTCCATCATTCATCATTGCCATGTCTCCCTTAATGGAGGCCACTTTGGAGCCAACCGCACGACCATGAAGGTACTTCAATGTGGTTTTTATTGGCCAACTATTTATAAAGATTGCTATGCCTTTGTGAGTGGTTGTGATAGATGTCAAAGAACCTGTGGAATTTCTAAGAGACATGAGATGCCTTTGACCAACATTATAGAAGTAGAGCTTTTTGATGTTTGGGGGATTGATTTCATGGGGCATTTTCCCGCTTCTTATGGTTTTCAATATATCTTGTTGCGCGGTGGAGTATGTGTCAAGGTGGATAGAGGCTATCCCCACTCAAACAAATGATACTAAAGTTGTGTTGAAATTTGTCCAAAAGCACATTTTGTCGAGATATGGAGCTCCTCGTGCTTTGATAAGTGATGGAGGAAACCACTTTTGCAACAAATGGGTTGCCAACCTCTTGACCAAATTTGGAGTGAAGCATAGGATCACCACCGCCTACCATCCACAAGCCAATGGGCAAACCGAGCTTGCCAACCGTGAGATCAAACAAGTTCTAGAGAAAACGGTCAGTGTCAATTGAAAGAATTGGGCAATGTTGCTTGATGATGCCCTTTGGGCTTATAGAACGGCCTAGAAGACACCTCTTGGAATGTCCCCATATCAAATGGTCTTTGGGAAGTCGTGCCATTTGCCGGTAGAGCTTGAGCACAAAGCATATTGGGCGGTCAAGAAGTTGAATTTTGACTTTAAAACCGCGGGTCAAGCGAGGGGTCTCCAACTTAATGAATTGGATGAGTTTCGGTGTGAGGCCTTTGAGAACTCAAGCCTTTACAAGGAGAGGATCAAGAGATTTTATGATCGGTTGATCAAGAAGAGGGAGTTTGCCCCCGGAGATGAGGTCTTGCTCTTTAATTCTCGTCTTTCACTCTTTTTCGGAAAGTTAAAGTCGAAGTGGTCGGGACCTTTCATTATTGGTCAAGTGATGAAGAATGGATCGATGGAATTGATTGGCTATGATGGAGCCCCATTTCGTGTTAATGGTCAAAGAGTGAAAGCTTACTTTAGGTCGGAGCAAAGGAAGGAGATGATGGTGATCTCCTTGGACTATCCCCCTCCTCCAAATTAATCCAGTGAGTTTGCGACAATCTAGCACACTTCCTTTATTCAAACTTACTTTCCCTTCATGTTCAATAAGTTTGGGGGGATGGAGTCGTGCCTTGATTGTCTCTCTTTTAATGTTTTTTGTCTTTAGTTTGTTTGTTTACTTTTCTTGTTTTGTTTCGTTTAGTTTGTTTCTCCTAGTGTCTTGCTTCTTCATGTTTGGTGCTTGCTTACATGATTTGGTTGATTTGTTGATGAGGCTAATGATGAGATGCTATGGTTTATGTTGAGGAAATGTTGTTTATGAGTTTTATATGAAGTCTTGACCATGCTTTAGCCATTTTTAGAGATTTGGCCTTTTTGAGTTTGAAATCATAGAGCCTTTGTGAGACTTGAGCTATGACTATCACATTTTTATGGTCGATCTCCTTTCTTGTGTGATTTTGTTCGGGCTTGCATGTTGATCTCTAGAACTTGTCATGGTATCTTCCTTGAGGTTGCCTTTATAAGTCGACTAAGAGATGATCTTAGGCCATGCTTCATAACTACACTTACCCAAAGAAAAGCATGAATATCCTAGTTCACCCCTTTTGAGCCTTAACTTTCTTTGCTCTAGCCTAATGGAAAGGGATGTGAGCTTAAGAGACTTGGAGGTGTAGGTTTTTGAAAAATGATGAATGAGTAAGAATGAAAAATATTATCTTAAGACACAAATGTTGAAAGTGTTCAATTGTTGGAATTATGTACACCCACATGAGTATGAAAAAAATGAAAAGTAAAAAAAATAGTGGTGCTAAAAGAAAAGAGATGTAACTTGGGTTAGAGAAGAGATTAATGTCAAAGATGAGCTAGTTAGAATTGTGGGAATGAAGATAAAAGATCATGTGAAGTGATGAGTATATGATATGAAAATGTTACATGCAAATTGGGTTATATGAGTCACTTTAGCCAAATATTCCTCACCATTCCAAAGAGCCAACATTACGATCCTTATCAAAGGCATTTGTGATCTTAGTGAGAACTTACATTGTGCGATGGAGAGGTTAGACGATTGGCAAGCTTAAGGTAGATTGCATGTTTGACTTGAATTGAGTGTAAACACGTCCCACATGATACACTTGAGAGTGAGTGATTGGTTTACCCTTTTCGTGAGGATTTTGAATTCAATTTGGCCAAGTTTTGATAATTGTTGGTGTATGGAAGAGATGGATTGTGGGATTTATCTACAACTTGTTTTTGTTGAGAAAATTTGAAGCCTCTATAGTCAACGTGTCCCTTTTCCATGTTTGTTGCCTTCGTCTTCTTCTTCTTGTTGTTGTTCGAGACGATCAACGGTTTAAGTTTGGGGGGTTGAAAAACATGGATTTTATAGGTCTTAGAGAGCTTACATGTTTATTTACCAAGAAAAATCATGATTGTACATGTTGTGTTCGCATAGTTCATCATTTTCGAAGAACATGCTATTGTTGCCATTGATTTTTCAGGAGAATGAAGACATATTTTGAAGAAAATGGAAGTTGGGCCTTAAAGTTCAGCTCGTTGGGGTCACGTGGCCGAAAACGAATCGAGATTTGGATAAGAAACGAGGGAGAACGAGCAAAAACAAAAAAGTCGCGCAGCAGCAGAAACGGGACCGCGGTCCGAGCTTTGTACTGGACAGCGGTCCGACCCATTCTATCCCAAAAAAAGAAACTGGACCGCACGGTCCCAGCTTTGTACTGGACCGTGGTCCGACCTTGTTTTCGCGGGCTACCCAGTTTTTGACCCGGTTTCAACCCGGGTCACTATATAAAGCCAAAACTTGAAGCCCTAGCCACTATAACTCACCTACCACACGAAATTTCACCCTTTCCACTCTCTAAATCCATCCATTCACCCTCAAACACCCAAAATCTTCCATTCTTCACCATTGAAGTTGATAATTGTGTGAAGATTGAAGAAGAAGGAGTCAAGCAATCAAGATTGAAGACAAGGCTTTAGGATTTGTTTGCATTTTCTTTTTCCCTTGCTTTCTCATGTCTTTGACTTGCTATGATTTGAGTATTTTGCTAATTAAGAACATGAGTAGCTAAATTCCATATTCTAGGGGATAGACTTGATGAGTTTGTTTGAGAATTGATGTTTACTAGATTTGCTTATGGTTAATCTACTCTATTTCTCTATGATCTTGCTTTTAATGATTATTTGAATAATTGATCACCATTTAAATTTAGGGTTATTTGCCTCAAAATACACCAACTTTCTTCATTTTCCCGTTTTACACAAGAACTTTAAAATTCGCCTGTAAATACATGAACTTTCAATTTGTTTCAAATTTCACACCGGTCAAAAATCCGGCGAAATCAAACTTGACGTGGCAATTTCCGACGTGACGTGTCCGCACACGTGGCTGTCTAGTCAGCGTTGAAGCAGAAGTCTGAAATTTAAGTACACAAACTTTGTGAATTTTCCCGTTTTGCACATGAACTTTCAATTTGATTTCGATTTCCACATAAACTTAAAATTTATTTCAATTTATACATAAAGTTCTTATTGCCTTGGTTCACGGTCTTTGAGGCAACTGATGAAAAGGGATCCTTGACTGGTCTGGTAGCATTTCTTCTCTCTGCAGGCTCGCGTCGATAAATGTTTCCAGGCTGCTGAAGTTGCATATCAGCTATATAACTCAACAACATAATCTCAATCCTGCAAGATGCAAGGAAAATTCATAATTCGTTCAAGACATGTAAATCGACACGAAGATACAAATTCATAATTCATAATTCATAATTCTTTCAAAGATTACTTCATAATTCATAATTCATAATTCAAATTCATAATTCATAATTCTTTCAGAAGGGGTACCCTTTTCTTTCATTTCATCAAGAGATGCAGAAGCTTCACTTGTCCTACAATTCTTCCATAACCTGCCAAGGAGGTAGTTATACTTATATGCAGAAAAATCCTGTGTCATCTCTATGATTATGTCATGTGCATCTTCTGCACTTCTCATGAATCAAAAGGCAATAATACGAATTCTTGCTCCCCGTGATTTTGATGACTGGCTAGCCATTTCGAACAAGTGCAACTTAAAAACATCTCAATCAAGGCACAAACCCCCAACTTCATTCAATAAATCCAACAGCTTTATAGTGGAGTCATACTATGAAGTATCAGTGGATGACAAAATTCGAATTAAAATTCGGAAAAACAGTAGAAAATCTGTGAGTTCAAGTTTGATTAAGGAATGGCGGACTCATATTTTATCATAGCAATCTATCATATTGAATCTGTCCATGCCAAAAAACATAAGCTTGGAGGGGTGACTTTGTTGAGTGGTGGGGATGTCGGTCGTAGTCCCAGACGCTCCAGAAGCTGATGCACGTGGTGCTCTTCTTGATGGTAGTTTGCTTGGATGGTTGACAAACAACACCTTCCTCATCTGCAAATGAAAATCAATTAATCTAAATAAGTTTGAACTACACAAAATTTTATGGTTAAAACACTGAAGACCATTCCTGCATGTATATATTTCCAGTATCCGTGCAATTTAGCACTCCCATGCCACTTCTCGCAGTGGCTCTCTCCCTCGCAGTGATTGTTCGATCCGAGGTTGAAACTGTAAGTTGATTACCACTTGAGTGTTCAATTTGCATTATAGTATTTTTTAGAGGCCTTCCAACTTTTCTCTACAATAAACAAGGTAAAATATTAGTCACAAAAATTAGATTATTTGCACATCACGATAGTTAGCTTACCTTTTCTGTACTCTTCTCAACTGCCTCATTTTTGCAAGTTCTTTGATTGTGTCCTTTTTGCTGACATTTTTGGCATGTCATCTGACCTCAACATCTTCTCATTTAAAAAAAAAAAAAAAAAATTAAACTCAAGTGTATGTAAATACCTGTCTCTCTTGTCCATTTGTGTATCTCGAACAAACTCCCCTCTTCAACCGCAGGCAACAATTCGAGAGCTAACAGAACAAAAATTCAGAACAAGTAAGATTATTGCGCAATACAAATACCTAAGCTCCACACTGAATTACAGAGCTAACATGTTACGACATAGCAAAAATTCAGGTAAGAAGATTTGATCAACATATTATAGTAGAAGATGATTACTTCTAAGATCATTTAAACACACACAAACAAAGAAAGCTTGAAAACTTTGAATCTAATACTTAGATTTTAATAACTTTGCAATGCCAATCTAATCTTTTACTCACCAATCCATTCTTCAATTATAAGTCCCAATTCACATATACTTTTTTCCTTATTTACTCAAAATCCCAACTTTATCATCTCTAAACTCCACTAACAGTAAGCAAAAACTCAAGTACAACCAACTCCAAGAAAAATGGAAAGAATCAAGGAAACAAACAGACCTCTGAATCAGCAGCAGGGAAGCAGCAGCAGCAACAGGCGAAAGGAGGTTCTTCCTCTCAGCAGCAAGCAGAGGGCAGCAAAAAGAGCCAGACCACAGGAAAGGGAGGGTCGGAGCAGAAGAAAAATGAGAACCCAAAGAGAGGCGAGAAGAAAGAAGCAAGGAGAATTATAGAACCAAGGCAGACGAAAGAGAAGGAGAAGAGCAGCCCCGGCAAGAGGAATGTAGGAAGGTCGCCCAAGAGAGCGGTTGCGCCCCCACCTCCGGCCACCAGTAAGCGCGGCAGAGATAGAGTTGAACCTGAACCACCACCAGCTTCGGAACAGCCCAAGAAAAGGTCAAGGAAGTTCCAGCGCCGCTAGGCTAGGTTTGGTAATACCCAAAACAAATGAAAAGAGATCGGAGTCGATTGCATTGCTAGCGGGGGTTTAAGGTTGCGTTGCTAGTGGGGGGTCTTGGGAGATTAAGCTTGGAGGAGAAGTTGTGTTCCTAGCGCGCGCGCGCGCGCGCGGGGGGGGGGGGGGGGGGGGGGGGGAGGGTTAGGGTTTCCAAGCATTTTTGTGTTTAGAGTTGGAAATTGGGGAAAATAGAGTTGAACAACAAAACGACGTCGTTTAGGTTTTTAATTATATGACGTCGTTTTATTTGTCGGGCGACAATACACGTGGATTTTCTGGCTGCCAAGTCAGCTTTGATTTGGGGATAAATTTGACCCATGTGAAATTTGAAACAAATTGAAAGTTCATGTATTTACAGGCAGATTTTAAAGTTCGTGTGCAAAATGGGAAAATGAAGAAAGTTGGTGTATTTTGAGGCAAATAACCCTTAAATTTATCCATGGAACTAATTCGATAAACGAGAGTTGAGAATTAATTCTAGATTAGGAGCATAGAACACCTCTTTCCAATAGACCGAAAGGTTGCGGGATACGGGTGAGGGCAATAGACTCGAGGGCTTTTGGGAGTTCTAGGTTTCGATGAATTGGAGACGATAGTCTTAATCTAGAAGCCACTGTCTAAGTTCACCGAGAGATAGTTAGGCTACATCCGACGTCGCTCATAAATAGATGTAATTAACCGTATCAAGTTCAAGTAAGCTAGATCCTTTTGCATATCATTAGTGTCTACCCCTATAATATCTTCTTTTAGATTTTCATCCAATTAGCTTCTTTATTGCCCTTAGCTTAGATTTATTTCAATTATTGCCTAGGATTAATCACCCCACTAAGTTTTCATCGTCTAGATAGAGTTTAAGCATCCGAATAGGAGTAGTTACACTATTATCCACATAGTCCTTTGGGAGACAATCTTGCTCACCACCTATATTTCAACACCCCATACACTTGTGGGTAGAGGTCTAAGTAGGACACGACCAGTGACAATCTAGACACTTAATTGCAGGTCTAAATAAATAATCGGGTATGATCTGCCGTATTACCTATTACCTATATTTTCTACAATTATCTAAGAAGATGGACAATCACGTTAAAGAATCATAGAAAAATCAAAAGCAAACTCAACAATTAAGAAATAAAAAATATATTCATTGAAAAACTAGGGTTTGAATCAATTTATCAAAAACATAGATCCTGAATCAATATATTCATTGAAAAACTAGGGTAACTTGAAGCAATGCCGAATGACGAGGCTTTGGAGACGTGGGAAGGGATAATTTGTCACTGCTATCCATTGCACCAGATCCATATCTTCCAACAGTAGATATCTGAGCTTATGGAATTCTCCATGTTGCATTTCCCATTTTGGTCCTTGAAAAGCAGAGCATCGCAGCTTGAGCACTTCAAGGTATTGCATTGAACAAATCAAGCTCATGTGCCTCCAATCATATCCTAACCCATTTAAGCACAACTTCGTTAGAAAATTGGGGAAATTTTGAAGGCGATTAGGTGGGGCTACCACTTGACACCTTATAGTTGAGGATTCACAACGACACATTTAAGTGATCTTAAATTTTGAAGAAGTCGACTATGTTGGAAGAAGCTTAAGGTTTCAAGAGGTTCAGGCTTTAACTCAATCACAATTCCTAATTTCTCCAGATAAGGAATGCTTCTGAAGACTTCCTCAGTGCAACTATCTTCATTCACATAAAGTGCTGAGAGATTTGGTAGCTCGGTGCGGTGACTTGGATCTGGTAGCTTGCTTCCCATGATCTGAAGATGCCTCAACTCTTTCATATCCCATATCTCCTTTGGCAAACAAGTTGAGTTTCTTATACCTTTGATGTTATGATGTTGATGAAGAATCAAGTACTCGAACTGCTCGAGTTTAGATATGGAAGAAGGGAGCTCTCCATTATGAGTAAGGCTAAGGTACCTCAAGTAAACAAGTTTCAATACCTGGTACGGAAAATCATAGAAACGGATTGCAAGAGCATCCAACACCTTGAGCAATGTGAAGTCAAAATATATTGGTACCGGATATTGATGATATGGGCCAGTACATAAAAGAGACCGAGCTGTTGATGCAGCTTCCATAGAGTCATACACTGCCTTCATGCCTAACAATACATTGTTTTGGACAGAGAAGCGGCGTTGACCTACGGTATACTCTGCTAGACGCGTTGGTGAGATTTTTAAAGAGATGGAAAAACTTGTTGTTGCTAGCTTCTTTAACGCACAGGTGCCAATAAGCAGAATGGAGCCTGAATGATTTGATCATAAAGCGTGAGCTGTGGTTGCAGACAAGAGTTTATCAAACTCTTTATTGTAGTCAATTCTCAAACTCTGCAGTATGGTGAAAATCGAAAGGATCTCCTCAACGACAATCTCTTCAAAAGGCGTAGGATTCAATGCATACGGTTGAAGCACATCTTCGAGTTTGAATACTGCATCTCTTATTTCTGCATCCAACGCATTGATCTTACTCTTGTCAATGCTTCGGTAGTATCTCTCGTCGAGTCTTTCGAGAGTATAATGTAAAGACCGTACCTCCGTGTATTCGTATTTATGAGGCGCTCAACGGTGTGTAACAGAGAAATCACGGCAGCAAACGCCATTTCTGATATTCTGTCAAACACAAACAACAAAGTTGAACAAACAAGTCGTTACTAGTAGCTTTTGATGATTATTGGTAGATTAGATGCAACTATTTTCAAGAAGGGGAACAGAGCAAAACCTTATCATATTTCTAATTTAGTACTAAACCCCAGAAACTGCAGCAAAACCTTTTCAAGTATATTGACTCTTAGCTCCCTTTTGTAAAACCTAAATAATTTTCCCAATCTCAGATTATTCTAATTTCTAAAGCTTGGTTAGACTGAAAGATAAGAAAGTTACCAATGCCTTCCAAAATATTGCCGTATAATCTTCGATTCTCAGCTTCTAGATTCAGATTCTAAAACAAAAGGTTATCACCAACAATTCAACATACTTATGTCAAATTAGGTACATATTCATGGAGGAAGTGAGATACTGAAGAATATTGAGTGAGAGACTGAAAAAGGTTGAAAACTCAATCGTTTCCATAATAACATCTTCATGATGGAGAAGTGAGAGAGTGAAGGAGATCCAAAACTCAATTTCATCCCATTTTCCTTGATTAAAATGATAATTAAAATTAACTTTTTGTTTGAAAAAAAAAGGGATAGTTATAATGATACACAAGACACATTCCATCTACATGGACCTACCGAAACTAGATACAGTATAAGTGAGTCCAAACTTATATCTAGATGATTGGATCAATACAAAGTCGATTTGGACAACAAACACGGACTTCAATATATTCCCCGCTCGTAGGCTGGTACCTAATATGACCATTGACTTCTACACGTGAACCAAACAATTCATAAATGTGAACCAAACCAACTATCATTAACTTAAGCCCCAAACCTTTTAAAAGCTCTTTTTAGGAGTTGACTGACTCAATTATAATAACATAAGCCTAAAAGGTCGAGTTTCTACCATTCAAGGTGGGATATAAAAACTACATTTAATGGAGAATATTTGGATTCACTTCTTCAATGATACGCTTTAGTTTTCTTTAATTGTTTTTGGTTAAAGGTTGAGATTCTAACATGATTGTATAATTACAGTCCAGTCTCCAGATAGGAAAAACACAGAGGAAGCTGATGGTTCTAATTTTCTCATACAAACATCAATTTATTTACTTGCATCAACTCTCAGTCCCAAACTATAAAGAAAATTTTACCAATTCATCCACTTATCGGAAATCGTCACAAGAAGATGGCAAGTAATAATCAATGTCAAAACTCGAACGTACTGATATAATCATTCATATGCATATACATGTGTGTGTATTAATCTACATACATATAGTGATGAAGATATTAGGGAGGGTTCCATTATGAAATGATGTCAACTTGAAGTAAAGGATTTCTAGCCTCCTGTAATCTATGTACCGAATTGAAGCCACTTACCTCCATAGTCTTTTGGTTCAAAAAAGTCCAACAATCCACAAGTTACTGGCGAAGGTTCCATGATGAAACGATCATAACTTGAAGAGAAGAACTTTTGTCCTCCTGTATTTTACGAGCAGAAGCCACAACTAAAGGGCTGCAGTCAATCACCTCCATCGCTTTCATAGTTACGATACCTCCAATAGCCCGAGGTATCGCCTTCAATTTGAAGCACCGTCTGATGATGAGGCGCCTGAGACTTGGGAAGCAATTTCTTTTTGCTTTCCATTGCACCAAATCAATATCTTCGAGCAGCAGATATCTGAGTCCGCCGAACTTTCCTTCTGTTTCCCATTTGGGACCATGAAAGGCACAACATCGCAGCTTGAGCACTTCAAGGCACGGCAACCAACCAATTAAACACATGTAAAACCAATCATACCCTAACCCATTCAAGCACAACTTGTTCAGATATTTTGGGAAGTTTATAAGGTGGTAAGGTGGGGCTACCACTTGAGACCTCAGTTGAGGATTCACGACCACGCATTTAAGTGACTTTAGTTCATGGAGAAGCCCAATATGTTTGAAGCACTTTAAGGTTTCAGCAGATTCAGGCTGTAACTCGATTTTGATTCCTAATTTCTTGAGATGAGGGATGCTTCTGAAAACATCCTTTGTGCAACTATCTGCATTCACGTAAAGTGTTGAGAGGTTCGACAGCTTTGTGCCATCGCTTGGATCTGCTAGCTTTCTTCCCATGATCCGAAGATGCCAAAGTTCTTTCATATCCCATATCTCCTTCGGCAAACAAGTTGAATCTTTTAGCCTTTTGATGTTATGATGTTGACGGAGAATCAAGTACTCCAGCTGCTCGAGTTTGGATATTGAAGAAGGGATCGCTCCATTATGAGTAAGCCCAAGGTGCCTTAACAAGAGAAGTTTCAATACTTGGTGCGGGAAACCATAGAAACGGATTGCAAGAGCATCCAACAGCTTGAGCAATGTGAATTCAAAACATATTGGTACCGGATATTGATGATCTGGGCCCATACATAAAAGAGACCGCGTGGTTGATGCGGCTGCCATTGACTCATAGACCACCTTCATGCCTAACAATACATTGTGTTGGACGGCGAAGCGGCGCTGGCTTACAATAGACTCATTTGATGCAATGGCGAGATTCTTAATGACATGGAAGAACTTGTTATTGCTAGCTTCTTTAACGCATAGCTGCCAATAGGCAGAATGGAGCCTAAAAGATTTTATCAGGAAACTGGAGCTGCGGTTGCAGACAATAGCAAGGCTCTTGGAGACAATCTTCTCCACACATTTCATAAGAAAATCTTCTAAATCTTGAAAACTTTCTGGTTCAAGAAAATCCTCAATGATCCACAAGTTAATGAGCCTGCGGAGGGGAATCTCAGAGCTCTGAGAAAACACTCCCATATACAAAAAGCATACTTTCAAATGTTGGGGTAAGTCATCATAGCTTGAAGATAATACCTTTGAGATTTGATCACATGCATCTGGGAAAGTAGTAGTTTTGTTGTTTGCTACCTTGTTCCAATACTCTTCTGTCTTCTCGTGCTTATCAAGAATATTGGCAACCGCAAGGATCAGAAGAGGAAGACCTTCACATTTCTCTGCAATCTTCCTTCCAACTATCTCGATTTGAGGGGAGAGAGAGTTGCCAGCAAACACATTTAGGCGAAGTAGATTCCAACTTTCTTCATTCTCCAAAAAACACATGTAGTGAACGTTGATGCAATAATATTTAGCTACTTCTTCAAGTCTCGTTGTTTGTAAGATCCGTCTTTCCTTTCCACTGGCCGGAAGCCATTGCATCAAGGTATTATACACCTTGGTGCTCCACATATCGTCCAATACAATTAAATATCTCCGACCATACAAACTTTTTTGTAAAATTTCTTTTAGGTGTAATAAGCTTTTCTTGATAAACCTATTTATGGGCTTACCTTGTATCTGAGCAACAATATCCGCCAATACTTTATTTAGTAGATCTTTTTGGCCTACGCTCACCCACACTCTAAACTCGAATTCCTGAACAATGAGTGGATCTTGATAAACTTCCAAGGCAAGATGGGTCTTACCGATGCCAGCCATCCCGACGAATGAAACAGTTTTGAGTCCATGAGTCCCATCTAAAAGCTGATGTCTTATTAGTTCGAGCTGGCCAGATAACCCAACCGTTGTTGATTTCTTTGGACTAGAGACGTTGATCGGCGAAACAACTTCATCTTCTTCTCTGGGCAATGGGTTATCTAGCTCTCTATTGTATTTACTTCTCAACTTCTGCAGTCTGGTCAAAATCAAATCGATCTCCTGCTCCACGCCATTGATCTCTTCAAGAGGTGCAAGATTCAACGCGTAGGATTGAAGCAGATCTTCTAGTTTGTATACTGCCACTCTTATTTCTGCATCAAATATATTGATCATGCTCCTTGTTAGATTATATATAAATATAATCATACATGTATAACATTTAATGTGAACTTATTTATTAATGAAGAATAAGGGTCCCTATTTATAGGATACAAAAGAGAAGGAAAACTAGTAAGAATTAGATGTGGGACAAAATGCAAGCAAAATATAAGCTATACAATAAAGCTAACATCCTCCCTCAAACTTGCGATGGTGACGTGAGTAACATCGAGAGTTTGCCAAGAAAGAACCGGTGACGCTGGAGGGTGTGGGCCTTTGTAAAGAAATCTGCAAGTTGCATTGACGATGAGACAAATGGTAAAGAAAGAGTGCCTTTCTCGAGATGATAACGGGTAATATGACAATCGATCTCGATATGTTTGGTCCGTTCATGAAAAACAGTGTTGTGGGCAATATGAATAGCACTCTTATTATCGCAATACATCGTGTCGGATCACTACAAGAGACGCCCATGTCAGCTAACAGCCATCGTAACCACACAATCACACAAGTAGTAGAAGCCATAGCACGATACTCCGCCTCGGTGGATGAACGAGAAACAACATCTTGTTTCTTGCTTTTCCATGAAATAAGAGAATCTCCTATGAAAACACAAGAGCAAGAGTGGATTTACGATCGGTTTGATCAGATGCCCAGTCTGCATCAGAAAATGCACAAAGCTCCAAAGACGAGGAAGATGAAAATAAGAGACTTTGATAAAGTGTTCCCCCGAGGTAGCGAAGGATACGAATGGCTTGCAGCCCAATGAATAGATGTAGGAGCACAAACAAACCGATCGACAATGTGAACAAGCATATGCAATATCGGGACGTGTAATGGTGAGGTAAATCAAGCTACCCACAATAGACCTATACAAAGTGGGGTCAGAAAGAGGTTCTCCATCAGTAGGGGCGTAACGTACATTGACCTCAAGAGGAGAGTCAACATTACATGTATCTGTTAGACGAGCCTGCTCAATAATATCCTTAGTGTACTTAGACTGAGAAAGTAGATATCCCTTCTCAGAATAAGCAACCTCAATACCCAAAAAGTAGCGAAGATGACCCAAATCTTTCATTTCGAACGGCTAGATAAGGTATCCTTCGTGGCCGAAATACCGTGAACATCATCACCCGTAATGATCATATCGTCAACATATAACAAGAGTATAATATAACTCGCAGGGGATTTTCCGACAAATAAAGTCGAATCATTGGTGCTCTGGGTAAAACCAAGCGACAACACAACAGTGGAGAATTTATCGAACCAAGCTCGTGGAACTTGTTTGAGACCATACAGAGCTTTCTTAAGTTTGCACACCTGCCCTGGTAGGTGAGAAACACCCGGTGGCGGACATATATAAACTTCCTCTTTGAGATCACCATTCAAGAATGCATTCTTAACATCCATCTGCAAAATTGGCCAACGACGGACAGAAGCCACTGCAATAAGAACTCGTACAGTGGTCATTTTAGCAACGGGTGCAAAGGTTTCCTCATAATCCATGCCATACTCTTGGGCGAAACCTTTAGCCACCAAGCGTGCTTTGTATCGCTCAATGGAACAATCGACCGAGTTTTTATTTTGTACACCCATCGACAACCAATAACCTTCTTACCGTAAGGTGGAAAGATCAAATCCCAAGTATATGTCTTACTCAAAGCGCATGCGTTCTTCCTTCATAGCCTCTTGCCAAAGAGGATCCCGGCCGCCTCGAGTAGGAAGTTGGCTCACAAACGAATCAATTTTGACTAGAAATGATGCAAATGATGGAGAATAACAAGAGTAATCAATATCGAAACACGGGTGGATCGACGTGCTCGTCTCAGGGTAGCGAGGTGGATCCGAATCAACAATCACATGTGGTGGATTGGGATCATCAATCACAAGATGATCATGGGCGGCCATAGGAGGGATTGTGGTATCTATGTTATCGGACCCGCAAGAGATGTTAGGAGAAGCAGCAGGTGTATGCATAATATCAGAATCAGAGTCAGTGCTGAAAGGATCAATTCGAAGAAGATCATCTCTCGACATGTCATGTGAGATGGGTGGGATGGAAAAGAAAGGAACATGCTCAATAGAGGAAACATTTCGAGAAACATACAATTTTCTCGAAATAGGGTCATAACAACGATAACCTTTCTGCCCAATCCCATACCCAAGAAAAACACAAATAGCAACACGAGAGGATAATTTAGTACGTTCAACATGTGGACGGAGGACAAAACAAGTGGAGCCAAACACCCTCAAATGAGAATACAATGGACTGTGACCAAAAAGCCTAGCATATGGAGAAATTCCAGAATTATGTGAAATTGGAATTCTATTAATAAGATAAACAGACGTGAGTACAGCCTCCCCCCAAAATTCATAGGAACACTTGCTAACAAAAGCATAGATCTGGCAGTCTCCACAATATGTCTATGTTTTCGTTCAGCTACACCATTGTGTTGTGGAGTATCAGTACAAGAAGATTGATGTATTGTACCATCAGCTTTGAATATTCCAGAAAGATCACCACTAGCATATTCACCCCCTAAATCAGCACGAAAACATTTAATAACGGCAGAGTGTTGAGTTTTCACATAAGCTTGAAATTCAGCATAAGTATGAACAAGATCAGAACGACACTTTAGTAAGTAAACCCAACAGTAGCGAGTGTAATCATCAATAAAAGAAATATAATATTTGGAGCCGCCCTTAGTAGAAACAGGAGCCGGTCCCCAAACATCAGAATGAACTAAATCAAAAGGTGCAGAGGAAGTGGAAGCACTCATTTTAAAAGGCAAAGCAGAAAATTTCCCAAATTTACAAGCACTACAAGCAGATATATCATCAGAGGGTAAATCACCTAGGAGACCAGATGTACACATAAAACGAAGGCGAGAGGCCGATACATGTCCAAGTCTAGAATGCCATAAATAAAATTTTCAGTCAAATGAAACGTAGACAAGTTGACAGGCGTTGATGCTGCATGAGTGCTAAGATGCAGCTCGTCTAAAACATAGAGACCTTTCCCTTTCCTATGCCATGTCCCAATCACTTTCTTGGATTGTAGATCCTACACATAACAAGAATCGGGAAAAAGGCCAACAAAACATCCAGAATCACATATTTGACCAGCAGAAGCAAGATTCATATGTAATTTAGGAATACAATACACATCAGATAGGGATATGATAGGGGTATGCACTGTACCAATGCCAGTTAATGGCATAGGTGTGCCATCAGCAGTCACAACGGTGGTGGATGGAGGTTTACCAGACATAGATATGAAATTAGAGGGATTAGGGGACATATGATTTCCTGCTCCAGAGTCTAATATCCAGGAGGAAGGAGTGATACCTGATCCAGTAGATGGTGATGAGGGACAAGGAACAGAGAGAGCATGAGGCTTATTGGAGTTCTGATATTGCTGGAAGGAGAGGAACTGCTGGAATTGCTCAGCCAACAAATCTTTACTCGAGTTTCCAATAGCTTCGGAACCGGATTGATTCAGGGATGGGACCAAGGCTGCCTGAGTAGGTGGATGAGAGTAATGCTTCTGCTGCCCACCATGGTACTGATTTGTAGGTTTATATCCTTGTGCCCGTGACTGTGGAGGCTTCCAACCAGACCCTTTCCGCAATTCTGGGCATTGATTTTTCCAGTGCCCTCGGTTGTTTGCGTGAGTTACGCTTTCCAATAGATGAATTTTTGTGCCGATGAGTAGGAGGTGCAAAGATTGGAACAAGAGGGAGAAACGGCCAAGACGGATGTGGAAGCAGGATGCTCCCCCTTTAGAGTCTTCAAACAAGTTTCTTCGGCCATGAGTTCATTTACCACATCTTCGACAGAAGGCAGCGGTTTGCGATGCAATAGTCCCGAACGGCAGTTATGAAATTCGGGACGAAGACCCATAAGTAGTTGAACAAGACGGTCTTCATCCCTACATTTGATATAAGCATCACAAGCTTGCAACTCAACAGATTCTGTCAATGCTAATTGATCCCAAAGAGTGGTCATTGCACAAAAATAATCCTGTATCCCCAAATCATTCTGTACTAATGCACGAATTTCAGATTGCAACTGATATTTAACTGCAAAATTATTTTGCACAAACAACCTCGACAAGTAATCCCAAATAGCTTTTGCAGTTGTGAATTTCGCTAGTTGAACCCCAATCCTTTGTTCAACGGAGTTATTAAACCAAGTGATAATCTTTGAATTATTCGTCTTCCAAATACGAAATAATTCATCAAATTTTTCAACTCCTTTCTTAGGACATACAATTTTGCCACTAACATAATCCATAGTCTCTTACCCTTCAAAAAATTAGTCATAACATAACTCCAATAACCAAAATTTTTCCCATCAAGACGAACACCAATTGACTGCAACGAGTCATCACCACCAGCCATTGTACAAAAATAATTAAGCACAAATACAAGAAAATCGGAAGCAGCGGAAAACCTGAATGACGACTAGAGAGACGACTGTCGACATGAAGAACGATCCTCGAAAAATTTAGAGCTTCCCCCGGCAACTCTTCGCGGAACCAGCTTTTCACAAAAATAAATCTGCTATCGAGCTCAAAATTTTGAACTCCAAAAAATTTACTAGCTCTGATACCATGTTAGATTATATATAAATATAATCATACATGTATAACATTTAATGTGAGCTTATTTATTAATGAAGAATAAGGGTCCCTATTTATAGGATACAAAAGAGAAGGAAAACTAGTAAGAATTAGATGTGGGACAAAATGCAAGCAAAATATAAGCTATACAACAAAGCTAACACTCCTATCAATGCTTCTGTAGTTTCTGTGGTCCAATCTTTTGAGGGTGTAGCGTAAGGACCGTAGCTCCTCATATGCAGATTCTGCGATTTCTGGATTGGTGGGAGTTATGAGGCGTTCAATGGTATGTCCCAGAGAAATCACTGCAGCAAACGCCATGTCTGATTTTCTGCCAAACGCAAACAACAACGTTGAACGAAAAGTCGGTAGCAGGGGGTTGGTGATGAAATTATTGCTAAATCAAACTCTTTACCCAGACTGGAACAGCTCTACTTTGTTTAATCTATTCTTTTGCCGCGTTCATTGACTCAGCCAGTCAGCCTTACAATTTGGACCAAATACATAAACATGACACACTAGAACTCGCATTGTAGGCCCGACCCCACCCAGCCCATCTAGCGAGCCCTGATATCCACCCGATCGAGCTTGTCCATTACTAACGAGCCTCAGAACCAAAAAGCCGAGGGGATTGATTACATGAAATGAAATGAGAATCTACAAGGGAAAAACAGAGGATGCTGATTCGAACTCATTTTCACACAAAAACTTCAATTTACCTGTCTCAATCACAAATCGTATATATATTTTTTGTCCAGTCCATCAACGTTATCAGAAATCCTCACAAGTACTATTATGAGAATATTGTTCTCACTATACAAGTGGCAGTTGGGATTTTGGATATATTTATAAAGAATACAAGATTACAACTAAGTGTAGAAATTAGAAATAAAAATAACAGAAAGGATATAGGTAAACATTATAACACCCCCTTCAAGCCGAGCGTTGATTAATACCAACCCAGAGTTTGGAACTAAATAGCTCACACGGGGACGTAGTAAGGCCTTCATGAAGGCCTGAGAACTGCATTGTTGAGGTAACATGTCGGACAAACAATCAACCAGCCAAAACAATCGCCCTCTCGTTAGATTCAGCAAAAACCGCGATCTTTTCCGTTAAGTGGAAAGCAAGAGCCTGCAATCCAGTGTGGGCAACGTCGTGGAAGACAATGCACCCGGTTGGCTGGTCCCAGCTCGCGTGCAGCTCCTCATTGATCATCATCTTGCTGACAATGCTGCGGGTCTGTGCATCAGAAAGATCAAACATCTTGGACAAGTGGTCAAGAGAAAGAGAATCGTAAGCGGAGGAGTATGTGAAGAGGTATGTCCGTAAAGCCTCTTCCTTGATTTTAGCCTTGAGCATGTCCAGAACGGAAACTTTGTTCCGCAGCAACCTCCAAACGTCGAGGGAGTTGATTACAGCGAAGGCCTTGTCAAAATCTCCCTACCTAAGGGCCCTAGTGGCAGCCATCACATGGTCCCGCACGTTTTTGGGAGGGCATGTGAATGTTCGCTCGCTGACTTCGAGCAACCGCCGGAAGTTCTTGCTTATGACCTTGTGCTTGACGTCGTGCACATTGGCTGCCATGTTGGGGACCTCTAGCAACATGGCGCATATTAGGTGTACAGATTCTAGAAGCTCGAGGTTTATGTGCATGTGGTATGGCATCTGACGATGTCTCTCCAGTCGCTCCTGCAAATTATCAAAATGTTATAAGCAAGATAGAATACAGAATAAAATATAGTGTAGTTTCCTCTGCCACCGCTGTTCAGATTAACCATTCTTGAACATCACCTTGTCAATGACCAACGAGCCCCCAGAGCCGATGGACCACATATAGTGTAGTTTCCTCTGCCACCGTGCTCCCCTGCTTTCCTGTAAGAAGGAGATGTCTTGCGACCTACCACTGCCGGCAAAAGCTGCTCCTCCGGCGTGATCAATGCCAAAACTCATATCTCCTTCGGCAAACAAGTTGAATCTCTATCTATGCTATGATGTTGACGGAGAATCATCGGCGGATTTAGAGGGGGTCAGGAGGGTCGACCGACTCCCCGGTCGCCGGAGCTAGAGGTATAGTCGGCAAGCTTCCCTCCCTTCAATCTTACAAGCTTTTGCAGTTTGACCCTCTGTTTTTGCTGCAAATTTCGTTGCCATGTTGAACAAGATGTACAGTAGGTTATAATTGGGCTTAAGTAAAGTGGGTTGCTAAATAATGAACATCCATTTACTTTATGTAATATTTTGAAGCCCAATTTACCACTTACAACTCACTAATAGAGCCCAACAGCCCAAATTAAATCAATTGCACAACTTTTGTCACCTACTACTTGTACCCCACTAGGGGTGTAAGTGGTTCCGCTCCGAACCGCGAAACCGATCGGACCGAACCGAACTAAACCGAAAAATGCGGTTTGGTTCGGTTTCGCGGTTTGGTTCGGTTTATTTTTTTTAGAAATCGTTTACATTCGGTTCGGTTCGCGGTTTCAAGAATTTTTGAACGGTTCGAACCGAACCGAACCAATATCCTATTTTTTAATTTTTTTATTTAATATTTGTCTTTTTTATATGAGAATATTATTGAATTTAGATATTAGATTTAAGTTAAGATCAATTATAATCTATACAAATGAAGAAAAATGAGTAACAATTCTATACTTGTGAGTTCGGAATAAGTGACATCCTATAAACTATTATTCTTGCATTATTTCGGATTTAAAAAATAAATAAAAAAATAAAAAGGTGAACCGAGGAACCGAACCGAACCAAACCATTTATAAGCGGTTCGGTTCAGTTCCGATATTGTAAAACCCATCGAACCGAACCAAACCGAACCATTTCTATGTGTTTGGTTCGGTTCCTAAAATAGATAAAAAATCGAACCGAACCGAACCGTTACACCCGTATACCCCACGGTCAAAGAGGAAAAGTTAAACCAAAAATTTTTCTTTTCACCATTTCTGTCGATATTCAAGCAAGACCACAAATCCACTCACACACCATTGTAAAGCTTGAAATTGTGAGGGTTATTTATGAGAAAATGACCAATAAACTCAAGTAAGTCATTTTATAAAGTTTTTTTTTGCTTTTCAATATTTATATTTGTTTAATCTAGGGTTAATAGAATACTCAAATAGTGCATTAGTGATTTAGTGTGATGAGTTAATACTATTATTTTTTGTTTAGGGATGTTTCTTTGAAAAGATTTTTTACCAAGAAGTCCAAACTAAACATTGAATCTTCACCACATGCTTTAAATGCTAATGAATGTAGTAGCAAAAGGGGTAGAGAAGAAATTGAGCCTTCAAATGATAATGACATTGAATGTAGAAACAAAAGGAATGGAGAAGAAATTGGTGCTTCAAATGTCAAAGAATGTAGCAAAAAAAGGGATGGAGAAGAAATTGGTACTCAAAAAGGAATGTACCAATATGCGTGGTGAATTTAATGGACTTAAAAGGAAAATCTTGGATGAGAACAAGTATGCGTATTATATTCATTGTTTTGCTCACCAACTACAATTAGTCGTTGTAGCTACGGCATCGGAGTTTGCATCCGTGAGCTACTTTTTTGACCATCTTGGTATGATTGTGAATATTGTGGGAGCATTTTTAATGTGAAACATAATGATGCTTTCTCCGACCTCCATGACATCGGAGAACTTGCAAAGAAGATGGTTGAGGTGAGGTATCATGTTATGTATGATTTGGTCTATCGTCTTCTTGAGTTGGCTTTGGTCTTGCCTGTTGCAACGACCACAGTTGAAAGATCTTTCTCCGCGATGAAGTTTATCAAGACTGATTTGCGCAACAAAATGGGTGATGACTTTCTCACGGATTTATTGGTATGTTACATTGAGAAGGGAGTTTTTGCAAGTGTTGAAAATGAAGCAATTTTGCAGCGGTTTCAAGATATGGGAACCTGAAGGTCATAATTGTCAGCAATATCTCGTACTTGTAATATTAGCAAAAAAAAAGTTGTCGTTGCATCACTTGTAAATGCCAAGAAAAAGAAAAAATATACTTGAAAGACTTTTGTTGATAAAATTTACATTTTGTATTACTATTTTTATTTTGCTACATTTAACTAGTGTTCTACTTCGATGTTCTGGTTCTGCCACTGCGGAGAATCAAGTCTGATCAATGCATAGAATTGAAGAAGCAGATCTTCGAGTTTGTATAGAGGTGTAAGATTCACTTACATATCTACGTTTCAACTTCTTCAGTCTGATCAAAACTGAACCGAGCTCCACGCCATGATCTTCAAGAGGTGTAAGATTCAATGCATAGAATTGAAGAAGCAGATCTTGGAGTTTGTATGCTGCATCTCTTATCTCTGCATCGATTGCATTGATATTACTCATGTCAATGCTTCTGTAGTATCTCTGGTCCAGTCTTTTGAGGGTATCGCGTAAGGACTCTACCTTCTCATATGCAGATTCTGCGATTTCTGGATTGGTGGGACTTCTGAGGCGCTGAATGGTATGCATCAGAGAAATCAAAGCAGCAAACGCCATGTCCGATTTTCCGTCAAACACAACGTTGAAAGGAAAGTCGTTAGCACGAGGGGTTGATAATGAAATTGTTGTTAAAGTCGACTACTTAACACGGGAAAGCTCTACTTTTTCTTAAAACCACTGGTGTATAATTAATGTATGCATTGCATGGCCCCTTCCTTTTCTTAGGGTTGTTTATCGACTCAGTCTTACTATTTCACCAAACTCAATTTATGAACTAAAACAAGAGAGCAAACACTTTTAACCTGTTAAACAGCAGAAGACACCAAAACTTAAAACGGGAAGGCTAATCAACTTTATTCAATTTGTACCCCCTATCAGACCCGTCTCGCCAGCCCTGATATCCATCCGCCCCACCGAACTTGTCTATTACCAACGAGCCCCGGAGCCGACAGCACTCCTAAGTGCAATTTCCTCTGCCACCGCTGCTCCCTTGCCACCTACCACCGGCGTAATCCTAACCATCTTTCCTCCTAAGTGCATCAGAGATCTCAAACATCTTGAAGAAAAATTGGGGCATAATTATGAGAGTATATTCTCAACACACGAGTGGAAGTTGGCATAAAGGATGTAATTAGACATTCCTAACTCTGGAATCGCCGGAATCTGAGGCTATTAACGGCAAGAAGGCGCTGGCCGGAGAAGTGGGGTTGACTGTCGGAGGCGGGGTTAGGGATTGGCTTAGGAAGAGGAATTAGTGAACGGGATTGTTTCTCGTATTTGGGTTGACCAAATACGTGCCGGTCGGATCTGCTGCGAAATATCTGAGCCGGACATCTGACTATATGAGCTGCTGATGGACGGACCAGATCCTATCTTTAATTTGAAGTTGTTAATAACTGTCGATGCTTGCAAAACCGTTTTCTTTGTTTTGAAGTTGTTAATAACTGTAGTAGCAAATTATTACCAAAAAGAAAAGCATAATTTTACGTGTCCATGCACCTTCACCAATCTGCACCATTATAAGCATGTCGCCAAGAGATGGGATTTGGATATTTTTATAGAGATCAAATGATTAAAACCAAGTGCCAAAATTAAGCAAGAAAAGATATAATTGGACATTCCTAACAAATATTGTTGGTAGAGGATGGATTAGGCATTTTACAATACTAATTGATTACCTGCTTAAGGGCCTTAGTAGCACCCGTTACCTGCTCCCTCACATCTCCTTCTGATTTCTGTAGACCAACTTATATATATATATATATAGATATAGGGTGTGGATTTAGGGAGATCCAACACTCAAAAAAGATATGAGAATCATTCCCTACCATAGATTCCTTCTAAATCAAAGGCCAAGATTACACTATTAGTTTAGTTTTTTTTTTCAAAAAAAAAGGTAGAAAGGGCAAAATGGAAAAATTGAAACAAAATAATTTGAATTTAATTCTCATATCTACAGCAACTCTCTCACTCTCCCTTACTCTCCCAACCAACGGACTCCATTCTCTCTCATTCTCTCTCACTCTCTCTTACTCTCTTTCTCTCTCTAAAATAAAAAAAACTCACCCATTTTGATTTCCTTCTTCCTCCAATTTCTCGAAAGCCACCAGTTCCTCCGTGCCTAAAACCGCCGCAAGTCGCATTTTTTTGGTACTTTCTTGGTAGAAATTCGAGATCCTCCGTCCATAATCAACGAAGTAAGAGGTAGGTTGCAACTTCTCTGTTGTTGTTTTCGTTAACCCATGGATGAAATTGCGATTTTGAATAGAAATGGTTTGTGTAAAATTGAATTTTTTTTCTATTGCCTTTGTTGAAATTCGAGAAGAATCGTCCTTAATCTAGGAATTGTGAGGTCTGGTTCATCTTTTCTGTTGTTAATTAGGTTTACCCATGGATGAAATTGTGTTTTGGAAGAGAAATGGTTTGTGTAAACCGTCGGTATTTCAAACCGAAAATTTAAGAAATCCTTAAAATATGTTTGAGGCCTGATATTTCGTTGTTTAAGATGACTTGAACTCGTTCGAACACGGAATAGGTATATTAACTGGCGGGTGAAGAATTTTGATGAGGGATTTAGTTTATGATTTATGGTTTTTTCACGGTTTCATTGATATGCATGAATCTTATGGATTATTAGCATGAAATTGAGTGTCTGTGTGCATGAAAGTTTTAATATTGGTATGCATACCCTTTTTTTTCGTTTGGCTTTTTTTTGTAATCGTATGCATAAAACATTTTATATATTAGCATAAAATATGAAATAGTAAGCATAAAAAATATTTTCATTGGTACATATTATTTTGGATTTTTGTGCATAATTAATATTGGTGGTGTGCATAACTTGATCGAAAGGTTAGCATAAAAAGATTGAGTCAAATGCATAAAATGTGTGCATAACTTGATCGAAAGGTTAGCATGAAATTATATACTTGTGTGCATGATTTCTGAGAAAGGTAAGCATAAATCAATTTGTAACGGTAAAATCTGATAAATATGAATTATTTCTTGCAGGAGTGTATTTGATAAGATATATGGTGACGTTCAAGGGTGACATAATCAACTGGGACACGGGATTTTTGAGGAAAAGTGTGAAGAAACTTAAGCTTTTGAGGATGCGGTATTGCTTGAGCATAGTCAATTTCGATGATAACAAAATGAATGAGACAGTGGAACAAGAGGTTGTTGGTTATGCCGATGAGAATGAACTTGATTCTAAAGAATGTGTGAAAGAAATGCTTGATAGTTAGAAGTTTGGTTGTGAGTCTCTTTTGTTGGAACAACTTGGGATGTAAAACTTAGAAGTTATGGTGGTACTTATATTTTTTATTGATACAGTAGTTGAACTAATGTAAGCGAACAATTGTTTTGGTATATTTAAGTATTAGAAGTTATGCATATATAATGTGTTTTTCATGCAAATCAAAATTGGGCACTATGCAGATATATAAACACAGATGTACATAAAAAAGGATATGCAAAAAAATTACATACCATAAGCATATAATTACACTACGGTATGCATGAAATATCAAACCTTGAACATGACTACGAATAAACAGACAAGGAATACAACCAAACTATACGATAAAGCTTGAACATGAGAACTAAAAAAGATATGCATAAAAGTTACAAAACACATGCATAAAAATAAACCGTCGTATGTATGAAATTAGACCTTCGCTTTGTTTTCTTCGAATTAACATTATAAACGTCCATGAATTTTTCCCCTTCTCTACTGCACACTAAATATCTACGCATAATAGACCCATCCCCATGCCGTTTTATCGACCACTTACAGATATCGAAACCGCACAAACCTCCGTAATCTCTATAGAAAATTTCAGCCTCATCAAGAGTAACAAATTTCCGTCCAACATACGATTTCAATTCGTCCGGGCAATCAGGAATGTAAATGGATTCATCGAATTCAAGAGACACAATTGACTGACACGGTTCAACCATTCCACAAACTGCATGCATGAATATGTGACAATATCAGCATAAACTAACAAATACATATGCATGAACATTGTACTTACGTATGCAAAAATTATAATAGTGAATCTACAACATAAAAACCAATACTTATCGATACATATCATAAATAACCAAGAGAAACCCTAATCACTTGGAAAAAGGACTACTACCGTATAAATCGAAAAAACTCTACGAAAAAAAAATATGAAATGACATCGAGCTTCAAGAATTTGAACCCAACAAAACATTCTTTAAATATTGAACTACAAATTTTCAAAAACCATAACTAATTCTTGTTGTTCTGCAAAATCTGTAAAAATTCGAAAATAATGCATAAATCAATCTTCAAAATGTGCAATAATCGGGATAAATAGACAAGGAAAACGAGCTTAAATGACTCAAGAAACATAGAACTTCGAAACCCACCTTAAATAATCAACTTCCAAGTCTTCGATTTGAAGAAAAGCTGGACGCTGCACTCGTGAGTTGTAGGGAGAGGAGAACGAAAATGAAAATGAGAAATGCTATTACACACGCTGATTAGAGGGGTAGGGTAAAAAGAAAATTGAAGTTTACGGATTTACCCTTAATGAGTATATTTTTTCCTTTTTTGATTTAATTTTAAATGCTTTTGGGGATAAAATGAGAGCCTTAGATTTGCGAAATGGAGGGACTAGATCGGTTCTCGTATCTCTTTTAAGATTTGGATCTCATAATATCCATTCCCTATATATATATATATATATATATATATATATATATGGTATGGATCTAGGGAGATTCATCCCTCAAAAGAGATACGAGAACCGATCCTATGCGTTGATTGGTTCTCATCTAATGAACAAGATTAATCCCTTCTTTCTTTTAAAAAATAAAAACAATTTAGTAAAAGGGCATAATGGGTGTACAGAAGGTAATTTATTTGGGCGCACTTCCAGAAATCTAAACATTTCGTTTGAAATTTTTCACCCCACTCTCGACATCTCCAAAACCGCCATCCACTACCTTCATAATCTTCCATCCATTCACTTCCACCACACTACAGTTTTCCGCCATAACCACCACCAAAATACTCTCCCATGAACCACGGCAGAAGAAAGACGTGAATCTAATAATCAATCGAAGAAATAAACTCGATTTCCATCGATTCGAGTAGGATTCAGGTTTGTTTGACTGATTATTTACTTAAATTAGGAAACCCATGGATTATTTGATGTTATGGAGATTCGATTTTGAATGTGAATGAAACCCTAAAAAATTGGGCGACCGAAATTATTTTAAACCGTGAGCTGGGTTGTTAACATTGACGATTTTATGCTGATGTGAATGTAATCGAGTAGTAAATTTTTGTTTTGTTCATTTCAGGCACTCGAAAAATAGAAGCTCGCATTAATCTTGTTACAGATTAGTATGGACGCAGGTATTCATAATATTGCGATGCTAATATGAGCATATAATTTATGTATGTATGCATAAACTGTGCATTGCATAAGCACGACAATATACTATTGTTTTCATTTTTTTAGAAATCTGACTTGTTTGATGTTCAGTTAATCCATGTTCTAGATATGCATAAATTTTATACTATATATGCATAAATTGTATTCTATGTATGCATAAATTGTCCTATATAATTAACATGCTTTGCATTATGTGCATAATAATTAATATTGCGATGCTAATATGAGCATATAATTTATGTATGTATGCATAAACTGTGCATTGCATAAGCACGACAATATACTGTTGTTTTCTTTTTTTCAAAAATCTGACTTGTTTGATGTTCAGTTATTCCATGTTCTATATATGCATAAATTTTAGACTATATATGCATAAATTGTATAATATGTATGCATAAATTTTCCTATATAATTAACATGGTTTGCATTATGTGCATAATAATTAATATTGCGATGCTAATATGAGCATATATTTTGTGTATGTATGCATAAACTGTGCAATGCATAAGCACGACTTTACTAATTGTTTTTAGTGTTCCAATCATGTGAATAGTTTGATGTTCAGTTACTAAATTTCCTATATATGCATAAAGTTTATACTATATATGCATAAATTAATATATTGAACAGTTGAAAGCATAATAGTTTAATTGGGCTATATTTTTTTCGTTGTTAGACATATCTGTTGTCTCAATACCTGACGGAGATGAAATGCACAAGCCGTGCAAAGATGGTAGAGAAATCCGAGCCAAAAATGATCATTCCACTGTGGGGGAACCGATCGAAAGTTATGGATTCAGGTATTATGTAATAAGCATAAAATAAGCAGGTTGTGTGCATAAAATAGTAGCATGGTAAGCATAAATATATATGCCCCCATAATACTTAATGAAAGTAGCATAAAATAAGCAGACTGTATACATAAAATAGTAGAATGATAAGCATAAATATATATGCAACAATAATACTTAATCGAAGTAGCATAAAATAATCAAACTGTGTGCATAAAATAGTAGAATGGTAAGCATAAATATATATGCAACAATAATACTTAATCAAAGTAGCATAAAATAATCAGACTGTGTGCATAAAATAGTAGAATGGTAAGCATAAATATATTTGCAAAAGTACTACTTAATAAAGAAGATTGATTTCTTGCAGGAGTTTATCTGATGAGACACATGGAGACCTTCAAGGGTGATTTAACGAACTGGGACACGGGATTTCTAAAGAAAGGTGTCAAACAGATAAAGCTTTTGAGGATGCGGTATTGTTTGAGCTTAGTTAATTTTGATGACAACAAAATGAAGGAGACGGTTGAACTAGAGGCGGTGGGGCATGCAGATGAGAATGAAGTTGATTCAAAAGAATGTGTCAAAGAATTGCTTGATAGTTAGAATGTTGGGTTGTGCGAATGTTTCGTCTCGATAATTTGGTTGGATAAACTTAGTAATTTTGATGGTGTTAAGTTTTTTAAGAATTATGTATTGGAAGCAATGTAATGAAAAACGTCTTTTGATATATTAAATGTATTCTAATTTAGGCATTCATAATTGGATCATATGGCAAACGTATATGCACAAACAATTGAGGAGTATGCAGATATGTATACACTCTTGTAGGGAAAAAACGTATATGCACAAACAATATATAACATACGCATGAAATTACAATTCGATATGCATGAAATATATAACCTAAACATATATTGATAAGCATGAAGTCATAAAACAAAACATATCATAAGCATGAAACATCAATTGGGTATGCATGATATATTAAACCTTGAACATAACCAGTACCATAAAGGTTGAACTTGAAAATTGAAGTTGATATGCATGAAATACATAAAACATAAGCATAAAAAATAACGGGTGTGTGCATGAAAAAACCATAACATGAACTAAACCGATAAAGTTAATACAAATTAGTCCAAAATAAAGCAAATGGTTCAGTGCATAGGTTTCTAGTAAGTTCAGCATAAAAACTTAAGAGGAATCTTCTACATCCTTAACATTAGGGCAGTTTCTTGAATCATGATGTCCCATCTGGTTGCAGTTCCGACACATCCTCTGAGGCTTCAACTTAGCACGCAATGCTACCTCCTTCCTAAATTGTAGCCTACTGCCCGATCCCTTGGTTTTGACTTGATCTGGTGGCATAACTTCGACATCTTGAGGGATATGTGAGCCATAAAAACTTTCAAACGTGTTTTGATTAACCTTACTACTTGAACCGCCTTCATCATCAATTTGATATTTGTTGACCAAATCATCAAAATCAGGCAGTAGTTCGTTCATTCGTGCAGGGTTGCCGGCATCCAATGGAGCACATTTGAATACTACGTCCAACAACTTCTTTGTGGCATCTGCAGCAGAATGACCGACTTTCCCAACTGGAGAAGACTTATCAAAACGCTTGAAAGACACATTTCTACCCCAACGAGATACGACACAGGAATCTAGAACACAACTGATGTTGGAATTCTTGAACACCTTCAAAATGTGCCTGCACAACAGGCCGTGCATCTCCATCTTCCTACATGTGCAGGAAACCCTCAAATCAACAACATTGAACGTAACGTTGAAAACACCAACTGTATTATCATCAATTTCAAACATCTTCACTCCACCATTGTCGGTTAATTTTTTAATAGAACACACGTTCACAGCCTCAACCCATTCCAACTGCACCTTAGAGAACATAGTGTTTGAATACACTGCAGCCAAACTTCGCTCCAAAGCCAACGTTGTCACTAGAATTGGTAAACTACCATCATCCGCTGCATTAAGCTTGTCCAGTGAGTGTCGTTGAGCATTTATTGTACTCTCGAACAACAAATAGAACATCACCAGATTGGCCTTTGATTTTAAGTAAGTTCGGAAAAAATGATTCTCGCTCTCGGACATGGATGTTGTGCGAAACAATCCAAACATTGGGTAGTCTCGGAAATAAGCAGGAATCCAATAATGGCGTAGGTCAAACATCCCATCAAGCCAATCATGACCAACCAAATCAAAATCCAATAAAACAGATTTCCACTTCGCATCGAACTCCTCCGGTTACAGGTCGCTATTCCACACAATATCATTAAATCTTTTCGTAAAATCAGTGTTTTTTCTTAATGACAGCGGAATCTTATCAGGAACTTTAAGCATGATGTGCCACATACAAAAGTGATGACGGGTTTCGGGCATAACATTCTCCATTGCAATCTTCACGGAAGGATCCTGATCGGTTATTATTAACTTGGGACAACCGCCCATGCAAGTCTTGAAATTGTTAAGTAACCAAGAATATGAATCCACTGTCTCTGAGGACAACAAACTCGCTGCAAACGTAATACATTTGTCGTGGTTGTCGAGTCCGGTGAAAGGAACAAAGATCATGCCGTAACTGCATAAAAGATTTGTTCGATTGTAATTCTTTAGTTGCATAAAATGCATTCTGTATGAGCATGAATGAAAGGAGTGATGAGCATAAATTCAGTACAGGAATTTCAACTGCATAAAATATATGAATATGTGCATAAAATATATATTTGGTAAGCATAAACTATCAATGAGATATGCATAAATAATACGTAAGAGAAAGGTACAAATATGATGCCGTAATGCATAAAATATTTGTTGGGTTGAAATTCTTGAGATTGCATAAAACAGATTCTATATGAGCATGAATGAAAGGATTCATGAGCATAAAATAAGAAATATGAATATGAAAAATCATAATAACTCCTATCAGCTGCATAGAAAAAACACGTACCTATTGGTTGAATAAGTTGCATCCATTGATAACGAATCTCCAAAAATCTTGTAATTGTCAATACATATATCATCAGCCCAAAATACACGCTTCAATTTGTCCCCTCCTTCCATAAAATACTCGTAAAAAAAATCAGGGTTCCTATCACGAGCTTCCTTCATTTTATCCAACATCATTTGTGCATCCGCACCCTCAACGCATATACTAAGATCACGGTGAAAATTTTTAAAATCTACTCCATCACAACCAATGTTTTCATAACTACCAACCAACTCACTAAACATTCTATATGACCTAACCGGACCAACATTAGAACGCGCACAACTAAGGACGAAATTCTTGTGGACGGAAGTCATTGTCCGATTGTATCTCATGAATTGTTTGTGAGTTGATAATAACAAAGGATGTCTATGTGCCTCGTGAAATAAATCAACAACAAAACCTTCGGGGTGGGATTTAAATACTACGCGTGCAAAGCAAGATGACCGTTTAGAATTATACCTACGCTTTGATTTCTTCGAATTAAGATTATCGACGTCCATGAATTTCTCCCCTTCTCTATTGCACACTAAATATCTACGCATAATAGACCCGTCCACATGTCGTTTTATCGACCACTTACGTATATCAAAACCGCACAAACCTCCGTAGTCTCTATAGAAAATTTCTGCCTCATCAAGAGTAACAAATTTTCGTCCAACATACGGTTTCAATTCGTCCGGGCAATCAGGAATATAAATGGATTCATCGGATTGAAGAGACACAATTGATTGACAGCGTTCAGTCATTCCAGAAACTGAATGCATGAACATGTGACAGTATCAGCATAAACTAACAAATACATATGCATGAACATTGTACTTCCATATGCAATAATTATAATAGCTAATCTACAACATAAAAAACAATACTTAATAGATACATACATCTCATAAATAAACAAGAAAAACCCTAATCACTTGAAAAAAGGAGTACTACCGTAAATTTCTTTTAAAAAATGTAACTAAAAAAAATTGAATGACAACGAGCTTTCTCGATTTTGAACCCAACAAACCATTCTTCAAATATTGCACTACAAAAATTCGAAAACCATTAGTATTACTTGTTGTTCTGCATATTTTGGTAAAAATCGAAAATAGTGCAGAAATCAATCTTCAAAATCGGCATTAATCGGGATAAATAGACAAGGAAAACGAGTTTAGATGACTTAAGAAACATAGAAATTCGAAACCCACCGTAAATTATCAACTTCCAAGACCTCTTTTTGAAGAAATGCTGGACGACGAATGCAGATTGAAGAAGGAAGGCGCCGCTTGAACTGGGACGCTGCACTTCAATTAAGATTGGAGGGTGTAGGTAAAAATAGAATAGAAATTGACATATTTGCCCTTAATGAGGCTAATTTCTCCTTTTTAGATTTAATTTTAAATGGTATTGGAGATAAAATGAGAGCCTTAGATTTGCGAAATGGAGGGCCGAAATCGGTTCTCGTATCTCTTTTGAGATTTGGTTCTCAAAATATCCATTCCCTATATATATATATATATATATATATATATATATACTAGAAAATATCCACCGCGCCAGCGCGGTGCCTGATCAGATAAACGTTAATTAAATTGTAATTTTTTAAAATATGATTTTAATTTTATTTTAAATTTTTTTTATCGTACACATTTTAAGTTGTTGAAAAATCACTTAGAACTCGTAAAAAGATCAAACAAGCCAAAAAAAAATAAGTTTTTAATAGTTCTTTATTGTTTCCATAATGCATAGGTAGGCAAATTTGATTCAAATAGTTTACAAATAAATTATACTCACTCCGTCCCATTCATACTTTTTTTGTCCTACTCATATTATATTCTTTTCATGAAAAAAATATAAAGTAACATTACAAATTATAAAAAGTCGCGTGGACCCGTATCACTTATACACAAAAGTTAAATTTCATAAACTCAATAAAAATCGGTAGATAAATAAAGAACTGAGGCTAAACCCGACAACGATGATTAGTAATTGATTGGTTGTATGTGACAATCCGATGAAGATAAGTGGCCATGGTTTTTATACATAATTTTCACACATCATTGGAGTTCTCTTTTAGAGGAGGCATTGCTATAATTTTAATGACAGTCACCTGCTTAGATAGAAAAGGATTAGAATATGTTTTTTCATAATTTTTGAAAAATATTTTAGGCTACATTATATGGTTAACTTATATTTTAACTTAACAAATAAATAACTAAATAAAAGCTTTTGATTCTTGTATACATTTCATCATAAGTTGACGTAGTAAACAAAATGATAATGCTAGAAGTCATAAATTTCATGAAATCCGAATGAAATTTCATGAAATGGCCACATGCACAAACAGTATACAATCCACGACTGAACATAGAATTTGATAGGCTCATGACAAGAACAATCTATTGAAGAACCCCACAACGACTTCAGAACAACTCAAAATTGAAGAACTCCACAACAACTTCTACTCCTCGTATCAACCTAGAAATAAGCATATGAAGAAACTACTTGTTGGGGGCATATAATTCATCCCAAATTAAACAAAAAATAAGAAAAGAATCCAAACCCAAATTCTCAATAAACCCACGGAATTGGAAAAATCTCAAATTGAGATATAGGTCATCTGAAATCAAACTGAAAATAAGAAGAGAAATAACTTTCATTCACTAAACTTAAGGAAACAAATGACTCACTAAATCAGTAAGCAAATGACTTAATTTGATTGGTCTAGTAACTGTTCCTGCCTCTAATTTATCTAATAGAAGAATATGATTAACCAGGCCTGAAACACACAGACTCAGAAGTCATATTTGCGATCTTTAAATCGAATCACGCCTCTCATATATATAATAATTTACACCAGTATAATATTGAAAATGAACTACCTCATCTTTTCCAGAAATACAGGTTTTCCATTGAGAAGCTCAGCAAATATGCAACCAACTGACCACATATCAACATCAGGGCCATATTTTGTGGTGCCAAGCAGCAACTTTGGGGCCTGAAAATTGTAGCAGATTACCATCAACTTAGTCATATAACTAAAGACTAACTAATATAGATCAAATGTGGTGGTAGGCTCCATATCTCACCTATACCATAAAGTAATTACGCGGTTCGTAAGATTGGCATTATGATCATTTGAAAACGACCGGGCTAGACCGAAGTCTGCAAGTTTCAAATTCCCTGAAAACATGCAATGCACCCCTGAAAACACGCAATGCACCCCTAATATTGTTACAGGTAGCTAGGATGAGCTTTCATTATATACAGACAATCTATCATTCAACAAAATTTAGAAGAACACAAAAACTCCATGGCTCCAAGTTGGCAAATATTATGTACACTGGTCTTTATGTAAATGATAGAACTAATGCCAACATTTCTCAGTTACGACTGATCTCCTCCAGCTAAAATAAGTACTTGTATGTGATTTAGGAACTATCAATATGCAAGTTGCATATAACTTCATTTCAGAAAACAATAAAAATTAGAAAATGAAATAGCTTTTGTAGACTAAGGTGCTATTGACTAAACAACTGAAATTAATTCAAAGCATTACTTGAAACATGTCAGGTGACTTAACAAATTCAACAACAGCTCGGACTGCTTCTTCCTTAGCTTCAGCCAAAGCCAATGCATCATCAAGTACAGAATTATATATGAAGTATAACTCAGTAAATGGTTGTGCATCCACCTCATCACATGCATAAATATGTTGACATACTCACCTCTTGCTTTCCTTCAAAATGTTTGAGACTGTAAGAAATAGGTCCCTTTTATCCTTGATTCCAATATTCCATTCCTTTAGGAAGTCATCCATCTTATTAAAAGATGGTAAGATATGATCGGTGACCTTCCCGCTAACTGCTAAGTTTAGGGCCTTCATATAGACAAAGAACTGGCTATATGGGTTCTCCAGAAGGTTGTAGAGGTTAAATAAGTTAAATCCAAAGAAAGGGAAATGTCAGAATTTATGACCCCGAGCAGCCTCAAGGACAATGGATTTTGGTTTTTTACATCTTTAAGCGCAGAACAGGTCTCTCATTAGGCTGTTGAGAGACCTTTGTGGCTATAAGTTCTGCCATCTCATGCACTTGATCAATGCTCTCATGCTTCTTTACAAGGTGGGAAATAACAGTGTAGATACATTCAAGATCTATGGCAGAAAAAAAAAATATATCAACTACAGAGCAGAAACTTGCCTAGCCTACATCACCATCACAAACTTTTTGGATAGAGAAAGCAGAATTCGTACCTCAAGTGCCAAACATGCAAAAGACAGTACTATAGAATGTCTACACTCCATATAGAATTTCAAAATAAATCTCAGCTAACTGAAATTTCTTCAGCCAAAAAAATAAGACAAATTAAATAGTATGTCTCATCGATTCCAACTGCAATACCACATGGCTTAAGTCTCCCAAGCTATGTAGAGAATCACATTATCCAAAAAATATTTTAAAATACAATCCTCGCCTTTCTCGGAAGCCTTAGAGAAAATGACATCAGCAGAAGGAAGCACCAAAAAAGCCAAATCCAACCACCTCTTTTGAATTATACATTCTTGGGCCTCCAGGAACAATCTATTAACATGTCCCTCTGCTACCTAACATTTATTGAAAGAAGCAATTCAAACAACAATGGGTTACCAGTTACAATATCTAAAGTCATAGTCCTTACAACAAATCCCAAAAAGTATCATCAAGAATGAGTCTTTTGGCTATGCAGAAGAAGGAGCTCTTAGCAATTGAATCAGAATAGTCTGCTCTTACCCCAACATAAGGTGGATCCAACATCGTACCCAAAGAAATAACATCAATTTCAAATCTGCCACATAAACAATCTAACTAAATTGAAGACCTTACCCAAAGCTGAAAATGATAGCCCGACCACAAAGTCGAGTCACCCACATGAGGCGGCAGCGCCACTTTGGCATAGAATTCTGCCTATCCTTCCACCCCGCCAACGCCAAACGAGTCACCGCATAACCAATTGTCAAACACAGCCCGAATAGAACAAGCCGGACCACCGCGATAGGCAAGGATATCACAATCTTCAGACACTCATAGAAACCCTCGATTCTCGACGTGTGGTTGCGGAACGGATCAATCGTACTGGTCTCAGGAACCTCGAATCCATCGTGCGCCCCAATAAACGCATACAGATTGTGACGACTCTCATCGCCAGACTGAGATAGTTCCCGATGATTGCTTTTGAGTAAAGATTCGGAATGCGGCTGATTGGATTCATCGTGGACGGTGACGATGACGTGTGGCTACTGTTCGGCAGAAAGGAAGGGAGTGGAGAGAGAGTGGTCCACTACCGTCATTGCAGAGGATGGAAGGTAGAGAGAGAAAGAGAGAGATATGACAATGGAGCGTTTAGATTGGGATTATGATCCATGGAAGAATTGAGGCATAAGTGGAATAGCCTAGGATATTTGAAGTCATTGTTACCGGGAACAGTAACATCTACTATTTGTGGTAACAGGTAACTCATATATCCTCTTATATATAAGGGTAATAATATATGTATATGCCCACTTTGTTAGTGTTTGTTGACTCAGCTTTACTATTTTGATCAAATAACTCATCGACATTAAAAATACATAAGACATACAAAACCCATATTACATACGATGTTGCATCAAATATAACATAAGCCACCATCCCTCTCCATATCCTCTCCATATCCTGACTGTTCTCCAACCCTCCAAGGGTTTCTTCCATTCTCTTGAGCAGATTATGGCTAGATTCTTCTGGGGCTCCTTTGGCGGGTCCCGGAAGACTCACTGGATCGCTTAGGAGACGGCTTGTTTGCCCTGTGATGAGGGTGGACTTGGCCTCCGTAGCCTTTCTGACCAGACTGAGGCCCTTAGCCTCAAGCTCTGGTGGCGTTTCCACTCCCGAGATTCCCTTTGGGCCCAGTTCATGTGGGCCAAATACTGTCCTCATTCCTTTCCCACACGTATGCAGTGGTCAGTTGGAGACAATCCTATCTAGCGCCGCCTTCTCCGGTCTGGCATCCAGGCTGACCAGTTCATCCGTTAGTCGGTGGGTAGGGGTTCGATTAGCTTCTGGGATGACCGTTGGGTTGCCGACACCCCTCTGCGTGATTATTGTCCTTCTTCTGCCATTCTAGGATCGTATTGGGTGGAGCATTTTATGCATGATTTTACTTGGCGTCTTGATCGTCTGTTCAGTCTGCATGTTGTGTGTGCTTTGCCTATGGATGTTATTGATTCCCTGAGCCATGTGCCTTTCTTGCGTTCTGGGGATGATGTGATGAGATGGATTCTTACCCCTCACGGTGAGTTCTCGCTCTTGTCGGCTTGGGAGAGGGTACGGCAGAGGCGGCCGAAGCGGTCGCTTTTTGGCGCCATCTGGTCCCCCTGCCTTATCCCCACCATCTCTATTTTCCTCTGGCGTCTTCTCTATAGACGACTCCCTTGTGATGCACGTACCCAGCGACATGGCACTCATTTGGCTTCGGCTTGTTATTGTTGTACGACTCGGGATGTTGAGACTTTGGATCATATTTTCCTACAGAGTATCCCTGCTAGGCAGATCTGGTGGCATTTTGCTCAGTGGTTTCCTTCTTCCCCCCCCTTTTGCACACACTTGCACTGCCTTTACTCATAGATTACAGCATTGGCGGGGTGCCTTTTCGAGGGCTCCTGCCAATCATATTTCTTTTCTGACTGCAGGTTTGATTTTCTGGTTTATTTTGACGGAACGAAATGGCAGCAAACATCGTTGCATTTCGTTTCGTGCTTCTCACGTGATTTGGCAGGTTAGTCATTATCTACAGGTGCTCTTTGCTGCCGGGCTCCTTCAGCCGGCACAATGGGTAGGATCGTCTTCTCAGCTACACTTCTTGCCACCCTCCCCCACGGTGGCTCGCCCTCTCCGTTCTTCTCCTGTGTGTTGGGTTCCACCCTCTTCTCCTTGGGTGAAACTTAACACGGATGGTTCCTTCACAGCGAGCTCGACCCAGGCGGCCGGTGGCGGACTTCTTCGAGATCACACCGGACGGCTTATCCAGGCGTTCTGTCTCCCCCTTCGAGCTTCTTCCAGCTTTGAGGCGGAGCTCCTGGCCCTTCTACAGGGTCTCCGCCTTGCAGAACAGCTCTCCTATCATATTTGGGTGGAGATGGATGCCTCAGCTGTTATCACACTCCTCTCTTCAGACAGACATGGCGCTGCAACGACTCGGCACTCTCTCATTGTCATCAGACAGCTTTTCAGAAGTCGACAGGTTCGTTTCTCTCATATCTTCAGAGAGGGAAACAAACCTGCCGATTTCCTTGCACGCCGAGGTCTCTCATCCTCTGAGTTACTCCTTTTTTACGAGGCCTCGGCGCCCAGATATCTCCGTGGCCTGATTCGCATGGATCAGCTTGGGTACCCCAGCTTCAGGATTCGACCCGGCTAGACGTTACACTTCTGGATTTTGTTCATATCATATCATGATGGATGTTTGGTCTTCATTTACTTTTCTACCTTTTGATTGGCCATCTGTTAGGCCTTTTACGCACTTTGATCACTATTTTTTGATGTGGATGGATGTATCCGCTTTAGATGCTCCACCACATGACGATGTACATATATATTTTTTGATATAGACAGGTTGGAGGTCTGCCTAACCCCCCACCCGTTCAGGGTGTTTGATATTAAAAAAAATATATGTATATATATATATATATATATATATATATATATATATATATATATATATATATATATAACATAAGCCACAAATGCCCAACAAGTAAACTCAACACAAGGTTGACAAGCAAAAGATGCATGAAAGGAGAATATGTAAATCCTGATTTTCAAATAATTAAAAGCTTCGGTCTATAAACAAGTTTTACCAGAAATGGTCACAAGAAAATGTCTTGCAATATTATGAGAATGGGATTCTGGAACGTATTTGGAGTTGGCAGAAATTAGAAATGAAAGATTACAGAAAATTTATGGATTCATACCAAATGAAGCTTGGATCTAAACACCCCTTCATGAAGGCATCAGAGAGCTGCATTGCCGTAGGAATAAAATAAGAGAAGCCGGGAGGGAGACTTGAAGCTCAGGAAGCAAGTTAGTCCGCCAAACAAGCTCTGCAGCAGCATCGGCCGGGAGGGAGACTTGAAGCTCAGGAAGCAGAACGATGAGACGCTGGAGACTTCTAAAGCAATTACTTCTTATTGTTCATTGCACCAGATCCATATCTTCCAGCAGCAGATATCTGAGTTCGGGGAATTCTCCGTCTTTTGTTTCCCATTCTGGCCCTTGAAAGGCAGAGCATCGCAGCTTGAGCATTTCAAGCCTTGGCAGCAAACCAATTAACGCCATGTGCTTCCAATCATATCTTAACCCATTCAAGCACAACTTCTTTACACATACCTGGGAAAGTTTCTAAGGTGATAAGGTGGAGCTACTACTTGAGACTTGGGTGGAGGATTCACAATGAAACATTTAAGCGACATTAGTTCAGCCCAATATGTTGTAAGCAGCTGAAGGTTTCAAAAGCGTCAGGCTGCAACTCAATTCTAATTCCTAATTTCTTCAGAGCAGGGATTCTTCTGAAAATATCCTCCGTGCAACTATCTGCATTCACGTAAAGTGCTGAGAGTTTCGGTAGCTTTGTACCGTCGCTTGGATCAGCTAGCTTCCTTCCCATGATCCAAAGATGTCTCAGTTCTTTCATATCCCATATCTCCTTAGGCAAACACGTTGAATCCCTTACCCTTTTGATGTTATGATGTTGTAGGAGAATCAAGGACTCCAGCTGCTTGAGTTTGGATATGGAAGAAGGGAGCTCTCCATTATAACTAAGGCCAAGGTACCTTAACTGGAGAAGTTTCACTACTTGGTTCGGAAAATCATAGGAAACGTATTGCAAGAGCATCCAACACCTTCAGCAACATCAAGTCAAAATATATTGGTATTGGATATTGATGATCCGGACCAGTACATAAAAGAGATCGTGTTGTTGAACTGGCTGCTATTGAGTCACAAACCTCCTTCATGCCTAACAATACATTGTTCTGGATGGAGAAGCGGCGCTGACCTACAGTATCCTCCATGGAAGTGTTGGTTAGAGGCATTGAAAAACTTGTTCTTGCTAGCTTCTTTAACGCAAATGTATGAAAAGACAGAATGGAGCCTCAAAGATTTGATCCTAAAACTGGAGCTGTGGTCGCAGACAATAGCAAGGTTGTTGCCAGGAAACACATTCAGGCAAAGTAGATTTCAACTTTCTTCAACATTCAAAAAGCTCATGAGGTGAATATGCAGCTACTTCTTCTAATCTCTGTCAGTATGAAGGTACTATACACATCCAAGCTCCACACGTCGTCCAATACATTAAGTATCTCTCATCATACAAACTTGTTTGTATAATCTCTACTAATTGTAATATACAATTTTGTAGGCTTATGCTGTAGCTGAGCAACAATATCCGCTAACATGTTCCACATCAGGTCTTTTGGCCTACTTGAACTTTTGAACAGTGAGTGGATCTTGATAAACTTGTGTGACAACATGGGTCTTGCCGATGCCAGCCATCCCAACGACTGAGATTGTTAGCTAAAGTCAACTACTTTCCACACTGGAACAGCTCTACTTTCTCTGTATTTCAACCATTGTTAAATAATTAATGTATCTACATATCTATACATATACACACATGTATGGCCCTATTCTTTGGGTTGTTTATTAACTTAGCCTTACTATTTGACCAAACATGATAAACCATACATACTTGATACTTCATCTACATTGACCTACGTAACACATATTAGATACAACAAACATAAGCCACAAAAACAGAAATGCCAACGAGAGTACAAGAATCATTAAATAGAATTCCAAAGTTACAAATAAAAACGTCTGCAAAGTTGGGCGCATCTTAAAACAATAAAATCTGGCAAAATTTTATGAACTACGACAAGAGAGCAAACAGTTTAACCTGTTAGACAGTAGAAATAACAGAAGACACCAAAACTTAAATTATGAGAGACGGCAATGTGAAGGCTGGCTGATCAACTTTATTCAATTTGTTCCTAAGTTCTCACACCCCTGTTCAGATTAACCATTCTCGAACCATCACCATGACCACCTCTCGCACTGGAACCCATATTGTAGGCCCGACCAGACCCATCTCGCGAGCCTTGATATCCGCCCGTTCGACCTTGGCGATTACTAACCAGCCCCGGAGCCGACGGTCTACCGCTTATAGTGTAGTTTCCTCTGCCACCGCTGCTCCCCTGCCTTCCCTGCGAGAAAGAGAAGTCTTGCCACCTTCCACCACCACCGGAAGCTGCTGCTCCAGCGTAATCCTGACCGTCTTTCCTCCTGAGCGGGAGTCCTTCCAACCCACCACCACCAATCCGAGCCTCAGTAGCCCTCTCGTTCATTTCTGCAAGAACGGCAATCTTCTCCGTCAAGTGGAAAGCAAGAGCCTGCAATCTAGTGTGAGCAACGTCATGGAAGACAATGCACCCAGTAGGCTGGTCCCAGCTCGCATGCAGCTCCTCGTTGATAATCATCTTGCTGACAATGCTACGTGTCTGTGCATCCGAAAGATCAAACATCTTGGACAAGTGGTCAAGAGACAGAGAATCATAAGCCGACGAGTATGTAAAGAGGTAGGTCCGTAAAGCCTCTTCCTTGATTTTCGCCTTGAGCATGTCTAGAACGGAATCTTTGTTCCGGAGCAACCTCCAAACATCGAGGGAGTTGATTACAGAAAAGGCCTTGTCAAAATCTCCCTGCCTAAGGGCCCTAGTGGCAGCCATCACATGGTCCCGCACGTTTTCGGGAGGGCCGGTGAATGTTTGTCGCTCGCTAACTTCAAGCAATCTACGGAAGTTCTTACTTATGACCTTGCGTTTGGCGTCGTGCACATTGGCTGCCATGTTGGGGACCTCTAGCAACATGGCACATATTAGGTGTACGGATTCTAGAAGCTCGAGGTTTATGTGCATATGGTAAGGCATCTGACGCCTTCTCTCCAGTCGCTCCTGCAAGTGATCAAAATGTTATAAGCAAGATAGCATCCAAAAATAAAATACTTATAAGAATACAAAAACATAAGAACCAAGAACATCAGCAAAATTAACCTATATCTAACAACAAAACTTTTTATTAAAAGCACTGAATAGAGAATCAAAATATCAGCCAAAATAAACTATGTCTATTTAACAACACTACTTTTGTATAAAAAGCATATGCAAACAAAACGTGTATGATTAAAAAGAATGAAACTTGGTATGGAAAATCATTACATCAGCAAAAAACAACAAAACCTTGTATTAAAAAACATAAATTAACAAAAAGATTATATAATTGAAAGTATATTGTAGTCACTTCCAGATTAGATAAACTGAATATGGATGTCAACTATCATACAGCATTAAAAAATTCCAACATGGCATAAATCTCATACAGAAAAAATAACATATCCAGGTTGTGAAGAAAAGAATATACCTGCTCAGGAGTCTTCTCGTGATATCTGCTCTGAGAGACACCCTGTGCAAGCAACTCCTTCACCCTGCCAGCAGAGTATAATTCAGACAGGCAACTGTGGCCCTCAATTACAAGCCCTGCCCTGAATGCACATAGACCAAGCTGTGCCATGGCTCTGTTGAAAAGGATTTGTGTCGAAATATCCATGTGCTGAACATTATCCTGAAGGTGACTCATAAGCAACAAGTCACGGGATGTCGAGAATTCATCAGAGATAGCATGGTGGTATATATCACAAAGCATAGCACGGGCCTTAGTCCGTTCATCACCATACTTGTAAATTAGTGTAACAAGTATGTCCAGCAGAGTACGGCTATTCTCCGGAAAAGTAGGCCTACGAGGAACCAGCTCAGGAACTGCAATAAAAGCAGTAGGTCCCCTACTTTCTTCTACAACCTTTTCCTCTCCAGAATCTGCTTCATTGTCCTGCTCGGCCAATTTCCTCATAGCATCATAAACCTCCTGAGGCTTATAGTAAACGAGTTCAACCCGTTTAAGAGCTACCTTTGAAGCACCCTTGTAATCACCAACCTTCTCCAGATACTCCTGCACATCCTGGGCAAGAACTAGAAACAATGGCTCATCCTTAAGCCTCTCAACATATTCACGGGTGTGTGGATCGATAACCTGGAGACTCTTAAAATACTCAACATCCATCTTTTCTAGGAAGGCTACCAAATTACCCCAGATCCTAATAGTACCGTTAAAATCAGCTTCCTTTCTGCTTTCATTCTCATCAGGTTCTACCATATCATCCACCACAATATTAGAGTACTGTGTTAAAACATCCAGTATTGCAAGCATGTTCTGCACACACTGTTTCCATACATTAATTGGCATGTGACCGCTCAGACTTTGATTAACATCAAATTGTGCAGAGACTAAACTGAAGAGTATCTCAAGCTTCTGAGCAGGTGTCTTGGCAACCCTTGTTAAGAATGTGAGCTGCTCAATCAACTCCATTCTTCCAGTTCCCTTCTTACCCCTGGCAGCCATAATCTCCTTGAATTTCTTGTTCACCGTGTCCCACGTAATTTGGCTGGGGTCTTTGAATTGTTTATCCATCATCTTATCTTTCTTGCTCAACATCTTCTCCCATCCAGGACCGGACTCTGCAGCATCCTTTTCAGTTTCTTCTTCACCATCACTCTCAGCATCCAGATTTTCAGGATCCTCGTCAAAGTCATCCTCCTCATCTTCCTCATCATCATCGTCCTCAGGTTCTTGATCCTCCTCAGCTTTCTCCTCAAAAAGTTCAGGTTTCTCCCTGCATTGATTGATCATATCCTCATAGAGCTTATTGTTCTTTTTCAACTTCTGCTTCATGGTATTCAAGGCCTTTGCATTGCTACTACTCATTTTTTTCTTCGCCTCCTTATTGGCATTGGCCTGGTTCAAGAAGTTCTCCAACATCACGAGAGCCTTGATGTACAGATTCGGTGGCTTATCTGACTCAGTTACCCTCATGACCTTCAACAATTGCTTATTGATCTTCTCAAAGCTCTCTTGGAGACTCACCCAGTCATTGATTTTCATGGCGTTTTTCATCTGATCAACAGTAGCAGCCATTTCATCAAACCTCTTGTCCTTGACACGGCGAACAACACGTTTCTGCCCATCAGAATCATCACTATCACTAGCATTGCCAGAATAATATCTGCTAGCAACTGGTGGAGTGGCTGTCTCCGCTGGGACATTGTCTTCCTGCTCATCATAGTCACTCTCATCTTCCTCGGTGTCACTATCACCCTACAAATCCACCCAATCCCGCTCACAAAATAAACTAAGAATATATAGGGCAGAATACTTTTATAGAAATCGAAATTCAATGAAACTCAAGAACAACAAATCATAAAAGACGACCAAGATTGGAGATTTAATCTAAAACTTGATTCCACATAAATCCAAAACAAATCTGAACTAATAAATAAAAAGTCCCGAAAGGAATTAAAAGAGAACGACAATTTGAAAGTATAAATAAATCAATTATATTAATTGCTAACCTGAGTCCAGAATCTCGACGCCATTGTCTCAAAAACCCGACAAAAACTACTCAGAAACTTCTAAAAAAGAAACCTGCAGTCAAATCACAAACATCAGAAGTAATCATCCCTTAAAACCATCTCCAAAGCTACACAAAAATTGGGGAATCCCCTATTTTTTTTACTGTTTCTTCCCCAATGCTGCTCAAAACCATCCCATATTATATGGGAGGACAGATTTTTCCCATACATTTGGGGGAGGATTTATCTCTCCCCTATCCCTTTTTTTTAAAAAAATTAATGTGAAAAAAGTTACAAAATTGCCACAATTCAGTTTTTCTGTTACAAAACTGTGAAATCAAAACACAAAATCAAGAGCTTGGTAAAACATGAAATCGAGATCTACACACCAAATACAAAATTGATCTCATGAAAATACTTACCCCCACCGGAGATTCCAGCGATCTTCACCGGAATTGAAGATCCGAGATTGTTCCGTGGCCCCAATCTCGCGACTTGGGGTTGGCTAATCAGCTTTTCTGTCTCGTGTTTTCGTCTCGCTGCAGTAGTCTCAACTTCGATCGGTATTGCTTGGGTTTGTGTGTGTGTTGGAGTGTTTGAGTGTAGAGATTGCTATGATGTACACGATTAAGAGCTTGATGAGAGACGAGCGAGAGAGGGAGAGCTTGATGAGAGATGAGAGAGAGCGAGAGGGGTGAGACGGCGGATGAGAGAGCCAGAGAGGTGAGTGGTCAGTGGAGGGTATTTATATGTAGGTTTAGGATTAATAATGGTTTTTAATAATGGTTTTTAAATTAGAATAAATTAATTACTAATTAATTTTGTTTAGAATAAATCTAGATAATTTTGTTCAAGATCTTTTTTGCTTTTTGAATTGAAATAAAGAGACAATATTTAATACACATGAATTGTGGTTTAATTGATTGAAAACAAAAAACAAGATCTTTATTTTTTGAATTGAAATAGAGGGACAAGATTTACTTTAAACCACTATATATTAAAGCTCTTTAATTAATCTTTCATCATATTATTTTTTCATCACAATGTTCCATCACAAACATTTCAAAAATTATTAACTTTTATTGCCTAACTTAATTATATAATTAAATTACAACCTTAATATAGGGTAATGCATTGGAGATGCTCTAAATCAAAACTATAAAGCAATTCACGAAAATATCCAGGCAGTAAAACCGATTAATTTAGATCAAAAAAACTCCTCTACAAGATCCAGAAAAATCTCAAAACACGCCAAAATCTCTATTTATACATACTTATATACGCAATCGACAGAAGCACCAAACATCACGATAAGAGGATAGAACTCACCTTAGTAGACTGCACTGGCTGCGACGGTGAGAATAAGCTTAGAGATGAGGCTAATGGGTCTCAAATTGGGCTTCTTTGGGCTTTGAGTTATGCCTCTTCTCCTTACGTCTTTAACTCTGTTAGTAGTAAATGACTTATGGTTTAAAATAAATTATTTGACTTCAATAAATTTGTAAAATGACATACTATTTAAAATGAATTAAAATAAATTATTTACAAAGTTTTCGAAACGGGACCAAAGTAATATTATATATATCTTTTGTTTTAAATTGTAAATTATTAATTTTGGAAATTAAACTAATTTTATATTAATACAGAGAAAATATCGAAATTGGTCCTTTAATGTGGCTCATGTCCGATTTTGGTCATTTAATGTGGTGTTGTCCAATTTTGGTCCTTTAACTTTCGAAATTGTTCTATTTTAGTCCTCTGGGAGAAAGTGTAAAATACGCGCTATTAAACTTCATCCACATATTCATTTCTTCAACAATCTGACGCCTCAACGCCCACACATCGGACGGAAAGCTCTTTCAACTAATATCAATTTGATCAACTAACATCCTACTGATCGATATCATTCCAATTAAGTCTGAGATCATGACAAGAAGTACTTACCAGATTGAAAAGTAGAAGAGAAAGCCAACCACTTCTGATTTCTCAATTTTGTTATCCGTTTATCAAGGTTTTCGGCTCCGATGTTATGCCGAAGAAAGATAGTTCATCTACTACTTGTTCTTGGAGTATGTCGCCGGCAGGATAATCTCCGATCTGATCAGAAATCGAGGAGTCTCGAGGGGTTGAATTATCTCAACCTTAATGGGATTGTGCACTGCGACATCAAAGGCCAGAATCTATTGATAGGAGACGATGGACTTTCGGCGAAAATTGCGGATTTTGGATGTGTGAAGAGGGCAGAATGCGGCGGCTCAAGCTTTGTCGGAATGCCGGCGTACATGACGATGAGTGGGTTTGGTGGAGATGAAGTGAGAGGCGCGTGACTTTAAATGGGCGTGTGTTTTACACTTTCTCCCAAAGGACCAAAATCGAATAATTTCGAGAGTTAAATAACCAAAATCGGACAGCGCCACACTAAAGGACCAATATTGGACATGAGCCACATTAAAGGATTTCGATATCATCTCTATCAATACGGAGTATTTAAATTTAAGAAATACACTTAAAATGTGTAATTTTTAGCTTTGACATATTACATTTATATAAATTTAGCTAATATTCTTGTCAAATCCAAGAGTTGAATATTTATTTTTAAGTAATATACTTATTAAATCATAATATGAAATTAAAAATAAGGTATGTAGTGACAGAGAGTGCTTTATAGTGTATATTATTTTTATAAACATTAAGGGCACAGAGATAGTGCATGGTAAAAATAAGATAATGAATATTTGATTGACATTGTTATATCTATCATTTGACTGGATTTTGTCAATACCAGACCAGACTGTACACGTTAAAAATAAGATAATGAATAGTATTTGATTTGATATTGAGTGAGTGTTTGGTAAGAGTGTTTCCGAATTGGGGATCGGTATAATACCTAAATATAATATTTAGATTACGGGCATTGAAATCAAAATTTTGAAAAGATTTCCAAAAGATGAGAATTCTCAATTCATTTTTTCCAACTTTTCCATTTTTCATTTTTTTCGTTTCCATTCTTCCATTCTTTTAATTTTTTCATTTTTCATTTTGTGCTTCCATTCTTTAATTTTTTTTATTTTCTCATATGTTTTTATTTTTCAGTTTTCATAATTTATACTTAATTAAATTATGGGCAAAATTGAGAATTTATCTTATTATATTTCAAAATAATTTGAAAAATATATATCAAGTACTCCGCATAATAATGATTCTAAATTCTTAGACCAAAAACCAAATACGTGTATTGGAATAAATCAATCCATTCTGAATCCTGTGTTAATGATTTTGAATCTGATTGGAAACCAAACGCTTATGATCTATCAGTTGAGTGGATTTAAATAAGATAAGATAACAGATATTTGATTAGATATTGCTGCTATATCCATCAATTTAGTGGATTTAAACAATACCAATTATAGTGTTGATACATATACTTTGGTACCAAGTGCAATCCATTTTTGTAAGCCAAGAACTTTTTGCTTTATACACCAAAGAATTGTTGATAAGAAACCACAAACATCAATTACTGTAACTGCTACTTTAATTCCAAACAACAACAAAAACTAGAATACTAAAAATGCCGGAACAAGATCCCAAAACATTAACAGAGAGAGTCTCTCTGAGTTATGGAAGCTACCTTGAACCACAATTTAAGATTTTAGACCTGAGCAGTGCCTTGAGTAAACTTAGGGTCCTCACATCTGTACTTACCATCGGGTCCGATCCCAAATCCCCTCGGATCAGCAAACACGTTCTCCAGCAGCTGACTACGCTCTGGTTTTGGGCTGTCGGTGGCAAACTCAACACAATCCTCAACAATCTCTTCAATCTTCTTGTCTATGGCCTTCAACTCTGCTTCACTTGCCAAGTTGTTTTCGAATAAGTACGTCTTCAACGCGGTGATGGGGTCTCTTGTGGCGTAATGAGCTTTCTCAGCTGCCAAGATACCGCATATACTACTTATAACTACAAAGTCTACTTGAACAAATCAAAAGAATAAGCAGAGCATAACTATTACCATATCAAGCAATTATTATGTTCTTTATGGGATTTGAAAAACCTAAGAAATAGATCACAGTATTTTGATTAACTCACTACTTGTACTAAACCGCATATGATCTTGAAACGAAGCCATATAAGGAGGATGAGAACGATTACAAAGTCTACTTAAACAACAAATCAAAAGAATAAGCAGAGTGTATCTATCCCCATATCAAGTGTACATAATTTATCAAGCAATTGTCAAGTTTTTTATGGGATTTGGCAAACCTAAGAAATAGTGGTAATAGCATGAACCCATCAATATCTTTATCATGTAGGAATACAGTATTTTGAAAATTTGTTATACGCCATGTATGGAGGATATCTCATTACTTGTACCAAACCACATATAATCTTGAAAGAAACCGGAACAATGAGGATGAGAGTACTGATGTTTCATAATGCTTACCGGGGTCACGAAGCTCATCTGGATCGGCCAGAGAGTGCCCTCTAAACCTATAAGTCTCACACTCAACCAAAGTAGGGCCTTCGCCTCTTCTAGCCCGACCAACAGCCTCAAGTGCGACCTCCCTCACCTTCAAAACATCCATACCATCAACATGAACACCGGGCATCCCAAACGCCGGACCCTTCTTCCAAATTTCGGGATCAGAAGTGGATCTCAAATGTGACATCCCAATAGCCCACAAATTATTCTCAACAACAAACACAATAGGAAGCTTCCACAACGAAGCCATGTTCAAACACTCAAAGAACTGGCCATTGTTGCAAGTCCCATCGCCAAAGAATGCTAATGTCACCTCATCACAATCCTCCTTCAAAACTTCCCTCTTATATTTGCTCGTAAAAGCAGCTCCCGTAGCAACAGGGATTCCTTCACCAATGAAAGCAAATCCACCGAGAAGGTTGTGCTCCTTTGAGAAAATGTGCATTGAGCCGCCCTGGCCTCTGCAGCAACCGGTGGTCTTGCCAAAGAGCTCACTCATGACCTCACGGGCAGGGACACCTTTGCTCAATGCATGAACATGATCACGGTAAGTGCTGACCACACAATCTTCCTTCTTCAAGAGCTTGATGAAGCTAGTGGAGACGGCCTCCTGTCCGTTGTACAAATGAACGAATCCGAACATTTTGCCTCTATAGTACATTTGAGCACACATATCCTCAAATGATCTTCCTAAAACCATATCCTCATACAATTTCAAGCCCTCTTCTTTTGTTATCAGCTGCATTACACACACGCACACACACACATTTTTATATCAATTTAAATTCCAAAAAGAAAAAAGAATCCCTAAAATAGATATAATTCATCTCACCACCAGAGAAATGCAGCAATACAATAATCATCACCAGAAAATAAGCATGCAATGCCAGCCAATAAGTTTAAAAAAAAAAAAAAAAAACTACTTCATTCTCAGACTCTAATTAAACTACTTGGCATTCCAATTAGACTCAACTACCCTCATAATTACTTATTTTGTGAAATCCGCCGGTGCAATCCAAAAATATACCGAACCTCAAGTTGTATTTGGTGCTACACGGTAAACATACATGTGCATTTATTTGCAAGCCACATAATTACAAACATAAAGTGAGACAAGTGGCAGCCCATGTTCTATAAATACCAGATTATGGACGGAAGAGCTGGACTTGAGCTTCTTCTTGTTGGTAACAGAAGCTGCTATTACAAAACAATACAATAAGCCGAAAAATAAATCAAAAGGAATAAACCGTCGAGTCGAGGAGTCCTCTCTCCGCAAGACGAAATACGCCCCGGTAGTGCTCTCGGTTGTAGGCGTATCGTCCCCAAAGATGAAACGACGAGCGTCTCGAAGATTGCAGCACCGCAAAATCTACGAGCTCCGGCGAACAGGACTTTCCGGCGAGGACAGGCTGCTGGACAACTATAGGAGCTAGGATGCAGCTAAGTGAGCTAAGAATGCAAATGTTGTTGCAGGTGTTGGTGTGTTGAAATGGAATGAACACCTGCCTATTTATAGGCTGCTTCCCCCAGGTGAAAGGTATTGGAGCCATCAATGCTGAAGAGTCGTGGATGGTAAGTGGAGTGATGGAGGCACCTGAGCAGTCTCATTCCAGAGAGTTCCATCCAAAAGTAGTGCTTGAGTGTGGCAGGTGCACAGCACCACGGAGAACAATCCAGTGCAGCCGGTCCACTGCACCAAGGACTGGGCCAGCCCACACGTAGCCCACCGAGCTCAACTGCCGAGCCCAACTGCCGAGCCCGACGGACCACCCAAAGGACCAATTACCAAGATCCAAGTCCAAGTCCACGGACACGGACCGGAACCGGAGCCGGGGCCGGGCACGGGCGCGGTGCGGCACGGCGCGCGCGCGCCGCGTGTGAGGCGGTCGGCGAAAAGGCTCGCGCAAGCTGAGCATGTGTGGCCCAAGCCCACCACATGTCACTTTGTTATCTCTTACAATGTGGTAGAGACTTAAATACCACATTAAAGTTATTTCATTTATCAATGTGGGACATTGATCAATGTAATACTCTCCAAAACCCGAATAAGGTAAGTTTCTCCACTTTAGGTAACATATAAGTTTTGTCCCCCCAAACTTCGAGCCACTATTTCTCACTCACCGAAAATCGGAATCGAGAAATTAAGCACACTATAATTATCTACTCGAAACGTAGATCGACGTCATATATCTCAAAAGTTTAATCGGATAAATATCGAGGCTCGAAAATGCGATCGAAAAGGGCTGAATTTTGCCCAAGCTAAATTAGCAATAAATGCTAATCAACTTTCCATAATAACTAACTAATTTATATATATATATATAATCATTTCGATTTTTCCAACAATCCCCCACATGAGTGGAAATAGCCAAATGCATGCATGCAGACACACAGCTCTGTCCTCAAGAGACAATAAAGCATCAGGGTAGGTGGCTTGTGACCTTGAACCTTCCTTAATCAGTGCTATCGAGCATACCGGCAGATTAGTGGACACGTGGCCTTGAACTATTCCTCCATGGTGTATACTTAGACAATAGCACTAACACTATAAAGTCTCAACCTCGTTCGTTCTCACGTTTGTGTCCTTTACTGGTCATGGACAACCTCTTTGGATTCATAAGTGTTTACATAGAAGCGGCCCTCACTTCACACTTACATAGGTGATTCTTACTCGAGTATCCTGTCATACTCCACCTTCTCAAGGCATCCAAGAATCATTAAAAGTCAAAGACTTAACCTCACCACTTGACAGGTCACCAACACTCTCGAGCTCTTTTAGGGAATAGACTATTTGAGTGTGGTATCAACAGACTCATATAGCTTAGTTTTCCCATTGAACCAAGTTCATGGGATCTCCAATCTACAAGGTTGGGTATCCACTATACTCGCCTTTAACATGTGGATTTAACTCTCATTCCCTCTACGAGCTTATACATTTGATCTCGATTCAAACTCTTAGTAAGCGGATCCGCTAGGTTATCTATAGACTTGACATAGTCTACAGAGATAACCCCACTCGTGATCAAATGTCTTACGGTATTATGTCGACGACGAATATGTCTCGACTTACCATTATACAACCCACTCTTGGCCCTACCAATAGCCGCTTGGCTATCACAGTGAATCATCACAGGTGGCACGGGTTTCGTCCAACATGGAATATCTTCAAGAAAATTACGGAGCCATTCGACCTCCTCACCGGCTTTATCTAAAGCAATGAATTCAAATTCCATGGTGGATCGGGCTATGCACGTCTGTTTCGTGGATCTCCACGACACAGCTCCTCCCCCTATAGTGAACACATAACCACTAGTAGACAACGAGTCTTTAGTGTCGGATATCCAATTCGCATCACAGTACCCTTCAAGTACTGGGGGATGTCTCGAGTAGTGCAACCCAAAGTTAAGAGTGTATTTCAAATACCTCAGAACTCTTACAAGAGATTTCCAATGCTCTCTACTAGGATTACTAGTATAGCGACTCAGTTTGTTCACCGGACAAGCTAGATCAGGCCTCGTACAATTCGTGATGTACATAAGACAACCAATAACTCTAGCATAATCCTCTTGAGCAACAGGATCACCCCTATTCTTGCTCAAGTGAACATTAACTTCTAGAGGAGTCTTTGCCGGCGCACTATCAAAGGCATTAAACCTCTTAAGCACTTTCTCAATATAATGAGATTGAGACAAAACAATCCCTTTAGGGGTTCTTTGTATCTTCACTCCAAGAATAACATCAGCAACTCCCATATCTTTCATATCGAAAGTTCTCTTAAGCATACGTTTGGTGTCATTTATGACTTGAAGGTTTTGTCCCATAATTAACATGTCGTCTACATAAAGACAAACAATTACAAAACCAGTCTTTGTATTCTTTATGTAAACACACTTGTCACATTCATTAATCTTAAAACCATTCGACAACATAGCCTCGTCGAATTTCAAGTGCCATTGTAATGGTGCTTGTTTCAACCCATATAGGGATTTCACCAACTTACATACCTTTCGCTCTTGGCCAGGTACTACAAACCCTTCAGGTTGTTCCATATAAATTTCCTCTTCTAAATCTCCATTTAGAAAGGCAGTTTTCACATCCATTTGATGAATCTCAAGATTGTGCAAAGCAACAATCGCGAGAAGCACACGGATAGATGTAATTCTAGTTACCGGCGAATAAGTATCGAAGAAATCATATCCTTCAATTTGCTTAAAGCCTTTAACCACTAAACGAGCTTTATATTTATCAATTGACCCATCTGCCTTATACTTTCTTTTTAGGATCCATTTACATCCTAAGGGCTTGCAACCTTCAGGTAAGTCTGCTAAGACCCAAGTGTGATTCTGCATAATGGAATCAATTTCACTTTGGACAGCTTCTTGCCAAAGTGGGCCATCGGGTCTAGAAAGAGCTTCTTTTATAGACCGCGGTTCTTCATCCAAAAGAAAGACAACATAATCAGGACCAAAGTACTTAGCAACTCTTGCTCTAGTGCTATGTCTTGGTTCTAAAGTTTCAAGATCGTCAGCTTGCCTCTTACGCGTAGCGGGTTCTACCCCCACATTTCTAGAACTACTAGTAACTTCTCTTGCTACACCACTAGAGCTTGACTCAACTTTATCATCCTTTTTACAAGGATAGATATGTTCAAAGAATATAGCATTCATTGACTCAATAGTAGTTCTAACATTCATATCGGGCACGGCCGACTTATGAATGACAAACCGATATGCAAAAGATACAATCGACAGTCTTAGGTCCGATAGTATCTTGCTTAGGCAAAGGCACTTCTACCTTAGCCAAACACCCCCACACTTTGAGGTATTTATAGGAAGATTTCCTTCCTTTCCACAACTCGTAAGGAGTCACATCTCTACCTTTTAGAGGTATTTTGTTTAATAAGTAGTTAGCCGTCAAGACGGCTTCCCCCCACATGTTCTGGGGCAGTCCAGAACTTATCAACAAAGCATTCATCATCTCCTTTAGAGTTCGATTCTTCCTTTCAGCTACACCATTTGATTGAGGCGAATAGGGGGCAGTGGTTTGATGAATAATACCACTTGTCTTACACAACTCTTCAAAAGGAGCAACATATTCTCCACCTCTATCACTTCGTACCATTTTGATTTTACAATCAAGTTGGTTTTCGGCTTCTGCTTTGAAGTTAGTAAAAGCTTCAATCGCCTCATCTTTACTCCTTAAAAGATAAAGAGTACAATACTTGGTGCAGTCATCAATAAAAGTAATAAAATACTTTTTCCCACCTCTAGTTTGTACAAACTTCAAGTCACATACGTCAGTGTGAATGAGTTCTAGAGGTTTTGTGTTCCTTTCTACAGAATGAAATGGCATCTTAGCCAATTTTGCTTCAACACAAACTTCACACTTGGTTTTGTTAAACTCATTTACTTTAAGTAGATCGAGATTAACTAATCTTTTTATCGCATTTAGATTAACATGTCCTAATCTAAAATGCCATAAATCGGAACACTCAATCAAGTAAGAGGAAGTAGCTTCGTTTTCATTATTTTTAGCCTCAACGGGCTCTTGGCGAATCGCCATTACACTTAACTTAAAAGGCCCTCAGACAGGTAGCCTTTTCCTAAAAACATTCCAAATTTAGATAAGATGAATTTGTCCGACTCAAAAACTAGTCTAAACCCTCTCTTGACTAGTACAGAGCCGGACACAAGATTTTTCCGGATGTCGGGGACATGCAGCACCTCTCCCAGAGTCAGGTTCTTCCCGGAGCTCAACCTTAGCACCACAGTACCATAGCCAACCACCTCAGACGAGGCTTGATTACCCATATTGAGCTTCCTCCCTTGGCAACTCTTGTACTTGGTGAAGCGGCTCCGGTCACCACAAACATGTGCCGTGGCAGCGGTATCAATATATCAATTCCCCTCATTCTCCACGACGTTTGCTTCTTCAGTGACAACTGCCGCAAGGTCGGCTTCAGTGAGGTCAATCTCCAACATATTGGCTTGACGAGCCCTCTTCTTCTTCGGCTTTCGGCAGTTCTTGGACATGTGGCCGGATTTGCCACAGTTGTAGCAGTCCCCTTCAGACTTGCGGGATTGCACCTTGCCCTTCCCTTTGGGGTTGCTATTTGGACGCCCTCTCTTTGCATTGTTGGAGTTGCCACCTTTCTCAGCAAGGTTGACTCTTGGCATCACGGGTGCTTTGCCCTTCCCATCTCGAGTCCTCATGTCGGTCTCGATGTGGAGCTTGACCACAAGGTCCTCAAGCGTCATTTCCTTTCGCTTGTGCTTCAAGTAGCTCTTGAAGTCCTTCCAGCTCGGGGGAAGTTTCTCAATTACAGTTGCCACAATGAAAGCATCTGGCAAAAGTATTCCTTCGGCGTGGACGTCATGGACAATGAGTTGGAACTCTTGCACTTGCTCCATAACCGGTCGAGAGTCCACCATTTTGTAGTCCAAGAACTTGGCGACTACAAACTTCTTGGTACCTGCATCGTCAGTACAGTATTTTCTTTCAAGTGCCTCCCAAATTGCCTTGGAGGTCTTTACATTTGCATATACACTGTACAGACTATCATCTAGTCCAATAAGCAAGAAGTTTTTACAAAAGTAGTCGGAAGTTAGCCAATTGTCATAGGCTATCTGGACTTCCAAGTTCTCTTCGTTCTCACTTGGAGGGGCAGGTGCATTCTCCATCAGCACAGTGGTGAACCCCAATGTTGTCAAATAGAACAACATCTTCTGTTGCCACCTTTTGAAGTCGGCTCCACCAAACTTGGCCGGCTTCTCAGCAGCGGGCAACACTCTAGACGAGTGCATAGGTGCCGTCAGGGTCGGGTTTGAACCCCCCACCACTCCATGGTGGTTCACACTCCCAAAAGGGACATTGCTCTGCAAGGCAGAGGACATTGCATTGAAGTTGAATGCCATGTTAGAGGCTTTAGCACGGTTAAATGCTATCCTAGCATCGGTGGCGGCGGACATGGCAGCGAGGGTTGGATTTGCAAACACCGGAGTTGGAGTAGGAACAGACGTCGGTGGAACAACATTGCTGGAGGAGGCAATGACGTCAGAAACGACGGGGTTGGCGGCGGCAGAAGCGGCGACGGCGGCAGCGTCAGAAGTGGCAGCAGATGAAGAAGACATGTTTGAAGCAGCTTAAGTAGGTAGATAATATTTCGGGGGTGTTTGCAGTAGCTGAAGCTTATCGATAAGTGTTGAAAGTTGTTGGAAGCTGCTGAAAGTGGCTGAAAGCAGCTGAAAGCTGTTGATTTTGATAATTTGTAAGTGTTTGCAAAAAGGGCTGAAAGTCAAAAATTATAATACAATTGTTATTATACAATTATAATTGAATAATCTTTATTACCCCTAGTGTTATTATACAATTATAATTATAATAAATAAATAAAATTGAGTAATTAAAAATGAAATAAAATTATTGTTTTTCATGCAATGTTAATAAAATGGAGTATTATGATTAGTATTATTTAATATTATTTTTAATTTAATCAATCAATTTAATAAATATGATTAAATGGAAAAATAAAATTAATTAAAAGGAAGAAATCAGCTTTCAGCTAATTTCAGCTGCCCTTCCCCAGCTTTTACAAATCAGCTGAAATTATCAAAATCAGCTTCCAGCTAGTGTAAAAAGCTGTAGATGCAAACACCCAGCACAAAAATCGATGCAGCTTTCATCTATTTCTTCAAATAGAGAAGCTATTGCAAACACCCACTTCATCTTGCGATTGTTGGTAACAGAAGCTGCTATTACAAAACAATACAATAAGTCGAAAAATAAATCAAAAGGAATAAACCGTCGAGTCGAGGAGTCCTCTCTCCGCAAGACGAAATACGCCCCGGTAGTGCTCTCGGTTGTAGGCGTATCGTCCCCAAAGATGAAACGACGAGCGTCTCGAAGATTGCAGCACTGCAAAATCTACGAGCTCCGACGAGGACATGCTGCTGGACAACTATAGGAGCTAGGATGCAGCTAAGTGAGCTAAGAATGCAAATGTTGTTGCAGGTGTTGGTGTGTTGAAATGGAATGAACACCTGCCTATTTATAGGTTGCTTCCCCCAGGTGAAAGGTGTTGGAGCCATCAATCTTTGGAGGGTTGTGGATGGTAAGTGGAGTGATGGAGGCACTCGAGCGGTCCTCATTCCAGAGAGTTCCATCCAAAAGTAGTGCTTGAGTGTGGCAGGTGCACAGCACCACGGAGAGCAATCCAGTGCAGCCGGTCCACTGCACTAAGGACTGGGCCAACCCACCGAGCCCAACTGACAAGCCCAACTGCCGAGCCCAACTGCCGAGCCCGACGGACCACCCAAAGGACCAATTGCCAAGATCCAAGTCCAAGTCCACGGATACGGAACCGGAGCCGGGGCCGGGCACGGCGCGGTGCGGCGCGCGCGCGCGCCGCGTGTGAGGCGGTCGGCGAAAAGGCTCAGGAGCATGAGCATGTGTGGCCCAAGCCCACCACATGTCACTTTGTTATCTCTTACAATGTGGTAGAGACTTAAATACCACATTAAAGTTATTTCATTTATCAATGTGGGACATTGATCAATGTAATACTCTCCAAAACCCGAATAAGGTAAGTTTCTCCACTTTAGGTAACATATAAGTTTTGTTCCCCCAAACTTCGAGCCACTATTTCTCACTCACCGAAAATCGGAATCGAGAAATTAAGCACACTATAATTATCTACTCGAAACGTAGATCGACGTCATATATCTCAAAAGTTTAATCGGATAAATATCGAGGCTCGAAAATGAGATCGAAAAGGGCTGAATTTTGCCCAAGCTAAATTAGCAATAAATGCTAATCAACTTTCCATAATAACTAACTAATTTGTATATATATATATATAATAAATATATATATAATCATTTCGATTTTTCCAACACTTCTTCCTCTTAACAACATCCGATGAAACTGCTACAGAGCCGCCAGATCGGCGGCTAACGAGCGATTTCGCGGAGTTAGAAGAGAGTAACTTATCTCCAAGAAACTTGGAGCCGAGAAACGACGTGGGTCCAGAAGTTCTACAGCAAGATTCAGACTTTTCGGAAGATCGGGAGGAGCTGAGCACTAGAGGATTGTGAGAGATTTTGGCAGCAGCTGAGCAAGCCATCTCGCCGCAAGAACACCATGCTACGGAAAAAAAAAAAAACCCTAAATCCTGATAGAGGAGGGGAGACGGAGATCAAGGAGGATGAATCCGCTAGAACACAATGCTACGGAAAAAAATAACCCTAAATCCTGATAGAGGAGGGGAGACGGAGATCAAGGAGGATGAATCAGTGAATCAATATATAGTTTTGGGGCGGGCGGAGAGAACGAGAGTGCTTCTTTTTGGGAAAATTTTTGGTATTTATAATTTTGCATTGTTATTCTTTCTTAAAAACACAAACAATATATGAATCAAAATTAATAAATCAAAAAATCAAACAATATACACTCATCGTCTTAATCTCCGTGCCCCATAGAAAGAAGACACTTTCAATAGTACGGAGAGAGTATTAAATTTAGTATTACATGATGTGACGTCACTTTACAAAATAATGGCTGGTAATCATAAGAAAGTTCAAGAACATGTTTATTTCATAAGATGCTTCAAAAATTATGAAATTATGAACTTGGATAAAACAAATTAATTGTAAAAGCTACATTTGCAAATAAGCCACATTGCAGAGTTCCGTGAATCAGTTAACAATTTTAAATGGGGTTATCAACGTCTCATCGTATCATTCATCTAACATACCACATCCCTCAAAGGTGTGCCCCTAATCCTGCTCCATGCATGTTAACAAACGATCATTCTATCATGGGTACTCCATAGACTCATACCTAAGATGCAGATCCTTGGTTTTATACCTAATGAAGCAAATAAGATGTCTTTCTCCAAAGCACTGCACCACATTTATCTCCTGTAGTAGTTTCCTTCGTGTTTCGTGTGACCCTGGCCTCTTTCGCGGTGTCTTTGGTCCGTACTATTAGCTCCTCCATCTGCTTGCTCCTCACCCTTGAAAGGACCAACTGGCTGGTACTCCAACTGCACATTCTGCCTCTGCCTTGCTGGCATGTGTGGCCTGTTATCATGCCCAGAAGGCCATTCTCCACGCGATTCATGAGCTCTAACGGGACGATTATTTTGCCTCCCAGTTCTCCTAGGTCCTGATGTAAAGTTGTGCTGGTGCTGATCATCAGTGTTAGCATGGGGTGATTCACCAGAACCAACTAGATCTTGGTTCGGGGAGTAGGGACGCCCTTTTACTGGAGCGGGTCTTTTTACTCTTTCGAAGTCTTGATGAGGACGTGCAACTGAATTGTTAGCTGCATTAATCCTGGCTTTGACAGATTGGCCTATTTGAGGCTGAGTAAAGCTGCTACTCTCCTTATCCTGTTGGGGGACTTGTTGCACATTATGCTGAGGATTGTCCTTCCTTGGGATCCTATTAGTTTCCAATGCAACAGATTCACTTCCTTGCTGATTATTTTGAGCATTCGGGTTGGACTTTGGCTGCCACTGAGAGGACGTCCGCTCCCCAAAGCTACGATTCTCTTTTGAGATCATAGATTTCATAGATTTATCCATCGGGTTTACATCTATTGAAGACTTTCCATCAACTTCCCCATATGAAGTGTTTTCATGATCAGGATTATTTCCACTGCTTCTTGGACCTTTAGGCTGATGTCTCTTTCCTCTGCCTGCTGCACCTTGATCCTTTGCTGAAGGATTCTTGCTCACTGCAGCAGTGGTTGTATCTGTAGACGTAGGGGTGCTGCCAGAGATTTTGGTTTCAGTATTCGTGTTATTTATCTCACTTGTCCCAAATTGAAGAAGCTCCTTGGACTGTTGAACGTCCTTTGGAGGCTCCGACATTGGAGATGGCGCGGTATGTGCACCCCTCAACTGAGATGAATCTTTTGGACCACGTTGCCTCCAAGTCCCATTATCTTTTCTGTTCTTGTTATGGCTGCTATCCCCCACATTTATCTCTAAGTTAGACCTGACATGTTCAGCAGCAGAGCTTGTAGCCAGTGAATTAGCAGAAATAGCTGATCCGGACTGTTCACCAGCAGCACCCTCATTTGATCTAGATGATAAAGGTGGAGCATTTCCTTGCTGAGCCAGTTGTGGCTTTGGAACATATCTCTCCATTTCAGCTCTCTTGCCTTTCAAACTATTCTGTACCACATTATTACCCTTAGCTGATTCCTGTACAGAAGCTTGACTCACTTCATCTGAAGCTTTAGCCTTAGGAGCCCATACAACAGTATCACTGAAATGATGTTTGTCTGTGAATTTATGTGCCTGTTGATTTTTAGGAGTTCTGCGGGACGGGTGAGGTTTCCACTGATTGGATACTTTGGTCTGGGACTCTTCACTGGGCAAGGATGAGGATAATTCCTGAGTCTGTACTAATTTATCAGGCTCACTCACTGTTGAGACAGAGGAATCCAAATTTGACACCGATTTATTAGATCCACCGTTGTCAATCGACTCTCCATGAGTACTGTCAGATGTCACAGGTGGTAAAGCAGGAGCACTTGGTGTTTCATCTGGTCTGGGCTTAGGTTTATGACTTCTATTAATACTCTTTCTTTGCTGGGCAGATGGCTCAACCACAGTATTGGATGCGCTTGGCACCGAATCTATCTGTCTGGTATCACTTGGTGGAGGCCCATGAATATCAGCACCAGCTACATTAGTAGTAGTATCTTTTTGCACATCAAATGTAGTGCTCGACACAGTTTTTCCATTCGAATTCTTCTGTGACATATTATTCTGCTTCTGCTTATAGCCTGCTCTCTTGTGTCTAGACATTCCTCCATCATCAGGTTGAGAGATAACTTTAGTACTTCCATCCGCAGAGTCTTCATTTCTAGGCAAAGGAGACAAATTAGATTCCAATGAACCTTTCTGTTGTATCACAGGAGGGTGCGAGATCCTTGAGACATCACCAAACTTTTCCTCCTGATTTGTGCTGCTTTCTGTTTTCACATGTGCAGCAGCAGGACTCAATACCAAGTTAAAGCCAGATTCATTAGTCTTGAGTTCAGCAATCACAGTGCCAATAACTGTATGTGATTGTTGTTCTACAGGGATGTCACCGATTATCAGAGTTCTCTCGCCCTTCTGGTTTGTAGCTTCACCAGCTATTCTTTTGCGGTCCAGTTCTTCTAGTTTAGCAAGGGCCTTGGCCTTCTGCTCCCTTACACGTTCTTCCTCTTCCTTCAGTAGTTGCAGGGTGCGTTGCTTGGCTATCTCTCTCATCTTGGCGCGCTGATTTAATATATAACGACGAGGTCACAAACAGAACCAAAGAAGTGCACTAGTGCAGTCAACAAGTATATATAGAAGCAAAAGAGTAGAGTATCAACCTGTGCCTGAATATCAGCCGAATCACCCACTTCAACTGAATCTCTTTCTATCTTTCCTGCTGGATCAATAATAGAACTCTCTGAAGCCTCCCCAACATTATTACGGCCATGAGAATCGATAATTGGTGTAGATTCATTGCTTGAAGCAATAAATGCCCTAGAGGAATCAGTAGTCAGAGGCTTCCTCCGCCATCCATCACCATCCTGAGCGCTGAACTTTCCTTTACCACGACCATCGACGATTCTAGGATGACCACCATGTTGTGATCTCCTTTAAAATCAAACAATTAATAAGCAATAAACAAGAATGTGTTCACTGAAACTAAAATAAATGGATATATCATAGATGCAAAACATGCTCATCATTTCATACCTGGAGACAACAGCAATTGGTTGCATTGGGTTGTCAGCAACATGAACAGACACTTCATCAGGGGCAGATGTATAGTTTCTGGAAGCAAGAATTACTTGAGAAGACCCAGCACCATTACCAACTTCCTTGGTATAACTATTGACTTTCATATCAACTATTTGAGACCCAATCCTCCCTTCTCCCGTACTATAAGCAGTGGTAGAATCATTCAGTCCATCAGAAACACAAACTTTTGCATTTACGCCATCAACTCTATGCATTAGTGCCGTCTTTTTGGTAGCAGAAGGTAATGGAGCATCTTTCTCACTAGTAACAGATAGCTGAGGCACTACAGGAGGAAAAGAAGGAGGTCCTTCAGATTTATTAGTCCAGTTATCATCAACTCCTTTTTCACTGTGCATGCCCTCGAATGACTTCACTTTCTTGATGTCTGCTGAATGAATTCTTTTTCCATAACTGTTGGAAGGGTTCACTCTTGGTGCCATCCTCTTGGAGGATACATCTTCTTCTGCATCCTCTTCAGCACCCCACTCATTCCTTCGGGAAGATACAGGGAATCGATTTTTCCCAGGATGCAAAATATTACGCGGCGCATTTTGCTCCCGGTTAACTCCTTCCTCCTTCTGCTCATACTCGCTGTGGCTGTTTAGGTGAACTCTTTTTGGGCCATATGTATCCTCTGAATGACCGGCCTCCACTTGCTCTGATGTTCTTCTATTAGAGCCTTGGGCAGCAGCTCGGCCATGAGAATTACTTATATCTGGAGCAGGGGATCGATAACCATTATAAACAGGGGGGCCTGTCGCCCTGCCCCTATATGGAATGTCGTGTTCGCTGCTGCAGTAGCCCATAGGTGGTCCATAATAACCCTCAAAAGGCATTGGACCTGGCGGACCCGGATAGAGGTTAGGTCTAAATTGCATACCTGGCCGCGGATAGGGTTCATGCATTTGGGGCCTGTATAGATCCTCATTTTTGGGGTGCGGTCCTCGAGGACCGGGCGGTGGAACTGGTTGTGAACCCGCCAAAGGTGGAGGTGGATGTTGGGGCCGATAATAAGGAAATGGTTCCATCGGAAAGCCACCCGGAGGAACATGAGCGCCAAAAGCAGGACCTCGAGGACGTCCACCATACCAACCACCAGCTGGACCATTCATAGGAGGGCCACGCCATCCCTCAAAATGCTGAGGGGCAGTGTTGGGATTAAAATATTGATGGGGATCCCCCTGCCATTTCTCCATGTTAGGATGGATATCATCCTCCGCATGTGGGGAATTTTCTGCCCTCCATGTATCGACAGTTCCATGTTTTATATCTGCAACGAAAGAGGAATACTATTTAGCACATTTCTAGACAAGCCAAATTACATTGACAAATAAGACTGATGCATACACACCAGCATGGGGTATATTGTCCTCTTTTGCCTGGACTATACCACAAGCTGAGCTGGGACGGCAATCTGTCAAGTGAAGTTGGCAGGTCAGTGAAAACAGAGTATAAGTCCATCTTCCGAGTATCACTTTCGTTCAAGGTTGCCATATTAAGTAAAACAAATGGCAACAAAAGCACAAAAGGAATGAAGGAACACAGTTTCTTTATATAAGGATCACAGCTATATAACCACTAAGCAGAGCACTAAAGACATTTCAAATATACCTTGAAATATGAATTTTCAGAGAGGGAAGTATATATGTTGTATGGGTAGGGTTTAATATAATACACAGCTGAACGAAAAATAAACATTGTTTGCAAGAAAATGACCCACTCGGATCACTACAGCTCGAAGATAATGTAGGAGGCAGGATACAAACAGCACATAATATGGCTATCAAGAGATGTAGTGTCTAAATTAGCATTAAGTTAAAAGCAAAAGATCGGTAATATCATTATAAGCTGAATATATAGTTTGGCACTACAGATGCAAGCAAAAGAAGTAGAAACAGCTAGAATTTGAAGACAGTACTGAATAAGGAACATAAACAATGAAGAAAAAAAAAACAGTGATTTGATGTAGTGCAAGTATGCAGCCACCTTCTGATTCGATACTTTTCACCGGATTATCTTTCTCAGAACCAAGAGTTGGAAAGTCTCCAGAAGTGAGGGAGAAACTCTCTTCCATCAAGGACTTTACCCCCTGCAAATTTACCCAATTTTGGCCCATAAAAAAGTGCAGAACCAAAAACAAAGTTAACTAGGGTTCAAACATACTGGCTATAAGCATGCAATAGTAAAGTACAGCCGAAACAGGTAAGACATATGCATGATAAAGACAGGAATTATTTGTAAGCATGTATAAGTGCATTTAAATATGATGACTAAGAAAACACACGGCATACCAATCTTTCTGCAGTAACACTAGAACCCCATGTTGCAGAATTCTTTGACACAGGCTCAGCGAATCTTGAAAGCTGTGAGCTATTAGGTCTGTTTTCCGCACTTCTAGGACGCAGTGATGTAGACGATGTATGGTTTGAAGACAATGAACCAGAAGCAGATGAAGGTCTAGAGTTTGAAGCCCAAGCATTTGAAGCAGGATCGTGAGTTCTATCACTGCCTGAAGTTGATGACCGGGTACCACTTCCACCTGATGAAGGGCGACCACTTAAATGACTAGGTGATCCACTGCCACCATCAGCTTTTGGTGACAATGATGAAGAGGTCCATGGATTTGAACCAGAAGAAGATGAAGGCCTAGCCCAACCAACAGTACCCCTATTCATCACAAAAGCTCAATCAGTTTAGCAGGGAAAATAGTGCTGAAAACATATGCAAAAGATACACTTCAAGTGAACAAGTAGCTAAACTGCCTCCGGAAAGGAACTACAGAGTTACTTCTGCCTCAGACAAGAAGAAGCACCACTAAGCACTCACTTGGGAATAATTTCAACATTAGGATCCAAACCATGATTCTCCAGCCTTCAATTAAAACCAAATAAATAAATTATTAGAAAGCAATTAGGTAAAATAAGAAAGCCCAAATAGGTAAAATATGAGCAGAGACAAGAAACAATTAGAACACAAGTACCGTTGGCTTGGCAAGTTTATCGGTTTTGGAACAGTAACTTTTCCCAACACAGTCATTCCACCTCTTCTCGCAGAAGCCCATCTACAAGGATAAGTCAGAACAAGACAGCAGGCATGTCAAGGAAAACCCAATTACTTGAAAGAGATTGAGAAAAAAGAAAAGGGGGCAACAAATATTCTCCCACACTTCATAAAATAGAAGGGCAATAGAAACTGTGGGAATCTCCACAAGCAGTAATAAGAAAATATGATTGAAAATGTAAGTAAGATAACCCAGAATACAATGTTATAGAACAATTAAATACAGATGAAACATAATCTGATCCAATAACATTTTCTTGTTGAAGTAAGGATATCAGGAAGAACTACATGATAATCCATAACCATACACATTATGTGTCAGCACACTCAGCTCCATATAAGGATACGGATATACCATAAAGTACAACATGATAATCGTCAACAATCAGCAACATAACAAAGGGAATTTCTATAGCACCACTCATAAGAAACATACTCAACTCCATATAAGGATACCGATATACCATAAAGTACTACATGATATTCCTCAACAATCAACAACATAACAGAGGGAATTTCTATAACAATGCTCATTAATTACCTTCGCTCCCCAGCTAACATACTTGAATTCATCGCTCAATGAAGTGTCAATGTTCCGAAACAACTTGAGGTAGCCTAATGCAATAAGACAAGAATAAATATTAATCAGAGCGATTTCAAACTGAAACATGGGGTTTGGGGGGCTGTTTAGTTGAAAAGACTGTTTCTTTGTACAGATTGAATGGATCAATGGAAAAGGTAAGGCAATAGAAAGGCAAATATACAGTTGGAAGAGTAATTCAAGGCGAAAGAGATAATGACAGAGATTCCCCGAAAATGACTATAAGAAACAATATATAATACTCTCTATACTAGTTGGTGTACAGTTTAGAGATACCTGGCAGAAGAACGTGAACTACCACTAGTAACACTAAAAACTCGCAGTAAAAGGTACTGTTTCTTTCACAGTCAAATCAGTAAAATTCGACAGTCCCATTATATAACCAAAGTTGTATACCATGATCCTTATACTATATGCATCGTAAACATGCTTTGACCAAAGCAACTCCAAAAATCTAGCACTTATAGATTTCCTCAAGACATCGACTTCGGAAAGTACCCCACCCCCAGTTAAAAGCGACGACAATGGACCTGAGACGACTTCTGCCAGAATGTAGCGTGTATAAACTAGGATAACAAATTGATAACCAGTACACAAATGTTTCTGGTTTATTAATCATGAAATGATTATGAAATTTTTCTAGATGCCAAAAGAATAGGCTTTGGCCTTAAATTGCCCACAAAGATAAAAGCATTCCGTTAAATAAATCATAATCTCAGTATTCTTTTAAGACTAGGAATTTAAACAGAAGCAAATCTATTACTATACTTCTAAAATGATCAATCAATGAAAAAGTATCCAATCCAAGCGTCTATTTAAGTGCCCATTTGAAAAACAAGGTTAACAATTCTTTCTAGCCATGAAACTCCTAGACAAAGTGAACCATCCAATACCTCTAAAGATTCAAAGTCCAAAAAAAAAATCCATATACATGGAATATAACTGCTGAACTGTCTACATAAATATCACATTACAGTCAAGTCTTACCATCCTGAATTCAGCTCGTCTTATCAGTTATCACGACTACATGGACCAATTATTACAATTGCATTCAACAACAAGCAGTTTCACATGCGTGAAAAAGCTACATATGCCATCTGACTATCTCACAATACGAATGCAGTACATGCGAAAATGTATTGTGCGAGCGTCATATATAATATAACTATCCTTGCCCATGCACTATTCACCTCAAAAATCAAAAAACTCTAGTACCAGATAATGAAACCCTAAATCCGTATTCCCATATCCAGTTATTGATCAAAATACGATCTTTATACTAACTTCAACAAATTAACATTAGATAACTCGAAATTCAGATGCACGAACCGATGAAAGAACCGAAGCCAGCTGGATCTACGCGAAGTATCGATTGGCGAGAGCCACAAATTTGAGCGAATGCAAATACTTCGGGAAGTTTATATACACGTATAGTTATAGAATAGAGACGGCGGAGGAGGACGATAGGCTGACGACGTCGATTGATCGTAGGGAGGTGAGATGAAAAGAGGAGGTAGAGAGGATCGGACGGGAAGGGGGAGAGAGAAATTAGATAGAGAAAAAATTGAGTGAAATATAAACCTATGTACTTATACTCAGTGGCTACTGCTGCTCTTTTTTCTCAAATTAACTTCGGTTGAGTTGGCTTTTTATTTTCATTTTTTAATTTTTATTAGAAATAATAGGGAGTAATAAATTTTGACAATCCTCCTTCGAAAAATACTAGTACTAGAATTTTATATTAGGTTGATTTTCTTATCTTTTTCATCTTGACTTGTAAACTATTTTATCTCCACAAATATTATTGGGATTTTATATTAGGTTTTATCTAAATAAATATTATAGGGAAATAAATGCACGAGTAACTATGTTCCATTGTCACTAAACCAACTATTCACCTATGGTTAGCCTAGGGTGGTTGAACTCTCCTGTGTGGTTTGCAGGCTACTGCACAAGGAGCGGGGTTTACCCAGTGCGCACCGAAGGTAGCGGCTGCGGGTTCCACGTATCAAAAAAAAAAAAAAAAAAAAGTATACAAGATGCACTTATATAGTAGAATTTCTATAATTTAATATTCGATTAATTAATAACTTCTTTAAAATAATAATTTTCTCCTATCTTAATTTGGGCTAATGTATAGAAATCATCAAATTCGAATAAGATAATAATTTTTAAAAACTCTTATATTTGAATAAGACAATTTTATAAATATAATTATAGTGTTGTCTAGGGGTGTAACGGTTCGGTTCGGTTTTTCATATATTTTAGGAACCGAACCAAACACATAAAAGTGATTTGGTTTGGTTTGGTTCGAAGTTGTTTTAAATGTTAGAATCGAACCGAACTGAACCGCTTATAAATGATTTGGTTCAGTTCGGTTCTGTTGGGTTATGAGTCAGTAGATGATACTCAGCAGATCATTGGGTTAAAATAATATTGGGGGAAATCGTAGTAAGTATACTATGGAATTGAAGATCCCAAAACCCAGCTGATATCAGTAGTGTAGTGTCGATAGGATTAGATGATGTAATAGGCTAGACTATTTTGATTTTCTATCTTTCGTGTCTATGTCCTGTACGGGGTAAAATGTTGGATTGATCTTCAGTAAGAAGTTAATTTCCAGAACCCCACGTCATCATTGTAAGAGCTTGTATTCTTAAGTCATCAGCCGATCTTCACCTCAGTAGAAGACACTGTATCAGCTGACAGACATCAGTAGAAGAACCCTCAGTACCTTCGGAGTCAACAGCTGATTATACTCAGTAGAATATCTTATCAGCCGACTCAGACGAAGAAGATTGAGATTGCATCAAGTCTACTGTATCCAACAGGAAACGACCCAGCTATTAATGTCACTCGAAAGTCAGCAGAATATCATACGATGTTAAGTGAGAGTCAACTCCGATGTCTGACACATCTCACCTACCACAAACCTCGATCAATGAGAAGTCGTCAACACATTATCTGCTCTGACCAACTAAAGCTGCTCTCATGAACAGTGATCAACAACTCTGCTGCAACAATTCGAATATATGGCCATTTTTCTTGGAAGTTTGTGACACGTGGCATCGTCCTCTCCAACGGGCAAATGCCTGGGTCACGACTATAAATAGAGAAGAAAATCCGAGCTCTATGCACGGGAAATCAAAAGGGACAAACGCTCAAGCACTCAAACACTCTAGCGCATTCAAGATAATCCAGCGAAGAACTTGCTCAATAGAATACTCTTAGTTCTTCTCTCTAGAGTTCTTTAGATCCCTCTTCTCTAGCTAAGCTCAACGTCAAGGAGTTCACTTTTAGTGATTGTTCTTATTGTAAGAACTCCTTCTAGTTGGAGAAATTCCCCTCCCCTTCAAACCTCGGTTTGATTTGTAAAAGTCGCTAAGAACTATAACTTAGAAGGGTCTGTCCAGTGCACAGATTCCTTGTTGAGGCTTGCTCAGATTAATCAACAAGGCCTCCTGTTCAGCAGGACCGTGGACGTAGGATCTTGCGTATCCGAACCACGTTAAAAATTGCTTGTGTTGTTTACTGTTTTATTGCATTGCACACAAACTGATTACAAAATCATATCTTTCATAAAACGTATTCATAAAGCGCACTAGCCAAAACTATTTGACTTGTGAAAATCACGTTTTCAAACTGAGACGAATCTTCGGGCCCCACACTATTCCGCACTAAAGCTTTCGACTAAGTTTCAAGTACTGACAAAAGTCAGTAGGAGAGCTCAGTAGTTGGCTCACTCTCTGACCCGTGATCGAAGGTTATTATCTGGCACAGTTCATCAGTTGCACCAAAAGGGCCATGTGTCCCCTTCGGTTTGAGAAAAAGAAACAGTACTTAAGGTGTATTCACCCCCCCCCTCTACACCTGACTCTCGTCTCCGGAACAACAATTGGTATCAGAGCATCGGTGTTCTTCTGATCATCGGTTCTATAACTATTGGTCTTCTCGAACAGATCCTGAAAACGTTTTTCAGTGCACAAGCATCTCTTCATATATCCTTATACTCTCGCTCACAATGTCTGATATGTCAGGTATTAGGATGGTGCCGATGTTCTCGATAGAGAACTATATGGTATGGCGCGTGAGAATGGAGGCGCACCTAACATCGCTGCATGACAGCATGACGGATGTCCTTGAGACAGGACCCATCATTCCCATGATAGACAGCGTACAATTTGCTACTGCGGGCGGTGTAGGAGCATAGACTGGTGCTAAAGTTGTAAAAGACAAATCTGCCTTCACGCCAGAAGAGAAAAGGCTGCACAACCTCGACCGAGTTGCGCGTAATGTAATCCTGACTACGCTCAGCGATTCACACCTCGGGAGGGTGCAAGACTGCAAGACGGCAAAAGAACTTTGGGACGCCCTGGCTGTACTGAGCCAAGGAACCCCGCAGATCAAGGAAAACAAGCTCGAACTAGAGCTACAAAAGTTCGATGCATTTGTCATGGAGCCCAACGAGACCATTGACGAGCTAAGCGTTAGATTCATGAATCAGATCAATGTGATCAACGGGCTGGGGAGGACGTTCACCAACAAAGAGATGAACACAAAGATTCTAAGAGCGCTACCTCGACTGAAGTGGCTTCCCTTTGCTACTTATTTACGTCGCTCAGATCTTAATGCTCTAACTCCTGATGTTATCTTTTCAGAATTAAAGACAGAGGAATTTGAGCACAGCCTACCCCAACGATGTTCAAGTGCTCCAGCTGACGCACAAATTGATCATGCTTTTAAAGCAACAGTCAGCAAAACTGGAGTCAAACCCATTTCTTCCAGCAAGGCAGTAGCCACGACAGAAGCAAAGTCCACTGAGACATCTGGCACTGGCCAACTAGCCCTGATGGCTCTCAAATATCAAAGAGAAAAAGAGAGAGTCAGAAAGCTGAAGAAATACCACAGAGATTCTCCCTCATGTAAGAAAGATTATCGAAAAAGGGAAGAATCTAAATCAACTACTGATTGTAGGAACACAGAGCCTGCTGCTACTCCATCCAACGACTCAGCTGGAAAGAGCAGCAGATCAACTGTGTGCTACAACTGCAAGAAAGAGGGACATTATCAGTACGACTGTCCCGAACTCTCAGCTGCTCAAAGAGCAGAACGGCAGGCCAGACGCGAGAAATTTGCCCGAAGGAGGCAGGCCTACATCGCCGGAGAGATATTTGATGACTCAATCGAGGAAGATACATTCATGTATTCTTCTGAAGACGAAGCTGCATTTGTCGCCGTTGAGATCGGAGAGACAGATCCTGAAGCAACTGCAGAATACTGTCTGATGGCCGGAGAAGAGGCTGAGGTAAATTATAAAATTAATATAACCTCTTCTTCACATAGCACACACGACACGTGCTCGGTCACAGATGAACCTCTAGATGTAGTACAAGCCTACGATGATCTACTAGAGGAGCGAGATTCACCGAGCAGAGAGAGTTCGGCAGAACCATTCGGAAGCTGGAACGGATAAAGGCTAAAAATCGGAGACTTTCTTCGATTGTCGAGTCTCTACTGAGTCGAGAATCTTATTGTGAGACTCAAGGAAGAGATTAAATCTCTTATGACTAAGTCTCAGCTTCAAGAGACTCAGATATCAGTTCTGACCAAGGACAATTCTGAGAAAGATACTGAAATAGTCCGACTCAGTCAGAAGCTCGCAGAAGTTGAAAAGGATTATGAGTCACTTCGAAGAAGTGATGAGGTCCGGCGAGGACCGATGACCGAACAAGCACCTAGGAGCTAAGGAGAAGTTGGAAAGCATGCTTAGAGCTCAAAGGCCAACGGTCATGAAAGAAGGACTTGGCTACAATCATGAAGCCTCCACTTCAACGTCAAAAAGCTCAGAAATGTTGGCTGATAGGTTCGTCAGAGGGAAGTTCAGGCTACTGACTCAACACCTCAGGCGAAGAATAAACAGAAGATGATTGCAGGGTTAAAACAAGCACCCAGGGCTTGGTACGATACCCTATCAGACTTTCTGCTTCAGAAAGGTTTTCAAAAGGGGACAGTAGATCGCACCCTGTTCAACATAAAGTCAGGAGCTGACATCCTACTGGTGCAAATCTACGTGAATGACATCATTTTCGGATGCAGAAACGTGACGATATGTCAACAATTCGAGAAAATGATGAAGGAGAAGTTCGAGATATCTATGATGGGCGAGATGAACTACTTCCTTGGATTTCAAGTAAAGCAATCACTTGAAGGAATATTCATCAATCAAGCCAAATACACTCGAGATCTCCTGAAGAGATTTGGCTGCGACTCAAGCAAGCCAGTCAAGATCCCCATGAACACGAATTTCAAAATCGATCTAGACAAAGAGGGAGCTTCTGTTAACTCTACTGATTATAGAGCTATTATCGGTTCTTTATTATATTTAACAGCAAGCAGACCTGATATAACTTATGCTGTAGGTGTATGTGCAAGATTTCAAGCAAATCCCAAGCGAAGTCATATGGACTCAGCAAAGAAGATTCTCGATATCCGAAGGGAACACCCGACGCAGGGTTATGGTATCCTTGCTGATGATAATATGATACTGATAGGTTATTCTGATGCTGATTATGCAGGATGCAGGATAGATCGAAAGTCAACTTCTGGAACGTGTCGGTTCTCAGGCGACAAAGAGCGATATCTTGGTTCTCAAAGAAACAACATTCAGTGGCAACGTCCACTATTGAAGCTGAGTACATGGCTGCTGGAAGTTGCTGTGCCCAGATCCTTTGGCTTCGACAACAACTGCGAGATTATGGTATAATTCAAGATGAAGTGTCCATCTACTGTGACTCCACCAGTGCGATTGCTATAACTCAGAACCCAGTTCTTCATACGAGATGCAAGCACGTGGATATTCGACACCACTTCATCAGAGATCATGTCGAGAAGAAGGACACCAGAATGGAGAAAATCCATACTGACAAGCAAAGGGCAGACATACTGACCAAACCACTAGCTGAGAACAGATTCAGAGAATTATCAGTTGAGCTAGGTCTACTGGATCCTACTGAATCGTGTTAATAACAATTGGTATCAGTAGAAAGCAACAATTGGTATCAAGTGTGGGAAACAGTATGACAGGTCAGAAGACTCAGTACTTGATTCAGTCGGGTGAATCAGATGGTACACAGTAAGGGGGAACGTGTCTATCAGCACATTATATGTCCTCCTGAGTCTAAACGGTAACCAGCTGATCGTAAAGTCAGCTAAAGAGGTTTGCGTAGTTTTATATACTTAACTTTTATCATAAGCATGCTCGCATTTAATATATCAGTCGTTTGCACTCAGTAGTTAATGAGCATTTATTTCCCGCCATTAATTTTTAAGGTTTAAGTCAGTAGGAAACCGTTCTCATTTAAAAGATTTAGACTTTAATGTTGCCTGCAACGCATTTAATGCATGTCTTCTCACCTTACCTTAACTGCGCATATCCTACGTGGGTCTAGATTAGAGGCGGCCTAAGTAATCATTCCGTTTATAACATCAAATCACAGTCGTCATTAAAACGCAAGATTGAATTTCAGTCGTTGGATCAAAACCGATTGATATGCATATCTTATAAAATCTCTCGATCACCACTCTAATCTATCTTTTTTCTCCATTTTCATTCTCAAGAGCTTTCCGCATTCGGTTTCTCATTTCCTCTTTAACTGCTCTGCATTTCTCTCAAGCTCTCTGTAATACGGTAACTTTCCTTATTCTCTGCTTAATACTTTACTGACTTACTCTATTTTCAAGTGCTAACAAGTTTTTTGCAGATAATCATGGCGATTGTACTGACCCCCACCGCAAGTTGATGAGATCATCAAATTAAGGATCCAGTTCGAGCCGACGATGGCTCTTCATCAGGCTGAGCTTCCATACCTTGAGCCTATCTACACGGCTCTGGAAGCGTCAGGGCTTGAGCTTCTTGTCGCAAAGCATCCCAAGGCTTATCTTCCTCGACAAGTCGCAGAGGTTTACTTCAACTGGAGATCGGTAGAGGATACGGATGGGGAAGTATCCCAGTTCGCTTATATGAGGGAGGTGACCCCTCAGAAGTGGGAGTCCGATCACCATGACATCGATATCCGGGCCGCGCTGCAAGCATCGTTCGATCTTCTGGCCCACGGAATCTCCCCAGTTGGATATAAGGAGAAGGAGCTGAACTCCTATGTCCACCAGTTCTGCGGCAGAGATGACATTACGTTCAAATCCGCGCTGCCAAAGAACGAGCTTCTACCTGAGTACCGCGGACTCGCTTACATCGTCACACATATACTGACGAGCTCCGCCGGTTCCTTTGATCAGCTGTCAAAGCCACGTCTTCAGCTGATGATGATCATAGAAGATGGAGTCCAGGTCAACTGGACCAAATACTACGTGGCTGAGCTTAAGGCTCAGGCGCAAAAGTTTGTCACCACACCCTCCGGAGAGAGAAGGTTGATAAGTGTAGGCAAATTGCTATACGAGACGAAGACGTTCATATTGATCGAAGACTCAGTATCGAATCATGCAGCCTTTACTGATTCACGATACTTCGACAGCAAGCTCATAAAGTTCAAAACAAGAGCCGCTGCTGAGAAGTCGGTCGGACGAGGGCCAGCCGCACAGAAGAGGATCACGACTGACCTGCCCCCTCGTGCCGACCCACCCAAGAAGAAAAGGCTCACTAAGGCTGGAGCGTCTGTGGCTCCAGCAAAGTCAGTTTCTCCCCCACCTACTCAGGAGGAGAACATATTAGACGCGGACACAGGCATTGAAGGTGTCACGCTGAAAGATAAAGTCCAGCGCATTAGCTCCGAGGAGACACAGTCGGATGAGGTCAAACCGACTGTGGAAACATCTCCTGAGTGGACGACCATCCAGTCGGCTCATCTCCGAGCCACAGGAGAAGTATCGGCACAGATCCCAAAAATCGCTGATCATACGGATCTAGTCGATATCGCGATAAGGGCGAGGACACAGATGCTGCTGAGATTCTTGAGTTGGGATATACTCGAAGAGCTCATAATGACTCAGTCAGCATTGTCCCTACTGACAGAGGAGCAGAGCCTTTAGTCAGCTATCGGGTTTGGCGAACCCGCTGACCTGGCATCATTTGAGGATCTGAGAGCCGCTATGCTCTATCTTCTCAGCTTAAGATCCTCAGAACAACACGTCAGCAGCCCATCGCAGCCATCCCATCACGACGACGATGACGATAACAACGATGATGTGGATCAGGCACCCAAGGAAGCAGACCAGGGAGGATCTACTGAGGGTAAAACTCTCAGGGAGGATCTACTGAGGGTAAAAGAAGGGCAAATCACCACCACCGATGACATCAGGTGATGCCCCAGTTGCCTCGAAGCGTAGTCGAGAGCAACAACTCGCAACTTCTGAGCAGAGGCTCGGAACCAGCTCTTACCAAGCTCAACCTATCAGTTCCGTGTCCTCCAAGTCTGTCAACAGAGCCATCAGAAAGCAAGGAGACAAGAATCGTCTCCTAGCCAAGGACGTACATCTGAAATGGGCTCAGTACACCAAGTCTCAAACCGAGACAGTTTACAAGCTTGCCAGTGAGGTGAAGAAGGTCACCGAAGCTCCTACTCCATCTATCAATATTCAGGAGATAGTCGAGGCCGCCCTTACAGCTCAGAAAGCGGACTTAGCCGCTCAGAGTCAGCAGCTACTCAAAGAACAGCATAGGACATTTTCTGAGCAGCTGACTCAGAGCCTCACTACTGTCCAGACAACGATGGATGAGCGCAACAAAATGGCCACCTCCAGCGTACAAAAAGCCGTAACCAATCAGGCGGAGGCCCTCAAGCTCATCCAAGCTGAAATGACAGCTTCCCATGACGAGTCCCTCCTGAAACTAAGACAGGAGACAGGAGCACAAATCAAGCAAATTCGTGTTGAACAAGAGAGGGACTGGGAGCATTACTGCGATGTTGTCAAGGACTTCGAGACCACCGCTACTTCCATTAAATCTATTCTCTTTAATCTTGAGAAGGAAGTAGTAGTCATCCGCACTCACCTCTCCCTGGCTAATGATGCTAAAAGGGGGGGAAGGAAAGGAAGAAGGAGGTAATAAGAGTGAGGCGGAGGCTCAGGTCGTCGAAAGGGAGGAAGCTGAGGCAAGAACTTTTGCCAAGGGGGAAGGTTCAGCTGAGCCAGCTGGAACCAGCTCAGCACCCCTTTCCCGAAATAGTCCAAAGTCTGGCCATCATACCGCTGACTCAGGTGCCCGAGCAGACCGGAGGATCTTCCTCAGCTCAGCACATTGAGGAGGTCGCGAGGTATGTGGACCAAGACGATCAAGACGATGAACCACTGCCACCGTAGAGGCCCAGGAAGGAGAAAGCTACTGATGTTACTCCACCGCCTTCCCCGACGCCCAAATTCCAATCTAAAGCGGAGCAGGAGGAGTTCGACAAAAGAGTTGCTCAGCAACTAAAGGATCAGCTCGACCTTGAGCATCGTCTTGAAGAAGAGATCCAGAAGGCTAAGAAGCCCAGGAAGCCTGTTGGCAAAATTGCTAAGGGCGCAACCAAAAAGCTTCTGGATGCTCAGAAGAAGAAAACTCAGCAATCAGCTGATGTTGAGGTTCTCTCCGATACAGACAACATTCCTCTCGCTCAGAGGATGTCAGATGTTTCTAAACTAACACCTGAGCAAGAGGCAGAGGAAAGAGCCACCTGGGAGGCAACGCTGCAAGGATTGAATCTCCGGAGAGGAGACACTAGAGCAGCTGCCCTCAGAGAAAAGAAAAGATTGGAAGATCTGGCCAAGATCATCGAAGTTACTGACAAGATGGCCAGTGAACCAGTCTTTGACTGGAAGAAACAGATACCCATGTCGTCCAAATACTACAGGCGAGGTGGTCCGAGAGCCACATATCAGAAGAAAACTCCTCACCGCCATGTAGACAAGTGGATACCATAGAATCTGAGCGAGGAATGGGAGGAACTCAAGATCGAGTTCATCAAAGGGTACTATGTGTATCAGTGCTATCGTACTGAGATTCCGGCAAATCAGTTGTTCGATAAATTCCTTCATCAATCTAACGACAGACTCAAAGCACAGGTCCATATGACACTTGCCAAGGAGAAGCTGCCATTAGTTACTCCTGCATTCAGAAGAGTACCTCCTCCCAGGACCACTCGTGGTGTTCTATGCACCAAGGAGATCGAAGACGAGGTCAACACTGTAGCCTATCATCACAATCTAAGTTCTCAGCTGCCTGATGACCTCGAGGATATCCAAACCCTTCACGCCAGGATCTACAAATACTACGGGTTGGATCCTCCTGCTGACAAGTCTGTTGATTTCAAGAGCAAGACGAAGAAGTTCAGACGTTAACAGTAGTCTTTGAAGGAATAAAAGTGTTTAGGAACGCTACCTTCCTCCTGGTGTGTTGTCGCGGCTCCGATTGTTGCTCCTGTGTTAGACCTTCTGATCTGTGTCCCGGCCTTTTTCTTCCTCTGGGTGGTCAGAGATCAGAAGAAAATAAATTTAAAGTCTCTCTCTGTAACTCACGCCACTCTCGAAATTTTTTGAATCAATTGTGTGAGTTTCTGAACAGAATACTAATATATATAGGCTTCAAAAACCTATATAATATTAATATATTTGTAGCCCATTAATTTAATTATATTCCAATGGGCTTCTACATAATCAGCCAATAATATAATTAATTAATTTACTGGGCTACTAATATTTATCAATTAATTGGCCCAGCCAATTAATTCCAGATAAATAACATTATTAAATAATGTAAAAATACATTAATCCATTAATAATGAATTCTGAGAGACAATAAATTATAGGCAACTAATTGGGCCAGATCAGGGATCCAATACAAGAAATAAAGTTGGGCCTCCAATTAATTAATTATCCATGCTCAGCCCAGAGCAAAATTAATTAATTAACACAGATTCATTCCACTAGAGAATCCGTGCTGACTTACTCCTTTATCCCAATTTGAGCAAGGGCTTGTATTTTAGACTTAATCGATCTCCGTATTTAAGATAGAAATATCCGTTAATTAATTAAGCTCACTGACAGCTTAATTTAATTAACATATTATATTCCTGAGTAGTACCACTCGACCTTATTAACACACCTGAACTTAATCAACTGGCCGGATTTAGTGTGCTAATCCTTTCCAGTTCCTCAGGGGATATTATCAACCCATTTCTAGGATACGGCTGCAAGATACAGACAACCAACCTGAGCCACAAATGACTACTAACACCCAAGATACGTAGATCCGGTCGCGATGACGTTCACCATAGTAGGTCAAAGTGATAGATAGCCAAATGCACTCAGCTGAAGTCTTACCAAGCTTAAGACTAGCTAAGTCACCGAGATCTTGGTTCTCCACTAATGTCAGTTAGGAAAACACATCTCACTGTGATCCGTCAATACACCACCTTAAGTGTACCAGTAAAGACAAGCAGCTAAGACAAGCCACTACTTATCTAAACTGCAGCTTAAACCGACAACTTCATCCTTAAGTTGTCTCAGTTGTGTTAACTGTTTATATCTTGTCAGTTCAACCAATTTGTGTTGTCTTCTGTGATACCCGACACACCACACAAATCTAACTTTTATACAAGATAAAGGATAACATGTGCAAATACACATATTTATCAGATAGGAGAATAAAACAGTGGTAAGGACAAAAACACATTGTATACAAGCATAAAAGTGCTTCCAGTATACTAAATCCCAACAATTCTCCCACTTATACTAAAGTAAACTTTTAGTATACAATGTGTCTATATCTCAGCTATCTAGGTACAAACTAGTACCCAGCTATATCTTAGCTATCTATCCTATCTATCACGACATCTTCTCCCACTTATACAAAAGTTTATGTAGTCCTAAGTGGGGCATCTCTACCATCCCAAAGCCACGAACATGCTTCTTGTAAGCCGGGAGTGGTATGCTCTTCGTGAAAGGATTAGCTAGGTTGACTTCAGTTCCAATTTTGTCAATCACCAGGTCACCTCGATTTACGAATACTCGTATAATATGGTACTTCCTGTCTATGTGTTTAGACGCCTTGTGAGATCTAGGTTCCTTAGAATTTGTCTCTGCACCCGCATTATCACAATAAATCGTGATCGCCTTAGGCGAATTCTGAACAATATAAAGATCTTGGAGGAAATTCTTGAGTCAAACTGCCTCTTTCGAAGCTTCGAAGCGCCCACATACTCCGCTTCCATGGTTGAGTCCGCAATGCATTTACGCTTTGCACTCCTCCATGAAACGGCTCCACCTCCCAAGGTAAACACATAACCCGAGGTAGACTTCTTCTCGTCCGACCGGTCACCGCGGAAATTCGATTCTCGTATAACCCAAAGACACTAGGACGCGCTGACCGGTAAACAAGCCTATAATCTCTAGTCCGTTTAAGGTACTTGAGAATATACTTGACCGCGATCCAAGTATTCCTTTCCGGGGGTTAGACCGATATCTTGAGACCATGCCTACGGCATATGAGATATCTGCTCTTGTACAAAGCATCGCATACATGAGGCTACCGGCAGCGGAAGCATATGGTACTAGTCTCATACTTTCTATCTCTTCAAGCGTTTTAGGGCACTGATTCTTGGATAGAAAAATGCCATGTCTGAAAGGTACTAAACCTCTCTTGGCTTTTGCATGCTAAAACGAGCAATAACAGTGTCAATGTAGGACACTTGTGACAAGCTTAACATCCTTTTTCCGGCGATCTCGAATAACCTTGATCCCAAGGATGTAAGCAGCTTCACCTAAGTCCTTCATTTGAAACTGCTCGGATAACCACGTCTTTACGTCTGATAACACTTCAACATTATTGCTAATGCGAAGGATGTCATCTACGTAAAATGCAAGAAACACCACTGATCCGTTAACACAAATACGTTACACACACCTCGTTAGGACAGGATACAAATCCATAGGATTTGACTACTTCGTCGAAAACGCTGGTGCCATAACCGGAAATCTTGCTTAAGTCCATGAATAGACTTCTTAAGCTTCCAAATTAGATGCTCTTCGCCCTCCTTCACATAACCATCTGGCTGTTTCATGTAGATGTCCCTACCTTTTTCAAGGTGACCGTTTGGGAATGCGGTTTTGACATACATTTGCCAGATATCTAGGTTCATGTGAGCTGATATGGCAAGGAGAATCAGAATGGACTTGATCATTGCTACAGGCGAGAAGGTGTCTTCATAATCAATACATTCTTTCTGGGTAAAACCCTTCGCCACTAGCCTGACCTTAAACGCCATGATCTCTTCATTTGGTGCTCTCTCTTTCTCTTGTATACTCACTTACTACCAATAGCATTGCAGCCCTCAGGTAGTTCAGTGATCTCGTATACATCCATATCAGTTATGGACTCAAATTTTGAGTCCATGGTGCATCTACATCTCCCACTGCTTCGTTGTAAGTCCAGGGATCCACGGTATCTTGTTCATCTGCCGGGAGATAATCAAACGTCTCCCCAGTGAACATACCGATCAGGTGTAAATATCACCCTCCCACTACGTCGAACAGTGTTAGGAGCTGTGTTAACAGATTGTGCAGTTACTCGTGGAGTACTATCTTGCACTACTGGCTGTTCAAGTGGAACTCGACCACCTTGTAATTCTTCAAGGATGATGTCGACTCGAGATTTATGGTTACTAGTGTAATCCTCTTCTAAGAACCGAGCGTTAGTGGCTAACAACGGTCTTCCGTTCTTTAGGATCATAAAAGTATCCACTCTTCGTTTTCTTCGGATGCCCTATGAACAACATCACTTCGAACGTGATTCCAATTTGTCGGTCCCGCCTATTCGAAGCACATAAGCGGGATAACCCCAAATCCTTAAGTGGTGCATACTTGGGTTTGTGCCCGCTCCACAACTCGAAAGGGATCTTTTGTACCGACTTGGAAGACACACGATTCGGCAAGTATGTTGCGTCCTCTAGGGCATATCCCCAAAAGAAAACTAGCAAAGTTGCATAACTCATCATCGACCGAACCATCTCTAAGAGACTTTGGTTCCTTCTCTCGACACACCATTCTGCCGAGGCGTGCCGTCTTTGTCGGTCACCGGGATGTAATCCCACATTCTCGTCAAGTAGTCCTTGAACTCGTTGGATAGGTATTTCCCACCACGATTAGATCGCAGTGTTTTGATTTCTTTACCTAACTTCCTCTCCACTTCTGCCTTGAATTCCTTAAAGGTTTCAAAGCAATCCGACTTGTGGTGAAGAAGGTAAACATATCCATACCTCGAGTAATCGTCAGTAAATGTGACGAAGTACTCATACCCTCCACGAGCTTGTGTAGACATAGACCCACACAAGTCAGAATGTATCAAACTTAATACTTCTGTGGCTCTATAACCCTTTGCCTTGAAAGGCCTAGTCATCATCTTTCCTTCCAAACAGGTTTCGCAAGTTGGAAATGGTTCAATCTTGGAGAGACTCCACTGATCCATATTCCACCAACCTCTGAGTCCTGTTAAGATTGATGTGACCTAGTATTAAGTGTCACAGATAAGTTTGGTTTATCTTAGAAGATTCTTCCTCTTCTTAGGATTTGATGATGAGGAAGCAACATTAACAGAATTACGCGGATTACAAGTAATAGTATATAAAGATCCGTTTAATAGCCCACCACAGATGAAATCATCGTCTTTCATGATAGAAACTTCACTATCAAAACTTGATTTATAACCATCCATTTTATAGAGTTTTGAAACAGAAATTATGTTTCGCCTAAACTCAGGCACATATAAAACATCTTTAAGTACTAAAACAGAACTATCAAAAGATAGATATAGATCTCCAATGGCAATTGCAGGAACTCTCGATCCATTGCCCATTGAGACTACCACCTCGCCATTGCTCAATTGCCTTTTCTGCAAGAAACCTTGCAAGGTGTAACAAACATGATCAGTTGCCCCGAATCCACTACCCATTCGTGGGTAGAAGAGGAAACCGAGCAGTTTCGATTACAAGAGCGACTCGCGTCTCTTTCTGTTTTTGCCTTGACATCTCGATAATAACTCTTCCAGTGTCCTTTCTTACCATAATTGAAGAACCTTCCTTTCTTCTTTGGAATTCGCATGCCGCCGATAAGGACCGTCTTCTTACTCCCACTGCTCTTCTTGAATTGTCCACCCTTTCTGCTCTTTTTCTGGTTTCCGCCTTTCGGAGGATTCCTTGAACTACTAGGGATATTCAAGACTTGAGCACTCTTGCCCTTTCCTATAACTTCTTTGACCGCTACCAAAGAGTTGAGTGACATACTCATAGTAAACTCGTTCTTAGACATAGCGGTCCTTAAACAGAAGTTCTTATCGGACCTTTGCAGAGCTTTTATTGGGAGCGGTAAGATATCTCTTCCACTTTGTAAAATTATTTTAAAAAATTGTTAAACCCATTAGGGTTTGATTGGTGAGACTGTTTAGGAACTTAAAAAATTTCGAACAGACATATTTGAAAAAATATAATTTTAAAACATGTATGAATTAATATTTGCACATAATTCCTAATTAACTATCATTGTAACCTTTTGAAAAACAATGATGTTAAAAACCTCGAACAGCTCTAAGAATTCCACTAGCAAGCCACGCAGGTGGACGTTTACTAGCGTAACCCTAAACCAAGCTATTTACCTAGCTCTTTAATTTCAATCCACGTCTAGGTTCTTGAGACGAATAAAATTAATAGTTCGATATTCTGGACCATGTCACTATTAAAACGCGGGAAGGGACTTCGAGGGAAGTGAATTGTACCTGCGGTGACATCTAAGCATTGACCATTAATTTGACCAAATAGAATCAAATTCTCGAAATTGACATACTTACTCGAACCATGCCGCATTCAATTTGATCTAATTAGCCATCCTATTTAATTATTATCTTCTAGAGTACTCGTGTTTACTAGGCACGCAAGCCATGCAGGTGGACGTTTACGGCTTCGCTCCCACTACTCAATAATAATCAAATATTGTTTTGGAAAACTCATCTCACAAAACTGGTAGCTCAAAAATGCAAGCAAGCCACGCAGGTGGACGTTTACTTACATAATCTTAGTACTTTCGTGTAGAGTCCAATTAATGGAGGTCCGATTAACTGTTTAATATCCAAATTAATGGAATCTAATTAAACATTTAATTTTAAAATTGCTTAGTCTTTTTGTTCAAAAGGTTTGTAATGAATCATGCAATCTCACATAATTCCTAAAGCATGCAATTTCTAAACGCACATAATAAAACGTGCTCGTGAAAAATAAAACATGCTTTTAGAAACAATATAAATCCTATTTACATGCTTTTCTAAGCGCAATTAATCACATAATCGCATGCTAAAGCATAAGTAAAAATAAATACGCAAATAGGAAATTTAAAATCGTTATTGGGCTTAAAAACACGTAATCCCTAACTATTACATTTCCCGATCATGATACAGATCTTCGAAATCTTCAAAAATCTTCGAATCTGAAACCGCAACGAAAATCGCTCGAAAAACCGACATTGCCATGTCATCAGGGGTCCGCCACGTGGTAAACACGTGGCGACACGCCGGCAAAGCCGGGCCAGCGAGAGAGGCCGACGTGGCGCGCCACGTCGGCGCGCCCACGCCGGCATCGTCTTCTTCATCACCATCGCGCCGCCGCCGCCCCGTCCGGCGTCGCCGAGCGCTCCGTCGGCGGCCGCCGCCTCCCCGACCGGTGCCGCGACCTCCCCGACAGGACCGCCCGCGTGAAATCGGGCCGGGCGCGCGCGCAGCCGCGCGGATTCTGCGCCCGCGCGCCGTGCGGCGGCGGCGCCGCCTCGCGCCGCCCGCGCCGCCGTCGCGCTCGTTATCCCCGACGTCTCCCTGATGTCTTGTGCCGACTTACCCCTTTATCCATGCTCACCCCGAGCAAAATTAATTAATTAACACGCATTCATTCCACTAGAGAATCCGTGCTTGACTTACCCCTTTATCCCAATTTGAGCAAGGGCTTGTATTTTAGACTTAATCGATCTCCGTATTTAAGATAGAAATATCCGTTAATTAATTAAGCTCACCTGACGACCTTAAATTAATTAACATCTTATATTCCCGAGTAGTACCACTCGACCTTATTAACACACCTGAACTTAATCAACCGGCCGGGTTTAGTGTGCTAATCCTTTCGAGTTCCTCAGGGGATATTATCAACCCATTTCTAGGATACGGCTGCAAGATACAGACAACCAGCCTGAGCCACAAATGACTACTAACACCCAAGATACGTATATCCGGTCGCGATGACGTTCACCATAGTAGGTCAAAGTGATAGATAGCCAAATGCACTCAGCTGAAGTCTTACCAAGCTTAAGACTAGCTAAGTCACCGAGATCTTGGTTCTCCACTAGTGTCAGTTAGGAAAACACATCTCACTGTGATCCGTCAATACACCACCTTAAGTGTACCAGTAAAGACAAGCAGCTAAGACAAGCCACTACTTATCTAAACTGCAGCTTAAACCGACAACTTCATCCTTAAGTTGTCTCAGCTGTGTAACTTGTTTATATCTTGTCAGTTCAACCAATTTGTGTTGTCTTCTGTGATACCCGACACACCACACAAATCTAACTTTTATACAAGATAAAGGATAACATGTGCAAATATACATATTTATCAGATAGGAGAATAAAACAGTGGTAAGGACAAAAACACATTGTTTACAAGCATAAAAGTGCTTCCAGTATACTAAATCCCAACAGTCTTCTCATCTCATGTATAGAAGATAGGAACTCTATAACTCATTTCATATATATAACAGTTCCTTCTTCTGGCCAGACAATTACTCATTGTCTTGCGGCTTTTGTTTGTGTTATGTTTATCACAACTGATCACTGAAGTGATCTGACACATACTCACACATAACCGTTTCTCTGATGTGCCTATCTGATTAGCTGCTGATTTTTCCTTAAATTATTTGCTCGGTTTTTAACTGAAGTCTTTTTATATCAGTAGTTTAGATCTTAGATTATAGAGGTTTTGGCATCATCAATTAGGGGGAAATTGTTGGGTTATGAGTCAGTAGATGATACTCAGCAGATCATTGGGTTAAAATAATATTGGGGGAAATCGTAGTAAGTATACTATGGAATTGAAGATCCCAAAACCCAGCTGATATCAGTAGTGTAGTGTCGATAGGATTAGATGATGTAATAGGCTAGACTGTTTTGATTTTCTATCTTTCGTGTTTATGTCCTGTACGGGGTAAAATGTTGGACTGATCTTCAGTAGGAAGTTACTTTCCAGAACCCCACGTCATCATTGTAAGAGCTTGTGTTCTTAAGTCATAAGCCGATTCACCTCAGTAGAAGACATTGTATCAGCTAACAGACATCAGTAGAAGAACCTTACAAAGCTCAGTACCTTCGGAGTCAACAGCTGATTACACTCAGTAGAATATCTTATCAGCCGACTCAAACGAAGAAGATTGAGACTGCATCAAGTCTACTGTATCCAACAGGAAATGACCCAGCTATTAATGTCACTCGAAAGTTAGCAGAATATCATACGAGGTTAAGTGAGAGTCAACTCCGATGTCTGACACATCTCACCTACCACAAACCTCGACCAGTGAGAAGCCGTCAACACATTATCTGCTCTGACCAACTAAAACTGCTCTCATGAACAGTGATCAACAACTCTGCTGCAACAATTCGAATATATGGCCGTTTTTCTTAGAAGTTTGTGACATGTGGCATCGTCCTCTCCAACGGGCAAATGCCTGGGTCACGACTATAAATAGAGAAGAAAATCCGAGCTCTATGCACGGGAAATCAAAAGGGACAAACGCTCAAGCACTCAAACACTCTAGTGCATTCAAGATAATCCAGCAAAGAACTTGCTCAATAGAATACTCTTAGTTCTTCTCTCTAGAGTTCTTTAGATCCCTCTTCTCTAGCTAACCTCAACGTCATATCTATAGCTTAGAAATTCGAAGGAGTTCACTTTTTGTGATTGTTCTTATTGTAAGAACTCCTTCTAGTTGGAGAAATTCCCCTCCCCTTCAAACCTCGGTTTGATTTGTAAAAGTCGCTAAGGACTATAACTTAGAAGGTGCATCCGGTCCAAGACGCATTCCTTTTGCCGAGGCTTGCTCAGATTAATCAACAAGGCCTCCTGTTCAGCAGGACCGTGGACGTAGGATCTTGCGTATCCTAACCACGTTAAAAATTGCTTGTGTTGTTTACTGTTTTATTGCATTGCACACAAACTGATTATAAAATCATATCTTGCATAAAATGTATTCATAAAGCGCACTAGCCAAAACTATTTGACTTGTGAAAATCACGTTTTCAAACTGAAACGAATCTCCGGACCCCACACTATTCCGCACTAAAGCTTTCGACTAAGTTTCAAGTACTGACAAAAGTCAGCAGGAGAGCTCAGTAGTTGGCTCACTCTCTGACCCGTGATCGAAGGTTATTATCTGGCATTGTTCATCAGTTGCACCAAACAGCTCAGCTGTCCTTCGGTTTGAGAAAAAGAAACAGTACTCAGGTGTATTCACCCCCCCCCTCCACACCTGACTCTCGTCTCCGGACCAGCAGGTTCATTAGTTCACCTTTTTGTTTTATTTTTATTTTTTAAATCCTAAATAATGCAAGAATAATAGTTATAGGATGTAACTCGTTCCGAACTCATAAGTATAGAGTTGTTATTCATTTTTCTTCTCTTGTATATATTGGAATTGATTATAACTTAAATCTAATATCTAAATTCAACAGTACTCTCATATAAGAAAGACAAATATGAAATTTAAAACATAAATATATAGGATATTGATTCGGTTTGGATCGAACCGTTCAAAAATTCTTAAAACTACGAACCGATTATAAACGGTTTCTAAGAAAATAGACCGAACCAAACCGCGAAATAGTAAATAGGAGTAGTCAATAGTAAAATGACATTAAATATGATAAATAAATAAATTTATAACTATTTTTATTTATATAATTAAAAGCTAATTTTGTTGAATTGCGAAAACATTCTTTAAATTAATAAATTTTAATTTATTGATGAATTAAATTTTTTATAAAATAAAATATTAATTTAGAAAAATTTAATAATAAAATAATAAAATATCACACAATATTAAATCAGAGATGTTTAACTGTATATCATATTCTCACTGTGAAAAAAAATCATTAGTTTGATCATTGCCATTAAATGTCCGTAGATCCAAAAAATTTAAAATTTAAAATAGTTATATTCTAGTCTATATGAATTAAACATTATGATATTTCATAAGACACAAACTATAAATTGCGGAAATCTTAATAATATTACTTAAGCAAGGCCGTAAGGGGTACTAGTAGGTGGTATGGTGGTGTTATATGTTACGTAGATTGTCACATGGAAACTAATATTTAGACAGAGAGATCTAATAATAGGCTTATCTACTTATCCATGCGGTCGTGTGGTAGTTTTTACAGTTTACGCTACTTATTTCTATATAGTTTTACCGAAATATTCTTGATCATAGCTGCATAGTTACTCTCTCCGTTACATTGAACAAGTTTCATTTCCCATTTCGAAGTGTCCCACTTAATAAATCTCATACCGTAAATAGAAAGAAACGAGTAGACCACAATCACTGTAAATAAATGGGCCCTTTATACTTTTAAACCAAAATTTATTTTTCTATCCACTTTTTAAATTTTCGTGCCGAAAAATATGAAACTTTTTAATGCGGCGGAGGGAGTACAATTTCACAATATCGCTCAGTTCGTACGATCAAAAAAAAAAAAAAAAAAAAGCACGTACCATGTAGCAATAGTTACGAATCGTGTTTCAGATGGATACAGACAACATTAACATAACTATTCCTATAAATATCCCTAGAATTTTTTGCAAAATTCCAGTTGGCCATCCATCAACTCATGCAGGGGTGGATCTTGTCCTTGCCTTTTAAGTTGGGCAGAGGATCCTCTGCCCCAGTTTTTGGTGGACCACCTCTGCCCTAGTTTTTGGTGGATCACTAGGTGGTCCACCAATCACGCAGCGCCACGTGTGCATTGGTGGGCCACCTTCTTTACAATAAAATCACACATGTCTCCACCTTATTGGTGGGACACCCAGTGAGACACCCATTGGGGCAGAAAATCCGGACTCTTTAAGTTGGGGATCTGTCGGATTTATCTTTTCTTTGCCTCCGAAGAATCAATTCGCATTTATTAGCTAACCAGGGGTACTATCGGGTCGGATCCAATCTTTTCATTCATATCGGGCTACACATATTTTAAGGGGCGAATTTACAAGGCTATGTGAGTAAAGCATCCAAATTTATGTATTTGCATCACATTGCATTTCCTTTACAATTTTTTAAAATTTCATATTTCACTCCTTAAGTTATTGATTGCCATCATTTATTTTGAAATTTAGGGAATGTTTGAAATAGCTTCTGCTTCACAGCTTATAGCTTAAAGCTGTAGTTTTGGTGTTTGGAAACTCAGCTTTAAGCTACAGCTTCTTTATTTTCTACCAATTTTAGGTAGTGTTTGGAAGAGCTTTTATAAGCAGCTTTTAGTTGCTTATGCTTAAAGTTGCTTAAAATTGTTGTTAAGCAAAAGTTATTAGTGTTTGGGACAGTAGAAAAAAAACAGCTTAATTTTAGAAAAAACAGTTTTGCAAACACTGTTATAAGCTGCTTCTCAGTTTTTTTTACTTCTGCTTTTAAAAAGCACCATCTGACCAGCTTATGAGCTTCTGCTTATTCTGACTTATTTTAAGCACAAAAAAAGCAGAAGCACTTATTCCAAACATTAAAAATTGTACTTTTGCGGTCAAAAAGCCCAGAAGCAGCTTATTTAAGCTGTTCCAAACACTACCTTAGACTTTTTCATAAGCTACTAATTGACAGCTTTAACAGCTTCTGCTTATAGCTTATGACATATTAAGTTTTTTTTGGATAAATTCATTTAATTCCAAAATAAACTTTAACAATAAAGTATATTTAATTCCAAATTTCTTTTTCCCGTAAAGTTTTATTTTTCTTCAACAATCAAAATATCATATTAGTAAATTTATACTAATATCATATAATACTCCCTTCATCCCACAGATAATATCCACTATCTTTCCGGCACGGAATTTAAGGAAAGTGGTTGATTGTGAGTAAAGGTGGTGGGCCCTTAAAAATGAATGGTTGGTTGTGTGTAATAATTTGCTATTTTTAGGAATGAGACATTATTTGTGGGACGTCCCGAAAAAGAAAGAGTGACATTATTTGTGGGACGGAGGGAGTATAAATTTACATATAATATATATAAATTAACTTAATATTTTATAATATTGAGATCGAAATTATAAAGTAAAAAAAATGAATGTAAATATGATTAATTTCTTAAATTTATTTATTTATTATAAATTACAATTATTTTGTAATATTAGGGCAAGATCGAGATTTTATTTTAAAAGGATAAATAAGCTATTGATATCAGTAGCATTTCCAAATACTATTTTCTCTACTTTCAGCACTTATTACCAAATACCTACAAGATAACTTTAAACACTTATCAATAAACTTCTGCTATTCCAAATGAAGAGAGATGATTAATATGTCCCTACTCCGAATTATTGCAATTATCATGTCGCCTCCTCCACAATAATTATCAAACCCTGTTCTCCCAAAAAAGAAGAGACACACAGTGCAATTGATCATCATCCGACCTACTTGTAGTTTCCTCATGTAATAGCTAGTGAGGTTTTTTCCGTCAAATATCTAACTGATTGCCCTCATGTTTTATATTTATGCACTCGTATATGTGTAGAGTATATTACAAACTATTCGAAAGAAAAATACGAGATGAAATATTATTTTATAATAGAGAATTGAAATATGAGTCCCTTAACTTGAAATCAGAGGTGGTGTTGAACAAGCTTGGCCTAGGGCTTCATGAATTGTGCATTTCAACTCCCAAAAATAGGGCCCATATATTATCTTGAAAATCTTTGTGGATTTAAGCCCAGAAAAAATAAAAATAAAAAGTTCGCATTTCAAGGACAGATGACAACTTGCAATTACCACTTCATGAGGACCCCTTTAGTCTATCTACAACATGCTATGCTTATAGAGAGGGAAAATCAAGATTTAGAAGCTGCATATGTAATAAGCAAGGTTGCATGGATACGGAGACGGGACACGGTACGACACGGACACGGGATACGATATTTTTTGAAAAATTTAGGACACGACACGGGCGCTAATATAAATAATATTAAATTATTAATATATATAAATGATTAAGTCAAACTTTTCAATATCAAACTCATTGTTCACATTATTAACTCAAAACGCATAAGTCATAACTCATAATTTATAATCATAGCATAAAAATGTGAAATACTAAGATAAGTAGATAACAACAATAAACATTAGTCTTAAAAGTCATAATAATATAAATAAAAAGTAATTTTTCAAGTTTTATGAATCGGTGTAGACTACTTCATCCAACAAATTATTTTCCACTTCCGGCTCATCAAAGGTGAGATTTGCAATCTCTAAAATCCCAACATCACTATTCAACTCAAAACTGTCAGTTTATTGATCTGTTAAGAGTCTAATTTTTTTTTTTTGTGGTCGTGTCCGGGAAGAGTCGGACACTTAAGTGGTTGATCTTGTGTAGTTAGTATTCTCACTTCTGCGTAAGTGGTTGATCTTGTGTAGGTCTTGGGTTCGATTCCCATTAGGGACGATTTGTAATAAAAATTAAAAAAAAATCAGAAATTTAAATTCCCGTGTCCGGGAAGAGTCGGACACTTCAATTCCCGTGTCCGAGAAGAGTCGGACACTTCAATTCCCATGTCCGGGAAGTGTCCAACTTTTTTTTTTTATTTGCTGGACACGTTTTTGCCGTGTCCGACACGTGTCGGGCGCGTGTCCGAGCGTGTCCGTGTCCGACACAGTACGGCGACATTTTTCGAAGTGTCCGTGCAACATAGGTAATAAGTTTGTGAAGAAAGGATGTGACCATAGGCCAAACTGTCAATATCTGCATCATCACTTTGGTATGGCATGTTCTTTGCATCCATGTCACATGGTGATGGTCCTTTTGAGCTCATCCTTTTAACACTTATGCCACAAAAAGTATTGGGGGTTTGAGGTGGGCTTCTGGGAATTGAATATACTGGTAGTATTTTCTAGATTATGTAGATCGTGTGCTATCTAATCTTGATAGTAATCAAAGTCCCTAACCACAACCCTACAATTATTTCAAATGAAAACAAAATCATGTTGGGACAAAAACAAGGCATATGCCTGACCTATCAAAACATCCTTGTGCTTCTTTTTCCATGAAATGATTGAAAGGGACTTCTGCCCAAAATACAACCTAACAAGGTTACATCTTTCAATTTAAGGCATAGTAGAAGTAGACAATACAGTTGGAGAATTATTATTACAAACTCTTTCATTTTGCAAGAAATTAAATTATAGGATTTTGTTTATGTAACAAGGACATTGATGTTATAAGAGAATCTAGATATCAAATAATGCCCCTAGCTCTTTACATTGCATGCCATCTATTTGCTTGTCCTATTCCTAACAGAAATTGAATCCCCAAAAAAAAAGTGTTTTTTTCTCAAAGAAATCAATGATTCTCTTTGTTGTAGCTTGTGGAAGAAGATGAGTAAGCTAGGGAGCAATTAGATGACCTTTGGAGAAGCAACAATTGAGCCGGGGTGACCGATGAGGAAGAGTATGAGGGCGGTTGAGATGATTTACTCGTGGGCTTGTGAGATTGATCCGATCCAGCCACAGGTTCGTGCTTGATCTCCTTCAACAAAGCCACCACATCTTTCATGGCCGGGCGGTCATCTTGTCGATTGCTCGTGCAGAGAAGAGCAATTCCGAGGGTTTGGAGCATTTCTTGGATTTGTGTATCCGGGAGGCCTTGAAGTTTTGAGTCGATTATGTCTATGGGGTCTCGTTTGCTCTTTAAGTGTTCACGCACCCATTGCACAACATGTTGCCCGTCGGGGAATGAAGGGTCTACAGGCTTTTTACTTGTTATGATTTCTAGTAACACGACTCCGTAGCTGTAGACATCGCTTTTCTCTGTTATCTTTACCATGGAGGCGTATTCTACATACCCAAGAAAGAAACAAAAACTATGAGAGAGGTAAAGTTAAACATTAGGGATTACTCTCAAGAAAATGCATAGAAGACAAGGTGTGTCAAGACAAATTTGTGGGCAAAATATTTAGATGATTTCACATGCATATTCCCGTTCTTACAAACATACAACGAACCCCCAAAATAAAGCAACATCATCCAACTATACAATTCTTTGTTTTTAGTGAAGATGAGGACCAGACATTATCAATTTAACAACAAAATAATCTAAATAAGAAAATAAATAAATGTAGTAATAATAATTTTGGAAAAAAGTTAGTTTAGAGAGAGAAATTACCTGGAGCAAAGTAACCATATGACCCAGCAAATTGGGGATGTGCTGAAATTGAGCCAGCAACTTCATCCTCTATGAACCTTGCTAGTCCAAAATCGGCCAAACACGCCTCGTATCGATCGCCTAACAGAATATTCTCTGTCTTCACATCACGGTGGAGGATCGGCGGCGCGCAATCGTGGTGGAGGTAAGCTAACCCCTCCGCCACCCCCAACGCTATCTTAAATCGTGTCTCCCATTCAACCCGTTCGCCGCGGCTATCGTGTAATAATCCGCCTAACGTGCCGTTGGGTAAATAGTCGTACATCAATAGCTTAGTTTTCCGATTGGAAGCCCAGCCGAGTAATCTAACGATGTTCCGGTGCCGGATTCTGGCCAGCGTCGCGATTTCCGACGAAAACGCGGAGGCGGAATGCTTCTCCGATGAGCGGAATCTTTTCACGGCGATTGTGGGCCCGGACGAAGTCAGAGCTCGGTAGACTATCCCGGACCTGCCGTGGCCTATCACGTTGACAGCTGTCAGGCACTTTGCCACGTCATTAATTGAAAGGTCAAGCTTTTGGTACACGGTGACCTCCCAGGGACCCACCAACTCCACGTCATCCTCGTTGTCTGGGTTATTACTGTGGGACCGGCGGGCCCGGATCTTGCCACCTAGGATTATGTACAGAGCGGTTAGTAGTAAGATGCTTGCCGTGCATAGCAACACCACCATGGCGATCCTAGCTCCCTTGCCGCGCGCGGGGGCGCCGCCCTTGTCGGCGGCGCACGAGCTGCCGGAGAGGCAGAGCTCCGGGTTGCCGGAGAGGACACTGAGTGGAAGCTTCGAGAAGAACGGCGTCTCCGGCACGTGGCCGGAGAAGTTGTTGTGAGAGACGTTGAGAACGACGAGATTTTGAAGATCGGCCAGATAATGAAGGTCGCCGGAGAGCTGGTTGTGAGAGATATCTAACACTCCGAGCTTGTCCAATGCTGTGAACTCCTCAGGAATCTCGTCGGAGAGTCTGTTCCAGCTGAGATTCAGCGTGATTTCTAACGCCGGGATCTTCCCCAAACTCGCCGGAATTTTCCCTTCGAGGTTATTGCTGCTCAAATCAAGCAATTGCAGCCTCGAACACGATCCGAGTTCACTCGGAATGGAACCGGAAAACCGGTTCAGTCCGAGGATCAGCTTAGTGAGTGAACTCAATGAGCCGAGACTCGGACTCAACGTACCTTCGATCATATTCTCAGAAACATCTAGAAACTGGAGAGCAATTAAATGATCCAAATCCGGCGGCAAATTCCCCGATATCGAATTTGAATGCAGATCAAGAAACGAGAGATTCCGGCAATCAGAAATCTCCGGTGGTATAATCCCAGACAGCCTATTCGACCCGAGATCGAAGAAATTCAAATTCTTCAACTTCCCAATCTCCACCGGCACGTTGCCGGTGAGCTTATTGTCATTAGCCCGAAACCGAATCAACGAAGAACAGTTCCCAATTTGGGGGGGAATGGGGCCGGAAAGATTGTTAGCCAGCAGCAAAAGCTTGTTCAGATTCTGCAAGTCAAACATACCATTCGGAATCGGACCTGTCAACTCATTCTGCGACAAGTCAACGGCTTCGAGTTTGTAACAGTTGGATAAAGACGGCGGAATATTCCCCCCCAGCCGGTTCTGCCATAGAAACAGCAGGCTCAAGTTGGACAAACTCCCGAACTCCGCCGGAATGCTGCCGGAGAGTTGATTGTTATCCAGCTCGATATGAGTCAGCGCGGTACACCCGCCGAGTTGACTCGGTATCTTCCCGGAAATCTGGTTCACACTCAGCTGCAGCTCCTGCAAAAGGCTCAAACGTCCGAACGAATCCGGAATCTCACCGGTCAACGAATTCATCGAAGCGTCGATCACGAGCAACTGACTGCAGTTTCCGAGCTCCGGCGGAATTGTGCCGACCAAACTGTTCTGCCATAGCAGGAGATTCTCTAAGTTCCGAAGCTTCCCCAACTGAGTAGGAATCGATCCGGCGAGTGAGTTTTCGTATAAATAAATATTCCGAAGCTCATCGCACTCGCCTAACTCCGGCGGGATTTGGCCGGAGAGGAAAGTGGTGTAGATCGCCAGAGTTTGCAGCCTCTTCAGCTGGCCAATAGACGGCGGCAGGAATCCAGAAATGCTGGTTTCCGCCAGCCCTAACAACACCAAATTCGAGCAATTCCCAATCTCTTTAGGTAAAGGACCGCCGAGATTCTTATTCCCGCCGCCCCTCATCACCTTCAGCTGCTTCAACTTTCCGATACTCCATGGAATCTCTCCGACGAGCTGGTTATCAAACAGAGTAAGCTCCATTAGGCTAGTAAGATTCCCGATTTCCATCGGAATCGATCCTTCCAGCCGGTTGGTATTGAGATAAAGCTTCTCCAGCTCCGGCAGATTACAAATCTCAGCCGGAATCTCCCCTCTCAAGGCATTATCGCTCAAATCAAGCAGCTTCAGTTTTTGAAGCTCGCCAAGTGTTTGTGGAATAGTCCCAGTGAGATTAGTCCCAGAAAGAACCATCTTATTCAAACTACCCAACGAAGTAAAATTACTCGGAACACTCCCAAGCAGATCAACATACCTCAAATTGATCTCCACAACTTCATTCTTGAAGTTGCAGGAGATCCCGAACCACGAGCATGGCGTCTCGTGGCTCTCGTTCCAGCTGCCCAAAGCGTCCACCGATCCATTCAAGGTCCGCTTCCATGAAAGCAGAGCTTCTCCCTGAGAATCAAGGGCGGAAACGAAGGGAAAGAATGCAAGAAACAGAGAAGGGAAGAGGAAGAAGAAGAAGGAAAACAGATGCCACTGTAAAACCGGCATTAGAGAAACATAAAAAAGGATTATGATACAAAGTCCAATGGGAAACAAGGGTTTGAGTTTGAGCCTAGGGAGAGGCGAGTTTGGGAGGAAAACAAAATCATGTCTTGTGGGCTAATGCATATTTAGATATATAGCTGTATTTTAATATTGTTTCTAAAGTGCCAGTGCCAGAATCTCCGGATCCAAGAAACAGCTAGGCCAATGTGTATGTATATGCAGAGAGAGAGAGAGAGAGAGAGAGAGAGAGAGAGAGAGAGAGAGAGAGAATTTTTGTGGGAGTTGTTAATGGAGGTGGAGATGAGGGTCTCCTTTGGTTATGAAAAGGAGAGGAGAAAGGTGGATGGAGATGGCACAGTGAGTGGTGACACTGCAATTTGAAATTTATTTATTTCAAGAAATGGAGACTTTTTAACACTTTATGTCTTAACTTTATCTGCTGGAAACTTTCTCTCTGGGGTTTATTTTTGGCACAATAGTTTTTGTTTTAGTCCCATCATTCTCACCTTGTTTTTTAACCTCAAATTTTTGTACTACTACATAAAAATAACATAAAATTTGAGTATCAGAGGTATATATGTAGTCCATGGTGTAGTTGAGCAGATCCACTATTAGAATTGAGGGGCAAATTTATAAATTTAGGAATGCAAACCTGCACTTTAGGATGAACGGAATAGTAGATTAAATAAAATTCAGATCAGTTAATCTGTTCGGTTTATATTTTCATGTATTGATTAGATTTGGAATTTGGGTGTGTTTGCAAATATTTATTATAAGCACTTCTTATATGATTATGTTTGTAGTGAAAAAATTATTCATCCCGTCTCACTTGACTTGTCATGTTTCTTGAAATAAAAAAAAATTATTATACAAACTCTCACTTTTTTTTTTGTAAGTCTACCTCTCTACACACGATCAACCACTTATCTTAATCTCCATATCGAAAAGAAACAAATCAATGCGGACAGAGAAGTATTTTATAGCACTAACAAGGAATTTATATCAATACAGGAAAAACTTAAGGTACGGAAAATCAAATTCTAGTGTGAGGTACAATAATAAGAAAATCATTTATATAGAGTAAAAGAATAATATTCGTTGCTTAATTTTAAAGAAGATATCACACAAATAAATTTTACAAACGTTAAAAATCTACTCAACAATTAAAAAGCAAATAAGCACTCTACAAAATGATTTGTAGACACTTTCTTATTAATTCTTTTTTCAATACACAATCACAAGTCCATTTGATTAAAGAATTGATAAATGGATATAAGAATATTAAATTCTCCAAGATCCAAAATATTCTGAGCCTTAAATCCTACCAACAACTCAATAATTCATGTAGACTAATCTCCTATATAATAATTTCTTTGTATAATAATATATATAAAATATTCTTCAGATTTTTGAAACGATTGGGATCTTGATACATTGATTAGTCTTGTTAATTACCGTTGTAAAATATAATTAAACACAGAGCATAAAAATGGCAGGGGAATAAATAAGATTAAGTTCCATATTTGAAAGTACAGAATGGTATTGGATCTAGATCTAAATCAGAACAGTAAAAATAACTAATATTACCAGGAAGTTCCAAATCTTGATCTGTGACAGCATGGGTTTATTATTTTTTTTCCTATGCTGGTGAAATATTAATCTTTTAATCTGGCTTTGTTTTAAATTCTGTAAAAATTTATTGGTGGGATCTGTAACCTGTGAAAATTGAATATATTATGTAAAATAATTTTTTTTGGTACTTATGCAATTAGATTTTTATTATATAAAATAAACTATTGATTCTCTCTCTCTCTATCTAAGAAAATAGGGTGACAATTTGACTTATTAGGGGGCACGTAGCAAAACCAGGCCAATAACAAAGTGAAAATCAGACTTGCCACTAAAAATATTAACTTTTTTTTTTGGTTAAAATAAATAAATCGTGGGATCACGTGATGTCGCGTGACAGAAGGCTATGTTGGGAATATGATTTGGATTTGTTGCACATGTTGGTTGCCTCGTGACTTCTGGCACGAAACTGAAACAACATTATTTTTAACTTAAATTATCTTACAAGTATGTCTATTAGGAATCTAAGCACGAGACTTTTTGGGAGGCTTGCACATGACAAAGAGAGAGGGAGATGAATAATGCAAATAAACAAATCACAATATTTTAACAAGAGAGAAGGTATATATGGATTTACACTTGACAATTTAAACAAGTTAGAAAGTAAGATAAGGAACGGTCTTGTACATATTATAAAAAAAATTCACATGTTCGAATCACATCAATATTTTTCTAAGATTTAGAATAAAAGGCACAATAGTAAATCTACAATTTCTATTTTGGGATATAAGTTACCCATGATCAATTTAATATATAGTTTGTAGTTTATACTATAGAAACATGGTTTATATAGTACTTAATTCATATAGTGGATATAAGTTATTAATTATAATCATCTCACAAAAATAACAAAAAATATATGGACACAATTCTCCAATCAAAATTAACAACTTAAAAACAATTGTGAAATAATAGATGAGACAAGAAAACCTCATCAAGATCAAGAAAGTTTTTACTATCCTAAACTTAACTTGGACACAAAGCATTGTCCTCTATAAACATCCTTCTTCTTGTAATGATAATTGTTGGCATTAATATAGTTGTAACTTCCATATATTTTAACATATGCTATAACATACTTTTTGAATAGAATGCAATGGTAGGGACCATTTGTCACAAGTTCCAATTATATCTATATCCCAAAATCCTTTTATCCAAGTAAAATTAATCTATAAGTTATAATTAGCCTAACAGCCCAAAAGATAAGAAACGTAATATGTCACTTGAAAATTGATTAGAAATAAAATATCACATAGTAGTAAAGCAGTCTTATTTGCTTTTCGCCTAATTATAAAACTTTTATCAAGATTCAAAAAAATGTTAATCATTTGTCTTTAATTACTTTCTCTCTTCAAAAGACATGCAACACTTAGATATATTTAATTTCCATTTTGATGATTCATACTTTATGTTAGTGCTGGATTAGATTTTTGACTACTACACTAAAATAATTTAAATTAGACATAAATGACAATGTATATATATTTGGGTCCATGTACACACACTTAGTGATTGCATTAACATGCAAAAAGTCTTCATGCAAGATAAAAAAAATTATGTGATTGTTAGTGGATGAGCTCTTTATTCATAAGAGCCCTCAATTATTGTTGGTTGTAAGTTTGAAGAGCTTTGAGTTTTTGTAATCTTTGCCTAGTAAGCAAATTAGAAAGGACAAAACATGTTGGCCTAGTGAAGTTTACATCTTTCGTGTAGCTTATCAGTTTATGAATTACTAGATTAACATAAAACGTAAATTTCTAAAAAAAAAAAAAAAAATTAATGCATGCATGCATGATGAATAATATATAATATTCCCCCGTCCCATTATTTATCTCTCATTTGTTACATTTGATTGTCCCATTCCAAAAGTCAACATAAATGAATGGTCCACATTCATCTAAATAGGTGACACCACCACTTTATATTTTTCAACCACCACTTTATACCTTTCCACAAACCACCTTAACCTCGGTACCGAGTCCCTATGAGACATAAATAATGGGATGGAGGAAGTATGTATGTATGTATGTATAGTGATGTAACTTTTGCAAGCAATGAATCTTTAAATTGAAGAAGAAACTTCTTGGAAGCAATACATCTCTAAAATGAAGAAAAAAGCGATCAAAATTGGAAGCAATAGTCATTAATGAGTGTACAAGTGGAGAGCAGATCATATCACTAATTGATATGTTGATCAACTTTACACTCATCAACGTATTAATTATTGCATAAAGTAGTTATTAATAAACGAAAACTATTCTTTCCTTCATGTTTTGGTATCCCTTTAATGTTTTGCTTTCTGATTAGGAAAAACTAACATGCAATTTCAAATAAACAACAATTTTTGGAAAGACTTAAGGTTTCCTTTTGCTTTCACTAACAACCTAATTAATCCCCCAAGTGTAATGCCAATAATTCTTTCTTCTTCGAAGGTTCTTCCCTTCTTTCAAGGTAAATAAAGTCCTCTACCCCACTTTCGGCCCTAAAGCCGAATTGATTTTTTTTAGTAATTTCCAAGGGCCAAAATACCAATCATATACAGGGAGAAATATGATAAAAATATTTCCAGGTAATTTAATCTTAATTATTAATTAAAAATATGACCTAAATTAGAGACTAATATTACTAAAATAAATTCAATGGTATAACTATATGAATCAAATGAACTAGGCCCTTGATGGGCTTATACCGGTCGTTGATAATTGGGTTGGATCAGTATCGACGGTCCAAATAATTTTAGATTCTGAAGATGTAATATTCAATAACGCTACTTGGTGGCACTTAATAGGCTTAATCAAATTACAAATTGAATCAAAAAGTTTAGGCCTATGGATTTGTACGAGTAGACTAGTAGTCATTAAATCCCTTCAATAAATTCAAGCCCAATCATATCTAGGATTTTAGACCAGCAAATCTTCAAACGGCACTTGAATTGTGATTCTGAGAAAGTGATCCTTTGGGGCTACAACTGGGGTTAGCCATCCCGATGATCAAGAAATTCATCATCTAGTTGCAGCTAAAGAGACTTAAATCTGTTCATCGTCGATCGAGGAGGTAGTCGGCCTTGAGGTTTGATGACATTTTGAACAAGAAGCCTCCATGATTGTTGAGCAAAACTCTAGAGCAGTAAGATCATGCATGCTTGAACAACTTCATACTCAGCCAATGGAAATACACAGCAACAAGTAGGATTGGAAGTGTCAAAGGAACCAAGAAGCAATAATACCTGCAAGATTGAAACTTATAATTTTTTTTCATTAGTAAGAGACTAAGGGAGAATTTCTGCCTCAAAAAATCAAATTTCCCACGATAATAATGAGACATTCAGACTGTTAGGATAAGAAAGTGACTTGCAAGATTGAAATTTGTAATTTGTTTCATTAGTAAGTGAGCGAATTTCTGCCTCAAAAGATCAAATTTCAGACGATAATAATGGGACATTCAGACTCTTCATCCACACAGGAGAAATATTTAGTATAACATTAGGATAAGAAAGTGATTTGCAAGATGTTGGAAGTACAAAACTTAAATCACATGATTATAATGAAAGAAGGGATTTGGTTTAACGGGAAATACCAATCATTTTGTATGGCGCGGATGATAACGTTATGAGATGGATGCTGAAGCTTAGATATGACAGCAGCGTAGAGGAAACCCATAAAAGAAACTGATCCAGCTATGAGGAACAACCAGCCCCACAACACTCTCCCATTAGAAGCTCCAAATCCCATTAATGAAAACAATTTCTGCAAAGCTGCATAAAAGATGCACCATTTTAGTGATTTGAAATTGTATAAAATACATGACCCAACTCTAATACGAGGTTCTATTTCTTCAAGGAAAAAAACAATTCAGCAAGTAAAGTTAATATATGAAACATGTACTAATAATCAAACACCAATGATCGTACGGAACAAGATTTGCATTGCTTAACGTGGGGATTCAACCATGAAACTAAAAAGTGCCAATTTAATCAAACACAAATTTCTAATGCACAAACCTCAGGAGCAACCACAGTTCCTGTACTTTTAAGTAAGGTACATTATCTTTGATATTTGTGCTTGAACCAACCTTCTACAAGAAGGCCATGGAGGCTTTGCGGGTGGAAATTACTGTGGGGGGCATAAATGGCAGCACTATGTTCTTCAAGTTTACATCAAATCCGACCACTAAAAGAAGCTGCTACGATCAAATCCAGATAGCTCTTTTCTATCAAATCCTCACATTTATTCGTATTGGTTTAGAGTTTTGATTTAGCATTCACATCAAGAGAATTGGATCTTTTCAAACCTATTCCAAATTTTCAATTATAATTTGAGTTTTCCATAAATATATTTTTATTTGTGAGCTAACAAACATATAGTTACTACTACACATATATCTTCAGTTTAGCAATGTGAAGTAGGGATAAAAAGAATCAACACCACAGGAATGTTCAGCTTAGGGAAGTTCCTTAAAATTGAAATGAAGATACCGGCCAGGAATCTCCAGAATCCTCGAATTTAAGATATAACCTCGAGAAAAGCACGTAATTTAGCTAAATAACTTCTAATTCTAATAAGTAAACAGTATAAACTAATCTCACGAATAATCACCATAATCAGTACCAGATCAAATCCATAATTGTAAGAAAGCACGATTAAAGTTCCCCGCATTTCAACCGGAGTCTCGACTCGGATATTCAAAAAAACAAAAAAACAAAAAACAAAACAAAAACAAAACAAAAAACATCGAGAGAGAAAAATTAGGAAAAAAATTGCACCTTCAAGCTGCAATCGCACACGCTAATGGGAGAAGAGATGCGAGCGGACAGAGATTCAGAAGGCGACGGCGTCCGGGGGATAGTGGCAGCCGGTCAGCGGCTACGGAAGGCGTCGAGAGGACTGGCGGGCACGGAGACGAGTGGAGAATGCTCTGACGGTCAAAATTACTAGGACAAGAAACGGGTTACTGGGTTTAAAGTTTAAACAAATCGGACTCACCAATGGGCCCGGTCCGGATTCCAGACAATTTTACGGATTAATCCTAACCGTCCAATTTGTTTTATTTTTACTAGTGAAGATTTAGCCCAATGGGCCTTCTTTTCAGATGAAAATTTGACAGCCTAATAGGGTGTTTAATTAAATCTTAAGAATTTTCTAAAAAGTGTTGGATATGATCAGATTTCAGATTTTAAAGTTGAAATCTAAAAACTACAAGCCCAAATGGACTGTTTCTTACCAATGTCAAATTATGATAAATGTGACTAGAACAAATTTAAATGTTTGACACTTGACTTTATATAGCCAAATGTAACGTCAGAGAAAAAATAAATCATAACAACAGTGCCTTCTAAATAATGTATAAAATCTCAATTTTCATTAAGATTTAAGATATGGCATTTTATTGGAGTCTTGATATATTTTATCCATATAAGAAAATGCTGCTTTAACCAACAAACCGAACAGGGAGAGCCGGAGCAGAGAAGAAAGGACTGTGATCACTTTCTAACTCATAAACATATTTAGGGTGCCTCCAACCCAGCTCTTAAAACCAACTTTTTATTCACCACGTCAGCTTTTAAAATCCGCTAAATCTTTCTCTCCAACCTTATACCTATAAATCCAACTTTTTTATGGATCCCACTAATATATACATACAACTATACCTATATAGTTGAATATCCTCACTACTTCGTATTCATAATATTATTATATAATGATAATTTTAAATTAATATCATGATAATAGCCGTTAAAAGATATATACGTTTGTGGATGGTTGAGATATACATACATATATATATATATATATATTGAAACAATTATTACAGCAAGAATTTTGATATTCACAAAGATATATATGTTTGTGGGTTGACATATTCATGAAAAGCTGACGTTACCCACTTGTGGGTCATGTGCCAACCAACACAACTGGTATAGTCTTCAATGCAGTCAGCGCGTGTTCCCAACGTCCAACCACATTAATTCGTGAAATACACCTCCACGCGCCAACGGAAGCTATTTTTACAAGAAACCAACTTCCTGCTGTGAAAGTTGCAGAGTAATTTCCAGCTTCTAAAAAATTACTCCAATGGTTATGAATTTTTTTCTCCAAATCCTAAGAACTTGTAGCAATAACATTGGATCGAGATATGGTAACTTGGATAGGATTAGATCTCATATTCCATTGGAGTTACTCTTAGATGTATTGTAGCAATAACATTGGATCGAGATATGGTAACTTGGATAGGATTAGATCTCATATTCCAGAAAATTACTAATAACATCGGACGGCTCACAGTTATGTAGACCTTCAATTTGTTGGACAATTAATACTAGGGCAAGAATTTTCGAACATGGAACTCGATCCCAAAAAAAAATGTATTAAGACTTTTAAGACGGGAAAAAGGCCTTTACATCCTTAATATCTTGGTCGGTGATGAATCCTGATTTCAACATGGTGCTGCAACAAACACAGCCAGCTTGACCTTCTCCTTACCGAACTTGAGAATCGCATCGCTTAAACTAAGGCCTCCGGCTCACATGCACCTCGAAACACACTAAAGATACAATATATGCACACGATATGATTTGTTTGATTTTGGTACGGAAATTTAAAAAATTATTTATTGTGTGTAAAGAAGTGTAAAGTTAGTGAACCCACTAAATTATATTAGAATGTAAAATTAAAATATCTATAAAATCAACTTAAGTTATGGACTAGACTTAATTGGACCTAGATTCCGAATATAATACTCGGGCCGGCGTAGGCTCAAACAGTCGGGACTCGGGATGCGGAAGTTTGCCATCGGAAATAGAATGAATTTTATATATTTTTTTGTAGGAGAGAAATAGAGAAGAAAGAGGAGAGAAGTTATATTCGAAAAGACGAAAATATCCTTAACTAAAAAGAAGAAATAAATATAATTTAAGGTTATATGTGTAATTTTCCTAACAAACTCACTCTTCTCTTCATTTCTCCTCATTTTTGGAGAGAAATGAAATGTAGTACTTTTTCTTCTCTCTCTCCTATTTCTCTCCTCAACCAAACATCCAAAATTCTTATTTCTCTCCTATTGCTCTTCCCCTATTTCCTTCCTATTTCTCTCCATCCAAATATTCAATTAGGGACCGAAAGTGTCATTTTATCACCAAAAGAATATTGTTGGTTCATTTAAAGAATGATATATGTGGAAGCAACAAATTGGAGTTTGAAGCATCACATAACAAAGTCAAAAAAAAATCTTTTCAAAAGATCTACTTCCTCAACACCCAATAACCCCATCCCCATAAAAAAGAAAATAAAGGAAATTAAAGAAGAAAAAGCATGCATCCGGCCAGCTGTCCCAGATACACGTACCTTCTATTCTCCATTATATCACATTATTGTTGTCGATTGAAACATTACTGGAGGAAGAAATTTCTGCATAATGAAATAATATCGACATGATTTTTGGAGCTTCTAGCATAAACTTTTTATTATCCCCTTATATATATATATATATATATATATATATATATATATAATATTTTTATTCATTCACATATTCAAATACCGACATGCTAAAACATCTATCAACACAAAACATAGAAACATAGTGGTGAAGCCGAAATATTGTGTTATAGGGGATCAAAAGAGACACATGTAGAGCTAGAAAAAAATAAGAGATCATAAAATTAATGATATATTACATGTATATTAAAAATAATTGAGTGGGATTGGACACGGTAATTAAGATAGTGGAGGTAAAGGTGTAAAGTTGTGATGTAAAAGTATAAAGAAGTGGGTCCACTTGGTTAGATTAACTGTGGTCCACTCATTTATTTCCTTATTTGGTATGAGACATAAATAATGGGACAACCAAAAAAAGTCAGGTGAGACATTAATAATGGGACGGAAGGAGTATATGTTTTTAACCCGCACCATTCATATCTACAGAATTATTAGTGTAACAAATAGAAAGATGCAACGCCGAAGTCGAACAACGAATAAATATTCGAGCTCACTTTGATTGGTATAATTTTAAAACATTTACCGTATATATAATTTATGATAGAACGAAGTTGTTAATTATTGTTTTGTTATACATAATTACGTTGTTTCGTAAATTAATTTGATGGATTAATTAAGCTATAAAAGAAGATCCGACTTGCTGAAAATGACTAAAACATTAAGTGGAAGTTAAACAAACACGTTTTTATGTCACGGCGAGAGAAACAAGGGATCCAAGATCAGGAAAATTAAATAGAAAAAAGAAGTATTCACAATTTACAAGAACTTCCGTTCAGGGCTGAGAGGTTATACTATAATTAGTTTTCATAATAAGAGATTACGGACACCTTAATCCGAGTCATTAACCTAATTACCGATGCACAGTGAGAGCGCCGCCGCCATATCCAACCTCCATGCAAACCCTCCACAGTCCATTCTCCACACGTCGCACGGCACCGTTTTGGACGCCTTCTCGTTCCCGCACGTGACCACCCTCACCCGGCACGTGAACGCCGCGCACCCCATCGGCAGCGCCACCCCGTCCTCCACCACCACCGACACCGCCAACTGCCCAGCCGCCCGTTCCCCAGCCGCCATCCGTCTGTAGGACTGATTCGTCCACCTCACCCTGTCCAAACCATCCGATATAAACCCCGGACACGTGTCGAGATCCAAACTCCTCACCCTCTCCTCATCTGTAAGCCCTATTCCCCCGTACGGATAAATATCCCCCACCCACGTGTCCGTCACGCACTCCACCCTCACCCACGACGCCGCCACCACTCGCCTCTCCACCACCGCCGAACGTTTATGTCCATGCAAGCCTCCCACCGCCGGCGCCGCCGCCATCTCACCACCGTTCTCGAAACTCAGCCACAAAGGAAATCTCTGCTTCGCCGCCTCCTTCACGGAGGAAGTCTCCGGAAGCAGCGGCAGAGTTTTGATATCCTCACCCTTCACCGTCTCCGATCCGTCGGAGTCGGTTTTCTCCGGCGAACACCTTCTTATCCTACTACCACACCTCTTACTAACCCCACCGTCCTTAACACCCTGCCTTCTCTTCCTACCTACCACCTTCATAGAAGGACCGCTGTTCTCCGGCGAGGCGGAGCAGCTGCTTCCGCCGCCGGAACCAGATCCGTTTCTGGAAGCCGGTTTCGGAGCTATCGGCCGAAACCTCAACATTATCCTGTCCAACTTCGAGATATCGTATGCACCCCCGGCGTAGCGCGCTATACAGCACCCTCCCCTTTGATCCATCTCCATTTTTTTCTTATTTTCTCAAAATTATTGTAATCTTCTCATATCCGGAGAGATAAATTTATAGAGAATCTCACACGTGTGAGTGGTGCGGTTCGTGCGAGAGATTTAATTGGGGGAGGTAGGAACGTGGCACGTGACAGAGGCGGGAGCAGCCAATAGGAGGAGAAAGAGGTGGGGCCCACGAAGGAGCCACTGAGAAGCCGGGGTGTGGCGAATAGTAGGGGGAACACCTGGGGTTCCTACGGCTGGGGATGTGGAGGTTCCGGAAGGGGCACGTGGAGCTCTGCGGCGGTGCTTGGTGTGTGAGATTGCGCCACGTGGGCGGCGTTCGAGGTTTGTGTTTTCGACGGAGGCGATAGGTGTTGAAGGGTAAGTTATGGGGAAGATATTTTACGGGTGATTTGGTGGGATTGGATTGGCTTCTTGACCCATTCGTTTGTACTTGATGCCTTTGTATCTCATCACATGATTTTACTTTTCTTTAATTTTATCATTATTTGCTCATAAAATTATTTCTCAAATGAGGAAGAAATTAATCGAAGTACGATGAAAAATGTGAATATTGATTAAAGCTTATATATGTTTATTAGCATTCTAATTAATTCACTAGAACTGAGTACATGTGTATTTCTCCAAACATTACTAATATTGAATTAAATGTTAACATGGTATCCCTTATTATGGTATCCCTTACATGTGTATTTCTCCAAACATTACAATAAAATTGATTGTAAACACCTAGATGTTACGGTATTGCATTATAAGTAGATTTTAAACGCATACTAATTACTATTATAGGACAACAATGAAACATGAAATATGGGACAAGAGAAATATTTAAGACTCGCGGTTGAATGAAAGTAAGAGAATTTTCTGAGTTCATAATTAATTAACATAATCAATTATCGTATATGTGCGCTATTAAAATCTAATTGGGGTTTTTTTTTACTAAGCCAACACTTTTAGCTAGTAAAATTGTCAAAAAAGGAGATATTCTACGCTGCTAAAGGAATGCAAGGTTGTTCCAATGGTTTTAGAGATGCTTAGCTACCCACATAATTGGAATAAGGAAAATCAATGTGGGGGTATGGTGAATTCCACCAAAGAATTCAAATACAGAATAAGAATTTCCGTCTTTTCCACTTTTCGCTTCTATAATAATATTATTATACATATTAGTTAACAATCTTGATATAACAATTATTCGTATACTTGCACGGGCTGTATAGTAGCCTCTCGATGTCACGACATGTTTTGTTTTGTTTTATTTTATTTTATTTTTTCCTTTTGTGGAAATTGAATTAGTAAGGAGACATATATATAGACTCTTTCGAATTGAATACTTGAATAAAAAAATAAAAATAAAAATAAATAAAACAAACTTGCCATCTGGAGTAATATTAAGGTTAGAGTCGTAAATAACTTTTAGATGTTGAATTCATTCGTCATCTGAAATCCATCGTCCACATGTCCTTCTCAAAATGAGATCGCAAGATTTGGGGTTGAGACATTGAATCTTGTACTATTTGTTATAATAAAATTAATTAAAACTTGGTGTAAGTCGCTATAAGTGTGGATAGTATCTTGTCGCAATTATACCTACTAATACTATGTGCTCATGTAATCAAGATCTTGCCGTATAGTATTTTAATAAAATATATGACTTCTTGTCCCATATTATTATTTTTCTTAATATATAATCAATATATTTGATTTTTCTTTTTTTCCTTTTGAGTTAGATTCATGTATATGATACATATAGTCATGATCGATCTTTGACATTATTTTAATATATTTAATATATGTTAATACTCTTGTGGTGTGATGCACATAAGGATATATAAAAATAATACACATAAACCTGTATTTTTATATTTGTGGACTTAAATTCTAGCCTTGTCGTTTTCATAATTTAAATTAAAATATTCAATCAACTTCAACATTATACTACCTATTCATTACTCTTATCTGTCCGGCAATCCCGCAAAGCTATTATAATAATGCTTAAGCAATATTAAAAGTTGAATTCTTTGATGAGTATTTGACTTTTACTTTCCACATACAGACAGCAAAATCTAACTCTTTACAGAGTCCAGTTAACATTCGACACCTCATTGAGCAATCAACTTAAGAATTAGTGGCCACAATTTTAAATTAAAAGAAATCCAATTTAATATTCTTTTTGTTTTGTCCTGTTGCTTGTAATAATGTGTGTTTAGCTCAAGATGGAAACATGCATCTGGGATCGTACCACGTGTTGCTTCGTAGGGCAGCAAAGTAGAGGATAATTTGAACTACCAACTTTGAATTATTTCTTGCCTATACTCGGATTTCTTTTCATTTCCAAAATCCTTGCATAGTACAATTACTCTCATCTAGGGAAAAAACGTAGTAGTAATATTGAAAAATTGCCTCAAGAACCAACAAATTACAGTATTATTTTACGGTTGACGATCGAACCAAAAAAAAGTCATTGATAGAGATAAAAAACGAGCGTAACTTTTGAAGTCATATTTAAAATTGATATTCCTTTTGTCCTATTAATACTGTTTCGTTTTTTTCGGTTGTCTCAATAAATACAGTTTCATTTCTTTTACTGGCAAAAAAAAAAAAAAACTCTACATTCAACAGTGAGGTGGAACCCTCATTAGTCACTACCCACTCCACATTCGTATACGTTCTCTATTTCCAAAAGTCTATTTCTCACACGATTCAGTTCACTTCGAACTTAGAAAATTATTATTTAACTTTTTGGAAATTTTTGAGTATTACTTTAATTACAAGATATAAAAACACTTGAAAAATTAATTGATTCAATTATGCCTTAATAAAACTTGAATGAATTCTCATTCTTTCTAACTAGCCATTACTAAAAAATTGTGTAAATATCTTAATACAACTAAAAACATAAAATATACATTTAAATAAAATTTCTTAATTTTCATACCAAAAAGAAAGGAAACGGTATTTAATGGGATGTAGTGAGTATTATAATATTTTTTGGAAATTTATTACCGGTTTGAATTAATCGGTATGCGCAATAATATAAGTGGTCCTGGGGACTCAAATCTCAACTACTAAGGCCCATTAAATCCAATTTTATTGTTTCATCAACTTCTTTTCATTATTTTTTTTTTCAGAATCTATTTTGCTATTTATTTTGAAGCTGCTTTTGAATCTCTAGAAATAAAATTGTTTTTCCCTTTCAGATAAAAAATGTTTGTCTTCTATGTTTTTGCCCCGTATCACCACTCTCCCTAATTGAGATGGATTCATTTACACTCCTATATGCACGACTCTCTAGTAGAAACAGAAATGCAAATTGTTCTTATTTATCTCCAGCATGACCAGTTCTGACACTTTGGGAATCCAGTACTAAAGTAAAAAATCGAGCCTTATTATATTAAAAAAAATTATTAACGTAAAATACAACATTAAAAAAGTAGACGTGACTAACTAGTCGTAGAGAACCAAGGGTTTGCTTGTTGAGTTGAATGTCAAGTATATGTAAGTTTATTTATTCTTACTTTTAGATAGGATAACTTAATAAATTCAATTTAAATTAGGATTTTGTTAAAACTATTTGGACCCTATTTATTATTATCCAAATTTATGTTTTTTCATTGGATCGAGAACAAAGAATTGTGCTTATGATAAAATAATGTAATATATAATAAATTGAGCCATAAAAATATATTATAGCATTGGATCACAATCGGTAGAGTTAAACTCAAACTTATTCTTCAATTACAGACAAATCCATCACACCTTTGAAGATTCCTTATCAATAGCGACGATGTTGTCATACGATTCAAGTGTAAGAAAATCATCCAAAGTCGGCGCTACGCATTGTTTTGTAAAAATCTCACAAGCCTTCTCATACATCCCTCTCTCGAACTTCTCCTTCCCCACCTCCCTCTCAATCCTCTCCATTTCCTCCGCCGCCACTCTCTCGAACAAATCCGTCGTCGCCTTCACACCTCCCCCATCTGCGGCCAAATCCGCTTCGTATTTCAGCCACTGCCAGTTCTGCACGCGGCTTATCTCCGCCGTCGCCGCGTCCTCCATTAGGCCGTAGAGCGGGACCGACCCGGTCCCCGTTAGCCACGCCGCCAAGTATTGAATCCCGACTCTCGTGTTCAGGCGGAGCCCTTCCACGGTCCGCTGGCCGGTTGGGATCTCGAACAAGTCGTCGGCCGTCAAGGTGGCTGCATCTTCACGAGCAATGCTGTCTATTTGGTTGGGCTTGTCGCACATGATTCCGTCGAAGACTTCCATGATCGTTGGGATTAGTCCTGGATGGGCTGCCCAAGTTCCATCATGCCCTGCTTTAACTTCTCTCAGCTTATCCTTCCTCACCAGCTCCAGCGCCGCCGCGTTCGCCTCCGCATCGTCTTTGATCGGAATCTGAGCAGCCTGTTCAATATGCAAGAAATGGTCGATTTAGGATTACAAATTAGAGGACGAAATTTGCAATTTAAAGGAGAGAGTGGAATATGAGTAGATATGAAATAGGATGAAATAATATTTTTGCCAAACATATGTGAAAAACTCGAAAAATATCGAAGATTAAAGAATTTAGGGTGTAAAATCTACCATTCATTAGATAATCAGTGAAATATCCAAAAATATCCCATTTATAGGCACGAAATAGGATGAATTAATTTTTTCCAAACATACACGGAAAATTCAAGAAATATGGAAGATCGTACTCTAATTGTAAATTAGGGCGAAATCTGCAATTTGAAAGAGAAGATGATGAAATATACACTTTAGGATAGTTTTTTATTTTTATATTTGAGAAGAATTTCGGAGTTCCACATGATTCAGGGTGGCTCCCACCAGACCCCTTGGATAGTGTCAGCAAGATAATTATCCAGTTCATTCTTGAAATTAGATTCGTTCGTTTATGAAGAAATTACATACCATTCCTCCCATGGCGTGGACTCGGCGGCGGTGACAAGTTCTGATGAGCAAATCAGAGTAGCTTTTCATGAAGTGCTGCGTCATGCCAACTTGAACCCGGTCGGGAAGAAGGCGGTCGGGTTGAGATTGGAATGTCTTGACGTAGCTGAAAATGTAGTCCCATCGGCCGCAGTTCAATCCGATCGAGTGCTCTCTCAGTTCGTGTAGAATCTCATCCATTTGAAACACGGCCGGAAGTGTTTCAATCAGCACGGTCGCCCTAATGCTCCCGCTCTCAATTCTGGCCACTTTCTCTGCCCTCTCGAACACTCTGTTCCATATCCTAGCCTCCCTGAAAAAAACGAACGCATTAGTTTGAGGAACGGATGCAAGATTTAGAATTTCGGTGGGCGGTACCCTTAATTAGTTTAATTATGCATTTGATCGTATGGAATCTTTATTTTCGTAAGTGCAAATTAGCAAATTTATTTTATTATTTTGAAAATTTTATAAATGAAGAATCTAGGTTAGTGCACAATTTGGAGTGACTTTCACACCCCGTGAGCCACAAAAGCTTGTGTGTACCACTTTCGTATATCATTGTGTGTATACGAAAGTGGTACATACAAGCCGCTCCGACCATGAGCGGATGCCATTAGTGGCCGCCAATTTCCCAATTCTATAAAATTTGACAGTTTATACACATTTTGAAAATTTATTATTTCGCCCCCATCACGAAGTTGCATATTCGCACATCAAAATTATAACTACTCATGGATCTAATTTAGGTAACTCAGACTTGGTACGAACCTGGAGTGTTCCATTTTTGGGAGATAGAAAAAAGGTCCGAAGCCTTGGCCGTGGCTCCGACGGAATGTGGACCAATTGTGGAAGAAGTAGAGGCCAAAGTCGACAAGGCAGGCGGTGGCGGGTTCGCCATCGATCAGAATGTGAGCCTCCGGTAGGTGCCAGCCTCTGGGACGAACAAACAGCTTGGCGATATTTTGGTTGAGGTTATAGATTTTGTCCCTCGCTTTATCGTGAAATGTTATAGTCCCATTAATTGCATCTCTTAAGTTAACTTGCCCTCTCATGAGATTCTCCCAACTTGGTGAAAGTGCATCTTCAAAATCAGCCTATGTAACACATTCATATTTCAAGATTAGTTGATTTGACATTGTTTAAGTCTCAATCTTTTTTCAATTAAAGCAATTAAATCAATTTATATACAAAATCTCAACTGAACAAAGTCCGTCTAGTAGTTGATAATTCATAAATTCGAATTTCAACTACTAAGTCGAGATACTTTGTATATGTTTACTAATGAAACTTAAGATCATAGAAAAGCAAACTCTAATAACATGCCTACTATTATAAAATATTCAAAATATACAAAAATAGTTATTTAGAAAATGACTGATTTTTTAGGCCCAGTTACAATAGACCCCAAAGATAATGAGTCTTAGTCGGAACCTATACAGATATTATACTCCCACTATCCTAATAAATATGGCTTGTATTTCATTTCGGATTGTTTTATTATTGTTGTCTTTTTTTATAAAAAGAAATAATTTATGGATTACAATTACTTAAATAAGTGAATCCACCGCTTTAATACATCTCTTCCCACATCTACGTACAGAAAACAAACAAATCATGCTTATTGGGACGGAGGGAGTAGATAGAAATTGACTAAAAAAACTCATGCGCTTATGTAAAAGTGATTGAAATTATCTTGCTAATTTTGTTTACCTCTCTTAAAAACATACCTTTTTTTTTAATTTGCCAGGATTTTTATCTAACAACTCAAATTAAAACATAAACAAGAAATACTTACCATGAAAACCTTGGCTCCAGAATTGAGTGCATTGATGACCATCTTTCTATCAACAGGCCCAGTAATCTCAACCCTCCGATCAGCCACCGCCGGCGGCACCACCGCGCAGACCCACTCGCCGTCTCGGACGCCCTTCGTGGCCGGATCGAATCCCGGCAACTCCCCACTATTGTACCTCATCTGAGCCTCCTTCCTGCACTCCATAGCATACTTGATATCGTTCCTGAACTCCCTCTGCAAATCCGCAACAAACTGCAGAGCATCCTTTGTCAAAACCGTAGCAAATTCTTCATCATATCTTCCCCTTATTTCAACTCCCTCCGGCGCATCGTAACCCGCCGGACTATTGACCATCGACATTTTTCCGTTTAATGTTTTGTTTTTTGAGAATTTGTGTGGATCGAAATGTATAAAGAACTATTTAATGGTGGAGCAGTGGAAGGCATATGATGATATAAAGAAATGGTTTATACTAACCAATTATGACCCTATAAATAATAAATATTTCTTGCATTTATTAGTATCATGGAAAGGATACCAAAAAAAATAAAAAATGAGATATTTAAACACTGGCTTTTGCCTTTCGGTTGTGGAGGTGCGTCAGCTTGATGTTTATCATCTAAAAGTGGTCGGAGCTAAGATAAAGAAATTATTATTATCTTTCATATTTTATCATCTAATTTCTCATTATCTCACTTATCTTCTCTCTCCTACTTTTTCATCTATTTATCTCTCATACTTTATCATTTACTTTCTTAATAATCGTGCCGAAAAATTTTAAACCGCTTATAACGGGACGGAGAGAGTAAGAGTTATGGTTTTGGTAAATAATAGGCATGTTTTTAGTTTCTTGGTGAAGAACAGTGATATAATGGATGTGCATAAAAGTCTTAAGGTCGAATTTTATTATTTAATTTTTTATAAGTTTGAGTTTAATTAGCATAATGTGTTATTTGTAAATCATTACAATACTGTGCTATCTTAGGCTGAAATGATCGGTGACTGTATAATGCACTCACTTTAGTGACGAGAAGAAGACAAAACTTTTTAATTAAAAACAACTAGTGCTTGGAGAAAAAGCACTAAAATATTGCATTATCTTATTGCATGCTAGCATCAAATTTAGTGTCTTTTGGTTAATTTATTTTCTTGTGACCTGACCTGACGTGACAGATTAATGTTTGTATGCATTTTATACTGAACCACTCGAGATTCAAAACATCACATCCTTTAAGATCAACTCTTTGATTCGAATATTCGTAAGTAAAAAGGTTAATTTAATTAGTTGCAAAAAGTTTATTTATTTAATTAGTTGCAATAATGTTTTTTTTATTACTTTGGTGGGTGTAACTGTGTAAGAGTACACTGTTAAGTTTAGTGATAGTTCTCCCACATCGGATAATATTAGTCTTATGCACAGTAGGGCACTGTATAAAACGAGAGGCGAAATGGGCAGCTAGGATATACAGCCGTGTGTTGAGCACATAGCGAACTATTCTTTCGCCTTTTACTAAAGAATACCGTGTGCTCGTCGCAATTAAAGCGGCATACTCCAATTTTTGGAGGGGTGTCTACCTTTTGGGCGGACTCCCCCAACCAATTCCAGTTTAAGGGTTCTGAGTTTCAACCTTACTGTTGGTATATTTATTTAGTTCATTAATTTATTTATTTTTATCAAAGATGCGTTAGAATAGGTTAGCCAAAGGAACGAAATATAGTCCTAGAGCAATTAGAATAGGATAGCAAAAGAGGTATATCAAAATACAGTGTTGCCCATCTAATTAGTGGACCAAGAAATTCATTGCTTTAGTTAGGAGAGTAGTACCCTTTTTAACCAAGAAATTCTCTGCATGAAGGGTTGCAACAATACTCTTTTTGTTATAGTAATCGGTAACCTGAAAATGAACATAGAAATAGCATGCAATGCTCAGTCAAAACATAGCAGGTGAAAGAAAATGCCATCATAGTAATAATCCGACATGGATCCTAGATAAGAATCATATGTTAGGTGGATTGTAAATGCCATTTCTACTCTACTTCCATCCCACAATTCAATTCTTGCTCCAAAACTTTTCAGCACGATTTTTAAGGAGAGTTGTCGGTTATGTGTAAATATGTGGAGCCCTTAACTAAAGTTTTAGTAAGAATAAGAAAATTGAAAACAATTGTAGGACAAAGGGAATATTTTATGGTCACAAGAAAGACCCAAAAATCACTTCAAAAGAACATGCACTGTGAAACCAAATGAACTGCAAATCTCAGGTGTAAGAAACTTCTTCTCCATTTGCAAGCAAGATTTCAAGGTAAGAACGCCGAGAAAATGAAAGCAGTAACAGCAAAAGTTCATCATACAAGAAAAGAAGATAACAGATGCATAGTTAATCAACATATTGAAGACAGTGAAATAACAGTGTAAATAAGTCTATGCCGACAAGAGAACAGAAGAAGATGTATAGCCGTATAAGCTTCAATCTTCTTCCTAGTTCCTACTTAAATTGTATATGCATCACACAATCAAAGTTTACAGGTCCAAAAACCATATATATATCAATTCACATGATGGTCAGATGTTCTAATTGAAAGAAAGCATTGAGGGCAAGAATCTTCAAGGGCATTAAGTGGGGAAGAAGAAGAAAGTGGGAGAAATAAAAAGACATACTGGTTCAGTCTGCTTGGCGGAAAGCTTCAAGTCTTGACTTAACGCTCTCCGTTACCTTCACAGTGATGAAACTAAATCAGCCTTTTAGCCTTAAAGAAGTTTAATACATCAAGCAGCAGCACATATTTATCTCAAAGAGAATAAAAAACTTAACATCATTCATTTCATTAGATATAAATAGTAATCCAAACTAAAAAATCAAAACCTGAGAACAAGATTTGGACAAAAAGTAAATAAAATAATGATAGAAAAGAAAATCTCATTAGCAATTACCCCATGAACCCTCATGGATTTCTTGAGACGCAATCCCAACTTGTCGAGTTTACGAGACAGCAAATTGAGCTCTTCATCAATTTCAGAGAGGTCTTTGGTAGCGGTTGATTCTTCTTCCGTCTTGGTAGGCTCAGCAGGGTTTTGCCAGTTTAGCTCATACTCATCAGCCTTGAGTTCGGAGAAGAGTTGTTCAGAAGACAAGTTGGAGAGATCTTGTGTCATACGGATAATCGTAGTATACTCCTTCCATCTCTTAGGTAGTGCTCTCATGATCTTCATAGCCATTTCTTTGTTGGAGTGTTCCGTTCCCATCCCATTGATCTCATTCATGATGTCGCTGAATCTGATATACATCTGTTCAATACTTTCACCGTCGAGCATCTGAAACGTCTCGTATTGTTCGATGGCGACCCTCAATTTGGTCTCCTTGAATCTGGCGTTCTCTGCTGTCAACATCGACTTCAACATTATGTTCATGTATCAAATTAAGCCAAATAAACTCTTACTATAATCTGAGAAACCGAAATTCTATTAATATAACACAAAACGAAACCATAACGCGTTGAGAGGAATCAAAACGTAGTTGGCAGAGCGCGTAAGAGAGGGCTTTAGGGAGAGATGGATGAAAACCTAGAATTGGACGTTTGTCAGGCTGAGGTTGGCACTTGAGACGGCGGAGCAGCTCCTTCATGAGATCCTCCGACGGCACATCCTCCAAACTCGCTGAAGCCGACATTCTCTCTCACTTTCTCTCCCTAGGTGAAGTTACAAGGAGTGAGAATGGAGCAGGGAGAGAAAGGAGGTTCTCTGTCATCACAAATTGGGCGGGGGTTTCTGATTTGAAAAGATTGAGAAAAGACCATTTTACCCATCGAATTTAGATTTTGTTGCCCGGTTCAGAAGGCATGAAGCTGAAACGTTAAAAAGCAATAAATTGAATATATTGAATAGTTAATTTAGCATTGTGGATAAAAAATATTAAGGGTTTTTGAACCAACAAATAAAACAGTTTATAAATACTTTTCTAGTTGAATATCCCAAAAATTACCATACATGGTTCAAGAGTAGCATTTCCTAATGAGGGATAATAACATCATAATAGCAACAAAGCAAGCGTAAATACATGTGATCAAAATTCTTAAATTTATGCTCCAGTCTTAGAGACAACAATAGCTATCATCTCTTCTTCCAAGCAGATTAGCTTACCAACTTCTTTTTCTTCTTTGTTTTTCCGTTGGTAGCAGATGGGACCTCTTCCATCTTCTCATCTTTGCTCTTCTTTTTCTTCTTTTTCGCAGTTCCGTCTTCTGCATCGACTTCATTTGCGTCGGGCATTTCCTGGTCCTCTTCCTCTTGTTGTTTCCTCTTTTCCTTCTTTTTCTTCTTCTTTTCTGATTTAGGCTCTTCATGTGAATCTCCATTTGCAGTGGTCATAGGCTCATCCTCTGAAAAGGTTCGAAACGAATTAATGTACGAACAAGAACCAATACAAGACATTTCAGAGGCATCAAATAGATTTAACAATATAGGCAACCAATTTAGCACACAAGAGATGGCATCATGCAACATTTTAGTGCATCAGCCATCAAGTAAGAAAAATTCATGATCTAGAGCAAAAGCGAGTAACATTTGCAAATTAGGTCTTTGATGAACTAGTCATATGCAAGTGAAGTGACAAAAATGAAAGCATGGAAACACGAGTCATACTGAAGCACAACAACATGACAACAAAGCAAGAATCCGTCCTTTAGTTTTTTATGAGTTCAAGACATAAATTGGGGAAGGGCCTAACCTTTGCTTTCAGCTGTTTCCATAGCAGACTTCATGACATCGATGTTTTTACGAGGAGCAACTCCTTTATCATAAAAGTCTAGTCGTTCTTCGACCTGTTCACGGAGTTTCTCTCCGTAAGTAGTGGTACTTGTCTCTGCACCAAAAGATACCATGATTCACCCATAAAACTTCTATCCATATGACGAGATAAACCAATATGCCCGAAAATCAACTAGTTACCTAAGAAACAGTCGAGGCGAGAGGCAATCGAACACTTGTTAGCCAGATAGCGAGCCATACGACCTTTATTTCTAGCAGAAGCACGCCCAATGAAGGAAGAATGAAATATAAGACCATATTTTGGAGTGTTACCACGCGTTTTAAGTGCCCTGAGTACATAGTAAAAGTAAAATAAGGGAACACACAAGTTATAAGTAATGCAGTTGAGGTATTTGAAGATGCAATTACAAGATGCGGAATTTTACTAGACAAACCTGAACAGAGCCTTTTCAGCACCAAGGATCTGAAGAGTAGAAGAAGGGCACTTTGCCAAGTTTGTAAGACTTCCAGCATGAGAAATCAATCGCGCACCCACAACCTCACCGATCAATGCAGCCAAATTAGGTGCAATATCATTCATTTTGGCAACAAGATAGTCATAGAGCTTCTTCCTGTACTCAGCAAGGTCCATCACTCTTTTTGCAAATTGTTTGACATTAATCAAGTCAATTGGTGACAAATCCTGACCTGAAAAATTCAAGAATTGCACATTAGTTTTAATATACAATTAGGTATGGCATCACACAAGCAGATATTAGAAAATCTACCCATGGAAGCTTTGGCAGCCTCTATGATCTCCTTTGCTTTATCTTCATCTCCGACTATGTCAGTCAGTCCTGACAATTTGTCCTCGGACAACTCTGATTTATCCTCCACATATTTCGCAACTTTGGCATACAAATAGTTGTCATTGACAATCTTCACCAATTCAGGGAAATGCCAGGAGTACCACTCTCTGCATTAAACACAACAGAAATTCATAAGATACGTAGTTGTTTAGAGTAACAATGGATCTCTGCCTTGTAAGAGAATATATTAACTATTAAAAATAGTTAATAAATGTTCCAATAGAAAAGGGTAGACAGCTACAAATAACATTCCATAGTACAGACAGGAAGGAAATACTAACCTTACTCTCATAGAAAAGGAATTGATATCTTTATCAAGGGTATCCAGGAGAAAGATGGCTTGAATAACCATGTTGTCAACACGGTTCACATTGAACTTCACCTTAGCTCTGCTGTAACTGTGACCCAGCCCAAGTTGAGCTTTCTCCAAATCTCCAGACTGTCCAAATATAAATTGAAGAATGAGATAATTATGTGCATCATTTTTCAACTTCATAGGACAATATCAGGAAAGAAAGGAGATAAGACCAACCTTTAGGTTTTCAATGAACCGATCAAAATGCAATCGAATGCCACGAAGAAGCTCAAGAACAAATTCATTACTTTGACAAGGGATCTTAGTTACTTCAAGAATATTTGATCCCAGCTTTGGCTCGGCCACTCCCAAACTAAACTTTGGCTTCTTACCCTCCTTAACCTTCGGCAAAGTTAGCTCCAAAAAGTTCCTTAGCTCATCAGTCATTTGACCTTAATTCCACAGACCCAGAAGAGAAAATGTTCATAATTTCCAAAAGAACAATTGTCGAAAATATATGCCAACATAATATTTCATAAAATGGTTAGGTATATAGCTACTAAATAATCTCAATAAGTTATATCCATCCAGAACAAGTACAAGAATAAAAAAAATAAGTTGGTTGTGTGTTTTAGAATCATCCAACACGCCCCTTTCTGAAAATACAGATAAATAATCCTTGAAATTATGACAGTATAGCATACAAACATCAACCCATAGAAGCCTATCCCAGCACTTATTCAGTAAAAATAACTAAAAGCTCCAGCATCATATGTACAATATCATCAGTATATTATTCCAATAGAATTCACTTTGAGGATAAAGTGAAAAATATACAACTGCCACCATAAGCTACATGCAGGAAAAACAATGATTCTTGAATGGCTTATAAGCCATGGGGCCCTTTTCAAGCTTCATCAGGTTCAAAATCTGCCATCTTTATCTTAACTAAGTGGGAAAAAACTCCTAGTTTTCAATACCATCCATACTCTTCACAAAACAAACTACATTGTAAGTGATAGCATAGGATAGGATAAATTCATTTAACTGCATAAACCGTTGAGTTATGTCTACACTCTCCAGTCATCCCAATAACACACATGCTCGCATAAAACACTCAAAAACCAATAGAAAAGAAAATCAACAGAATGAACTGCTCAACAGTTTATACAGAAAATAAATTGGAGAATACTTAAGAAAAGTTGGACATAAATAATCAATACATGTCTCCTTCTAGCTTTCATTCAACCTATGATGGTTATACCTTCGGAAATGGCGTTGCATTGGTTGAGAGCATCGAGCGCGGACTCAAACGGGCTAAAGGCGGCGAGCTTGACCACCTTACCGAACCGGTTGAGGTCAGCGACGGAGCTCCGTACCGCCTCTGTATTCTGGCCGATTTCATCAATTCCATCTGCTGAGAACAGCCCGTATCCAGACGCCGACTCGTACAACACGTAAAGGGTCATGGCACAAGAAACTCCTCTTTCGCCTTGCTCTTATGCGTGTGGGCTCGCTCGAGAGGAGTGTGGCGAACAGCGTTGGAGGTTTTGTGTTCTGAAATTAGGGTTTATGGTTTTCAACCCTACTTTAGTCAATCGTGTTATGACGCGGGCCCACCGGATATTTAATAAATTTCAGTATTTTTTTATGACAAGATTTTTCCGTGCAACAAATCATTTCATAAGTTTTTTAAACAGGTTGAATTTTTTAAATTGATTTTTTTTAAATCTGTTTGTTTTAAATGGTAAAATACAGTAATACACTATACTTTAACTTTGTAATCTTACAAAATTATTGCTATTTTTGGTGTAAAGATCAAACATTATGTCTACTCGTTGATGTTCATAGTTAAGTTCAATTCTCTCTAATTTCTTAAAAAATAGTTTAAAATTTCTAAAAATGAAATTAAATATTATGACGACGAGTTTTAGTTCTTATACTATCCATGTTAATAATCACTACCGGTTAGTAGATTTTTTATAAAAGTGAGAACAATGCCCTTACCGAGCTAAGAGCATCCACATCGTTAGTAAAGTGGTCATCCATGTGCATGGATGGATGGTGAAGAAGCGACGCGACAAATTTGTTGGATGGAGAGATAATTATATCATCCAACCTCTTGGATGGAAAGAGAGTGATGGATGGTGGGCCCAAATAAAAATAAAAAATTGATATGTAGAATATTTAGTTGTTGTTTTGAATTTGTGGACATTGCAATGAAATAAACATATATTAAATTTATCCGTTGCTTTTTTTTTTTTTGCTCCTAAATATAAAGTGGAAATTGAGGAATTTTATACAACTTATTTTACAATTACCCTATCTCAAAGAAGAAAATTACTCTTTACTTTTTTTTTTAGTTTTCTAATATTGTTTATCTTCTTTATCTGAAATGGATAAAAATATCAACTTCAATTATCCAAATTATTATAATTTGAATGAATATAATTCCCCACAAAATTCCATAATAAGAAATTTCAAACAAAAAGGCTTACACCAACAAAAAACAATAACTAAAAAATAAGACAATTCAAAATTAGCAATTCAAATCACACCAATGCGTCATGGGCCGGGTAGACCCACCTCGTAAGAGACTAGTTCCGAATTTCTAGAGCCATGCAAGTCTAGGTTCTAGTATGAATCCTTGAGTCCAAGATGCGAGACAAATTCGGGTACTATATTACCCAGCCCCGACCCGCAAAATTGACATCTCTAGTTTGGTAAGTGGGTTATATTTGAGTATCTGTAAAAAAAAAAAAAAAAATGAGTAACTTAAGTTGGAAAATCCAATTTAATTTCCTACAATTTTTTAAATGATCAATTTTAACGAGTTTTAAGAGAGGCTACACTAAGGATCTTCTAACCCACTTGTTGGTGTCTGAATATATGTTCGGCTAATGAGGTGGTGATATGCGTATTTTTACCATAGATATATATGCGTTAAAATGGTGTTAATTATTTTGATTAATAATTCCTTTTGAACTAAAAATACGAATGTCACCACCTCATTAGTCGAACATATATTCGGACACCAAAAGTGAGATAGGAAGATCATATGAAGAGAGGGGTGCAGTCCATTGACCAATTCAGCAAGACTTAGAGCATCCACATTACTCACTAATTTAAACACCCATCCATCACATTCTCTATTCTTCACATCAATTTTTTCTTGAACACTTACTTTTAAACACTCAACCACATTCATTCATTCATCCATAGAAACAAATTTTACTTTCTTGGGTCTCACTACTTAATTTTTTAAACATTATATTTTAATAACAACAAGTATATAACAATAATATTATTTCTCATAAATAAATTTATAATTATAAAATAAAAATTTACTAATTAATTTAGATAAATTCTTGAAACAATAAAGAAAGTTAAAAAAATAGTTTAGAAACTTGCAATAACATGAAAAATTAAATAATACAACACTTAAAATAAAAATTCCAATCTAGTACATGAAAATATTAATCTATTAATTGTTGTTGTAGCAAGTCCATATATGTTCAAACAAGCCGTATCGAAGTTGGTGATGCACATGGAGTTGGTTCGAATCACATTTCGAAATTCTAGATTTGGACTTTGAATGAATTGTGCGGAGTTTATATATAGGAAAAAAAATTAGCAAGATACAATAATACAACGGATAAATTAACGGTTAATGCAACAGAAAAATTTACTGTATTGCATGGTGCAATGTTTAAAAATTTAGAAAGACTAATGCATTTCTAGAGAAGCATTCAATCTTTGACTTGTATTTGATTCGCCGTGTCATACTCTCTTTCCATTCAAGAGCTTGGATGATGAAATTTCTCTCCATCCATTTCAATGTCACATCGCTCCAAATCATCCATCTATGCACATGGATAGCCAAAATAAGGCGTCGTGAATGCTCTTATCAATTAAGTTACAAAATAAAAAATTGACCTTTTGTCTTATAAACTTAATTCACAATCATGATACTAGTAAAACTAAATATAATCAATTATGCCAATTAATTAAAAAAATGTCAAAATCATGAGTTGTGCATCATCGTGGATAAAACTCGGAGATTGAATCATCGTTGTGGGTCGAATTGTCTGATGTCTCAGTCGGGGGTGAGACATCGGAAGCAGAATCACTAGAAAAATGAAACGCGGGCTTAGAAGGTAGAGTGATGGACGAGCTGCTCAACATTACAATTGAAGACATTGTGGGCTGATCGCTTGCATTTTCTTGAACACACAACAAACCAATATAGGTGCACCTCACCATCTCACTCATAGAACCTGAACGTAAACCCGACCTTAAGAATGGATCCACCACATCCGCAGATCTTCCTTCCCGCCAATTTTTCCATGTCTGTTGACAAGGACGAATTAGGATTAGGATTACAAATATCAAAATTTAGGAGACATACCAAATTTTTAAGGGCCAAATAGTGATGTATTAAAAATTATATATAAATAAAATAGATAGAATTTAGGGGTAGCTAGCATGGATTAATGTGTTTACAAAACCCAAGAGGCCTTTTGTGATCTCTCCATTTCGGAAATTATTGTTTTTCCGCCCACTAATAATTTTGAGGAGTAGAACTCCGAAGCTGAAGACGTCGGATTTGACAGAGAATTTACCGTCTATTATATATTCAGGTGACATATATCCACTGCAATAATACAAATTTATAAGAGTTCGGCGGTGAAATGCCCAAATAGGTAAAGTCAAACACATTTATACTCAATTGTTATATTTAAGTTCACTATATACCCAAAAAGACTAAAATACCCCTGCTTCTTCAATAAAGTCAAACGATGGGATGGTCCGATCACGGTCGGCACAAAAAAAATTGTGATCGGCACGACGCTATTGATCGGCACCATTTTGTGCCCTATCGATAGGGCCGTGCCGACCATCACCATTTTGTGCCCTATCGATAGGGCCGTGCCGACCGATGGGGTCGTCCCTATCGATAGGGCCGTGCCGACCGATAGGGTCGTGCATAATATGTAGTGCCCGATCACAATTTTTTGTGCCGATCAATAGGGTAGTGTCCATCACATAGTGCCGATTTGACAAGTTTAGATGAAAAATTTGAAAAAGTGAGGGTATTTTAGTAAAATTGGGTATTTGCTAGATAGTTTTTAAATGAATGGGTAGTTTTGTAGTTGTAATAGTCAAATAGGGTATATTGATATATTACTACAATTTATAATAACAAACATAGCATTAGAAAATTATGGGAGTGAAGTATTAGTTTTTTTTTCTATATAAAGAAAATCTGAACAAATAATTTTTTTTTTGGGGGGCTCGCACCAACCCCGCCCCTTTAAATCCAACACTGGTCACAATTCAACTATTCTATCATTATGTAGTCGGTAATTAACCTTGAAACTAAATAAGTATCAGTGAAAATATATGATTTGAAATTTGAATTTATTATGGAATTTAGTATTATGCTATGATGGGATGGATCATGTAGGAAACATTTAACGAGAGAATTAGAAACTATGCATAATACTTATATTTTAATGGCAAAAAGAAAAGGTGTAATTTCACATTATGCAAAATCTTATACTCCATCTGTTTCACTCCATTAGCCACTTTTCCTTTTTGGGTCGTTCCACTACATTAGTCCACTTTCTCTTTTTAACTTAAAATAATAATCTAATATATTCAAGTGGACCCCACTACTTTATCTATTTTACACACAACAAACAACTTTCTTAATCTCCGTGCCGAAAAGAAAGTGGACTAATGAAGTGGAACAGAGGGAGTATGTTTTATGTAGAAGGGTAAAAGTGTAGAATTACAATATTTTTGCATAAAAAATATAAGGATTATGCATAGTTTCTCGTTCTCACATTAAATGTAGTTCCTACCAAATCTACAACATGTAATATCATTCATATCTATATGAAAAAAAAACTGAAGACATTTAAAAGATAAAATCGGAGCCGCTTGTATGTACCATATTTGTATATCATTGTGTGTACCACTCCACAAGGGCATTGATAAGTGGCATTGACATGAGGCATTTTTCTTAAAAAACTTGGGCCAAATTTGCCACATGTCAATATCCATATAGTGTGATATGCACAAGTGTATATAAATGTGGTACATACAAATATTTGCACCTTTGTGAGATACCATAAACATATACAAGTAAATATCTTAAAGTGGAGAAATATATATTTTTATAGGGAGTGGATCATGTGAGAATCCAAATTTAATGTGAGAACTAAGAACCATTCATAATCATTATATGTTTTATGCACAATCCTTATGTTTTTTATGCATAAAACTTATAATTTTACATTTTGCATAATTTTTATATGTTTTATGCAGAAGACAAAAATATTAAATTTTAGGTTTTTTCTGCAAAAAATATATAAGAATTATGCATGGTTCGCAGTTCTCACGTTAAATGTGGTTCTCACCAGATCCACACTATATATATATAGGGAGTGGTTCCCGTATGAACAACCCTTATCGTATGAACATGCAAACACTGCACTTTAAAGACAAATGTATTGCACTTTCAAGGTAAATATACTGCACTTAAGACAAATGTATTGCACTTTAAGTACTGCACTTTAAAATGCAGTATCTTTACCTTTAAAGTGCAGTACATTTGTCTTTAAAGTGCAATGTTATTATAGTACATTTGTCTTTAAAGCACATTTATCTTTACCTTAAACAAGCAGATGTAACTAGTGCAAAATTAAATTCGTGAACTAAAGCAGGGAACAAAAAACGTTATTGATGCAGATCTTCGAAATGTAAATGCTTGAATTGGGCGATAATTAAAGAACATTAACTTCTTGGACTTGAAAGATAATGAACATTAACTAAAACTAGAAAGTGTTTTTGAAGTAGAGAGAGAAAGCTAAACTAGAGAGAGTCTTAAATTGAGATATGTCCTACTTACTATTACATAACAAAAATAAAATAAGTCCAAAAATAATTGTCTTTTCCATCACATGAGTCTTAAATTGAGCCTCTCTAAGAATATAATGCAATTGGGACGGATTTGACTCTATGAGAAAAGTATTGTGAATGCAGTTGCTAATTCAGGAACCTCCTTGCTCTGCTGGGCGGCTGGTGGTAGGAAAAGTTGTCCTGCTACTGTACTTTCTGCACCATCTTACTTTTGTAGCCTAACATCTTTTTTCTTCAAGATTCAACTTTCCCTCAATCTTTTTCCAAATTAAAGGGGTTGAGCCTCTCAACATCTTCATTTAATCACTTTCTTGGGTCCACTAATGCTAGCCCAATTGGAGGAGCCCAAATCTGCCCAGTTCTTTAAATGCTGGCCCAAATTCTCCTTAATTCACACCCTTGCATACATGCAACTTCGTATCCGCACTTAGGTTACATTCACCATCTTTTCGCCTTTTCTCAATTCCTACACGAGTAAACACGAGACAAACACGCGTAATATCGGTAATATAAAAGCAACAAATATGTGCTTATCAATAATGTAAATTAGTAATTGTTTAAAATTATAAATTTTATATGCAAAGTTTTAGTATTCTCTCCATTCCATTAGTAGTATTCAATTTCTTTTCGGCACGGTTATTAATAAATTAGTGTTTTATGGTGTGTATTCTTTGAGTTTTTGGGCGTTAATTTGATTCTTGTCAACATATTTCCTACTTTTTTAAAAATGAGACACTTTTAATGGGACAATCTAAAAAGAAAAATGGATCATTACTAATGGGACGAAGGGAGTACTATATTTATGAATAATCTCTCTATTAGCGAAGTCAATTGGTTTGATAAACTGAGTGAACTGAACGAGAAAAAGTTTGGATCCATACTTATTTGTATTTTTTGTTTTCTAATTAAGTATCTATTAATCAGACCGAACTGAATATACTTTAATATTTATAAAAAAATCACATTTTATCCTATATTGTAGATAAAAAAACTACGACTTTTCGTTCATGTGATGCTTCAGGTGTGTGTGCAAAATGCTTATTTAAAATACTTATATGCTTTTTAACTGTATAAGCAGTTTTTAGTATTTTCAAAAAAATGTCTTTTGGTTTGCAAATCTAAAATTAAGCAGTAAAATTTCTTAAATCTATAATTACCTATTGAGATATTTTTCGTGCTTAAAGCAGAATAATTTTCGGATTTATCAAAAATATCTGCTTTCATACTTATTTCAAAAATTTCTAATTTTACTTAAAAGCAATTATTTTCAATGTTCTATACAATAATATCATTAAACTCGCAAAGACTACCATCACACTTTTTCAAAATAAAAAGAACTATTTTACTTTACGGTATTGTTGAAATGGTCAATAAACGTCCAATATTCAGAGCATTGTCAACCTTGGCCTTGTGTATTCTGATCATGTCCAATTCATAATTAGAAGAAATTATAGTACAAATGAATAACTCAGAGAAAATAGTCAACATATATGATATGATTTCTAAGGTCATTAATAATTTAAATGTTTTGAAATTTGAATAGTCTTCACTCTTGATAAAGCATACTTGTAGTGGTAGACTGTTACACCCTTGAAGGACAAGTCGAGATGTGTCGAGTGTGGGCACATCTTGGCCGAAGAAATTCGAGTATGTGGAGAATCTCGACTAGCGCATGTGTTGAAGTAAGTCGACACAGTCAGGGTGCGCTGGACAAGGATTTGAGCTTGACCGATGAAGGAGGCATCAGACCAAAGTGTCGAGGCATGTGGCCGAGACAAGGTATGGAGAAATCAGGCTATGTCGGCAAGATTGACCGAGGAAGGAAATCGGAAGGTAGGCTCTTCGGGCGAGAAAGAGTTGGGCGAGCCATGCGGGTCTGTCGAGGTAACTCTGCGGGCTCACCCGAAGGAAATAGGCGAAACAGTTGACCGAGTCTTGGAACCACGAACGAACGAGCAAGATTGCCTCGTCGAGGCATGTGGCCTTAGACAAGACTCGTCGGCTGGCACGAATAAGTTGTCCGCCGAGTTTGGGGAGCTCGGGCGGACATGGTTCGCGAGTCGGCAAGATTTATTGGCAGAGGCACGCGGATGTACGCGAAGGAAGAAACCTACTGGGCGGCTTAGACGGACAGCTTGGTCCTACCGAGAGCCGTCGATAGATGTTGCGGAAGAGGCACGGTAGGATGTATGGGCGACCGTTCTGCCGAGGGATGCAGGAGCGCATGCGAGTGTCCCGCCGAGGCGCGTCGCACAGGCGAGCGGTGTACGAGGCGTGCGCGCGTGCGGAACGGCCCAGGGGTCTTGGCGCGCTGGAGCCCGATAAGCGAGATGCGCAGGCGTGCGGGTTATGCTTGTTGAATTCTATGTGGACAAGGAGTCCTATGGGACTTGGACACGATCCTTGTTTGGTGCTTGGATCAAGAAGGAGATTCAAGATAGGGAGGACCTTGAATATATGGACGGAATGCGAAAGTCCTAATTCGACTATGAGAAGGAGGATCTTGGAGATAAAGATGGATTGCAGAAGTCATAATCCAAGTGGGAGATGAAGACTGAAGATAAAGAGGGGATCTTGAAGATAGGGACGGAAATGGCTTGTCTATCCGTTCGGCCAATCAAGTGGCGCCATATTGTTCCCTAGTCTTCGTAGTAATCTTAGGATGTGGGGGATTGTCCCATCTATAGATAAGAGGCATGTGAGTCTCTCTAGGCATCGAGTATTCTTGTGCGTGAGTTAATATTCGAGTGTCCTTATACGAGCGAGTAGGTCGCGAGTATTGTGTATTGAGTCTTAGAGGTATACGAGAAATATTGTATATAACCTAAGCGTGCAGTTTATGAAGTGGAGTAATAAATTGGGTTGGGGCTGCGGTCCCGTGAACTGTTTCGTGTGTTCTTTCATTCTTCTGCATTGTACACACGTCTGCACATATTCATGAGTAATTGAGTAAATGAGTGACACTACAAAATTTTCAGCATTTACCGATGGACAAAACACGGGTCGGCGTTTACCGACGGAAATTCAAAATGCCATTTACCGACGGAATAAAGACGGATTTTTCCGTCGCTATTTCATCATCTCAGCTATTATCGACGGATTTAGCGACGAAATTTTTCGTCAGTATTTAGCGACGAGAAATTTCGTCGGTGAACTTAAAATTTTGCATCCCACATCGAATTTTTGACAAACTTTTTCCACCTTTATATACCAAACTACATCATTAGCTATTAAGAATTATGCTATACACATGGGCACAAAGCGCGCACAGGCCTCCACCGCCGGCCACCGTCAGCGTCCGATCTCCGTCGGCCACTATCACCGCTCGATCGCCGCTGGCTACCAACTTCGATAGCCGGCGGGTCAATTGTCGGCTTAATTTCAAAAAAACCATTGACAAATTTAGCGATGGATTACCAACGGACCTCACAATCCGTCGGTAAAGTTTATCGACAAGCTCTATAACGACGATTTTTTTTCCGTCGGTAAATCGTTTACCGACGAATTTTTAATATTACCGACGGAATTTTCCGTCGGTAAAAGACATTTTTTTGTAGTGTGACAAGGTGCGTGCGGCTGGTCGGTTAGAGGATAGGGCTATTACGGGGCGAAAAACTTGGGTAAAAGCTTAACCCCGTGACATGGACCATAATAGTAGTTCCAAACTGACCCTCTTCCTTATAAAGTCAAAGCAATGTTGTACCTTATGCTACGCTCTTGAAGGATCAAAGATGGAAACAAGACGAAGAGAGAAGCATAGAGATGAATTAAATGAATAGAAACTCTGTATTGTAATCTAGTAGAATGAAAAACTTGAATACAATGTACAACATGTGATGTATTTATAGCTAAACTATTTACTTGATGGCTAAGCTAAGTAACTACATAACTTCTCTCCATAACCATCTTTCAACTGCATAGCGGTTAACTTGTTAAACAACTTCTAACTAAGTAACAACCATCAAGTTGATCGGCATTCTTGTTCCATTGAAGCGAAGCCATCGTTCCATTGAGTTGGTTGATGCAGCAGCTTGTTCGGTTGATTCTTGCTCGCATTGTTCCATTGCTCGCACTGTTCCATTGATGATTTGAGTGTTTGTGGAGGTATCATAATACCCCCCCTCCCCGCAAGTGGAGAGTACAGGTTCTGAACTCGCAACTTGGACATGAGATATAAAAATGTTGTCTTGCCCAGCGGTTTTGTGAGGATGTCTGCTAGTTGGTTTGCTGAAGGAACATACAGTAGGTGAAGTAGGCCAGATTGAGTGTGTTCCCTGATGAAGTGACAGTCTATTTCTATGTGTTTGGTTCGCTCATGATGGACCGGGTTAGTGGCTAAGGACAGAGCTGATTTGCTATCCGAAAATATAGTAGCAGTAGTCAGGGGATGTCCAAGGTCAGAGAAGACTTTGAGGAGCCATAGAACTTCTGCTGATGCTGAGGCCAAGGCCCTGTACTCAGCTTCTGCTGAGCTTCTAGAGACTGTGACCTGTTTCTTGGATCTCCATGAAATAAGGCAATCTCCCAGAAACATACAATATCCTGTAATGGACTTTCGAGTATCTATACAACTTGCCCAATCGTAATCATCAAGCCTTTGAGCCGCATATCACATGTAGAAGAGTAAAATAAGCCTTGGCCTATGCTCCCTTTTAGGTATCTCAACACCCTGTGTGCTGCATTTAAGTGGGAATGGCCTGGTTTGCTCATAAACTGAGCTAGTGTGTTTACAACATATGTGATATCCGGCCTTGTTACTGTCAGATACATAAGTCTTCCTATCAATCGCCGGTAAGGTGAAGGATCACTCAAGTAATTATCATCATGAGTGCTGAACTTTAGTTTGCTGTCCATAGGAAATGTTGCGGGTTTGCAGTCTGTGTAGCCTTCTTGATCCAGTAATTCGAGGACATACTTTCTTTGGCAGAGAGAAATACATTGGGAGCTACGTGCTATTTCGAGGCCAAGGAAGTATTTCATCTGGCCTAGATCTTTGATTTTGAATGATTCATCTAGGAAGTTCTTAATTCTCTGAACTGCATCTTGATTGTTGCTGGCTAAGAGAACTTCATCAACATATACAAGCAGTATAAGAGAGTAAGAATCAGAGTGAATTGTAAACAATGAGTAATCTGAGGTGGATTGGTTAAAACCATAAGTCTTGAGGGCAGCAGATAATTTTGAAAACCATTGGCGACTGGCTTGTTTCAAGCCATATAAGCTTTTAAGTAACCAGCAGACTTTGCCTGAACTATCCTTGTTGAAGCCATCAGGAATCTTCATATACACTTCTTCATGTAGATCGCCATGGAGGAACGCATTGTTCACATCTAGCTGCTCAAGGATCCAGCCTTTTGCAGTAGCTAAGGCAAGCAAACTGCGTACAGTTGTGAGCATTGCCACTAGAGAAAATATGTCACTGTAATCTAATCCTTCTTGTTGAGTGTAACCCTTTGCTACCAAACGAGCCTTGTACCTTTCTAGTGTACCATCAGCATGATACTTTACTTTATAAACCCATTTGCACACTATGGGAACCTTCCCTTCTGGTAATTCTGTGAGAATCCAAGTGTGATTGGTTTCAAGGGCCTGAATTTCTTTAGACATGGCTTCTAACCAGTGAGGGTTAGAGGCTGCTTCAGTGTAAGACTTGGGTTCAGGAATAGAAGATATAGCAGCTGAGTATGTTTGGAAAGAAGTAGAGAAATTGGAATAGGAAATGTATATGGATAAAGAGTGAGGAGACTTACCTGAAGGAGGTTTTGAGAGATATGGATGTGACATAGCTAAAATGCTGCTGCATGCATAGTCTTTTAAGTGTGAAGGAGGATGTTTTGCACGCGTAGAGCGGCGTGATTGATGATTGTTTGTGTCTTGGGGTAAGGATGAAGTGGAGACAGCTGTTTGAGTATCTGAATATGAAAAAGAGGGTTCAGAATGGTTAGATGTGGAAGTATCAGGGATTGAGTTGGGGATAGAGGTTGTTGAAGAGGTAGTGGAAATGGATGGATCTGAGGAAAATGGGAAACACGTTTCATGGAAGTTTACATCCCTTGAAACGAGGTAGGAATGGGAGTTAAGGTCATAGAGTTTATATCCTTTAGAGGTGGCAGAGTATCTCGAGAACACACACTTTCTGGCTTTGGAATCAAATTTATGTTTGTGGTGAATGAGATTGGCTGCAAAACATAGGCAACCAAACACACGCAATAGCTCATAGTTTGGGGGATGGCCATACAGGACTTCAAAGGGTGATTTGTTGTGAAGTACAGGAGTAGGAGTTCGGTTTAAAAGATGGACTCCAGTGAGTATGCAATCACCCCAGAAAGGTAAAGGAAGGTTAGATTGAAATCTGAGGGCTCTAGCAATGTTAAGAAGGCTTTGATGCCTTCTTTCCACAACTCCATTTTGTTGTGGTGTACATACACAACTGATTTGATGTATGATCCCATGAAGGTTATAGAGATCAGGAATAAGAAATTCTGAACCATTATCAGTCCTTATAGCCTTTATTGAAGTAGAAAATTGATTTGAAACCGCTTTATGAAAGTGTTTGAGATGAGATTCGCCGATTTGTGTTTCATTAGGCAAACCCAAAACCATACGAGTGAAGTCATCTACAATAGTAAGAAAATACTGATATCCTTCATTAGTTGGAATAGAAAAAGGGCCCCATATATCACAATGAATTAGCTCGAAAGGGGTTTTAAACTTTATTGAACTAGTAGGAAAAGGAGCCCTATGGTGTTTTGCTAAAGGACAAATTTAGCATGGATTGTTGCCATTTTTGACATTAGGAAGTAAAAGGATTAAGGACATTCTAGCTGGGGATATATGACCTAGTCTAGAATGCCAAATTTGAGCATAAATAACGGCCTACATAGGATGGCTTAACCGAGACATCGCAAGCAGAGTTGTTTGGGCCGTGATGGAATTGTAGGTTTTGGATGAACGAGAAAAAGACCATTGTCTATTTTAGCTATGCCAATCCTCCGCCTCAACCCGTGATCCCGGATAAGACAAGAGCCAAAAGCAAAATTTAGGCCCAAGGATGTAGTGGTGATTAACCTACTGACTGAAATGAGATTAACATTGAAGCTAGGAACACATAGGACAGAATGTACAATAGTGTTGAAAATGATAGTAGAACCAATGTGTGTTGCAGGAAAAGTATCACCAGTAGGAAGAATAACTAAGTTGTCCTTAAGAGGGGTATGATTGATAAGAAGAGATGAATCCCCCACCATGTGATCGGTTGCTCCCGTATCAATGATCCGGGATCCATCTGAACCGATTTTCTCACGTAATTACAAGTGAGCGAGTAAGAGCAATATGCAATTTTACCCGACATTTGTCTCGAAGATTTTGGGAATGACTCCACATTGGCCAGAGGAGTTAAGGTATTTGAGTGGGATAGGTTTTGAATTAGGGAAAGGAGATGGTTATACTGATCAGGGGAAATGGATGATGAACTCGGATTCTCACAAACTTCCTGAGGGGTAGTAACTATATGGGCTGTAGAGTGGATTTGTGAAGGTACATTTGAAAGGTTAGAGCCTTGCCGAGCCTCAACCGATATCCGGTGGAAATCCATGAAGTTTATAGCACTTATCTTTTATATGTCCACTTTTACCACAATAAGAGCACATAGGGCTATCCCTTCTCTGATTTGTGTTGTATGATGATTGGCCTCGAGTGTGAGGAGCCCTATATGAACCGGTAGGAGGTCTGGAACTGAAGTTGGCAAAACTTGTCTCGAGAGGTTTGAGTTGAATTATGAACAGCCATGGCTATGGAGTCATTTGTTATCGGTGTAGTGTGATTGATACTCCTATGTTTCTCTTCTTGCATTACCAGACTGTAGATATCATTTAGAGCAGGAAATGGCTTCATCATTAACACTTGTCCTCTGACAGAAGCATAAACATCGTTGAGACTCATCAAGAATTTTATAGACATATTCTGCTCTTCTTGCACCTTTAAGTTGGTGAGACAGTTGCATGTGCATTTCTTCATAACACCACATGTACAGGTGGGAGTAGGATTGTATTGATGCAGCTCTTTCCATAGTGAATCAAGTTTGTTATAGTAGTTTGTGACTGAAAGGTTACCTTGACCAGTTGAATATATCTCCTTCTGCAACTCAAATACTCTTGGAAAGTTGCCTTGACAATATCTATCTCGAAGGATCTTCCACATATCAGCAGCAGTGTCTGCATAAAGGATGCATGGAGCGATTTCTTTGGAGCAAGAATTGAGAATCCATGACTGGATACACGTGTGCCAGACTTCATAGTCTTCATCATTTTCTTTTGGGAAAGTTTCTGGATTCAAGATCATCTTGAGCTTGTTCTTTGCTCCTAAAGCAATTCGCATAGATCTGCTCCATGAATGATAATTGTTGCCATTAAGTGGTGGATTAACAAGCACTACTGCAGGATTGTCGCTCTGGCTCAGAAAGTAAGGACCATTACTCGCCATTATCGCATCAAAGAAAGAATCAAAACAAGGATTGTTTGAAGAATGATGATATGAACAAGATTATATAAAAATAAGCTCTGATACCATGTTGAAGGATCAAAGATGGAAACAAGACGAAGAGAGAAGCATAGAGATGAATTGAATGAATAGAAACTCTGTATTGTAATCTTGTAGAATGAAAAACTTGAATACAATGTAGCATGTGATGTATTTATAGCTAAACTATTTACTTGATGGCTAAGCTAAGTAACTGCATAACTTCTCTCCATAACCATCTTTCAACTGCATAGCGGTTAACTTGTTAAACAACTTCTAACTAAGTAACAACCATCAAGTTGATCAGCAGTTACTGTTCCATTGAGTTGGTTGATGCGTTCCTTGAGTTCGGTTGATGCAAGCCTTGTTCGGTTGATTCTTGCTCGCACTGTTCCATTGATGATTTGAGTGTTTGTGGAGGTATCATAATATACGCAGTTTGCATTTGTCCCCAATTTCGGTAGCTATTAATTATCGAAGATTATTTGTTCCATTGTTCTTCTTCATTCAATCATAGCACCTCGCCACGCCCAAAACAGCTGTGTGTGCCAGGGAAATTATCGAAGATTATTTTTCCTTTTCTTTCTTTATTCTTTATTCTTCATTCAATCATGGAACCTCGCCACGACGAGTAGCTATGAATTATTGAAGATTATGTGTTCCCTTGTTCTACTTCATTCAATCATGGCACCTCGTCAGGGCCAAAACAACTGTGTGTACTAGGGAAATTATCGAAGATTATTTTTTATTTTCTTACTTTTTTTCATTTAGTCGCCTCTTTCTTTCATTTTTCATTTTCATTCTTTTTAAATATTTTATATTTTATATAAATTAACATTTAAATTAGAAATTTATCATATTACAAATCCAAAAAAATGATCATGAACCTATTTCCAATTTCAAGTTACATAACTTAATACTCCAAATCACATCACTAATGGTTACTCATCAACTGCTAGAACGTATTGAGGTTAAAAATTAGACCGTATATCCAGACTATAAATCTAGCAATACTAAATACATGAAAGATAAACCACATGATTTTTCAATCGTGGAAGTATTATTTTTAAATGACAATTCTAAATTTCTGATAATGCATCATAATACGATTCAACTCTATAACGATATTTCAATCATAATCTAACAATTCTACTATTACACTTTTTTCTTCTAAATCATTTACTACATCGATGTGTCACTAATAATGGTCACTTTTTGAATTTGATAAATAATTATCATAATCTATCTTACTTTATCATTTTATCTTATTAATTCTCGTACAAGTAAAAATGATCTAATAATAGCGGAATGAAAATAATATTTTATTATTACGTATTTTAGCGGCGCTTCCCGCCCAATTATCCGTGCCACTTAATACCCTGAAAAGTCATTATTCTCGATTTAACCCCACAACTATTTCTCTCTCTCTCAATTCACCCTCTTACTTCTCCTACAAGTTGTGTAGACCGTAGAGTACGATTCTGTTTGAATACAAAATATCTCCCTCTCCAAAATAACCGCTTTCAAGAATCAAGAAAGAGAAGAGGAAGCTGCAATGGTGTCGACGAGCCCAAGTGGATCGCCGCCGTCGAATGATGGCAATGAAAAGAAACCTTCTCCTCCCAAGCGTCAACAGGCAGTGTCTCTCTCTCTCTCTCTCTCCTTTTCTCTATTCTTCTCTGTATTACTCCAACATTCTCCGTGGTTTGGGTTTTTGTCACTTGTGAACGTTTTCTTTTGTGTAGGGTGAGAGCCACAGCAATAATCCTAAGGCCTCCGACTCTTCGCCCGCGGAGAACCCAAAGGAAATAAATTCGGCTGATCCGCCGGAGCTCCCGTCCACCGTCCGCCCTTGGCAAAGCGCTCCTAATGCCGCCGACTCGGTTTCTGTCGCTACTCCCGTGGTTCGGAAAGGTTTTTCTCCTGTTTTTATTATATTTCGGATTTTTTGAATTTTTGTGCACATTATTTGTTTTTGGGTAGTTCATGCGTTGAAATGGTTTGAACTCGGGTAAATTTGTTGAATTAGGTGCTCCAGCGGCTCCGTTGGATAATAGAAGTTCATTTAGTTCGCAGAAGCAGGGTTTCAAAACCACCTCACCTTGGTGTAAACTTCTAGGGGAGTCTAAGAAGGTGATTTAGTCTATTTTCTGCCATCTAGTTATTCGAAATACATGGGATTGCTTATGTTGTTTGGAGATGTTTTCAATGGATATTATCTCAGTTTTGAATTTAGGGCAGTGCTAAGTGAATGTAATCTACCTGTTTACAGATCCGCACTATTCCTGTCTGCACAACATGTTTTGTGGTAGGCTCAAGCCCACAAGCTAATCTTTGGATCCCGTATCTTAGTCCTTTTTTGTGTTCCATAACACGCAGGCAGGTATTATCTATATGTCATCTCACTCCCCTCTACTTGAATTGCTGTCATGAATGTTGCACAATAAAAGTTGGACAAGTCATGTACACTCGGTCATATGATAGAGAGGAGATTGATGTTGAAGGATCTCAATGAATGCTAATTACTTCAAGTCGTGCATTACGTAACAGAAGTTGTACATTGCCTGGATATTTGGAAGTTACGGCGGAAGTTTCTGCATGCAACCGTTTTATCTTTTCTCTGCCATTGATGCTAAATCTGCAACCTTCCATCAAAACATGATGAATGAGTTGTAGACAGCTGGTGTTCAATATTTTGCTTGGCATCCTATGCTTCTGGTAAATTTTGAAGTATGAAGGCTAATTTTTATTGTTTTGCATTTGCACTTGCTTGACTTTTACCCCCCCTCTCGGGAATGATCAGCATGGCGATGAATGTGTTGCGGTGCTTGAAAGTTGGGGAGATAAAGGACCATTTCTAGTGAATGGAAAGGAAATACGGAAAAACACTTCTTCTTATCTCATTTCAGGGGATGAAGTGATTTTTGGCTTTCTTGGAACCAGTGCTTACGTATCTTTTGATTGCTCTACATTGCTATGATCCTTGATCCACATGTCCAGTCTTCCTTTGGGGGTATCCTTAATCCCATCCATATAGATTTTCCTGCAGCTACCATATGATGGTGGGGCTGCTAGCAAGAACCTCCCGCTTGATGGCAAGATAGAATCTGTTTTAGAGGCAAGTAACATAACTGCTAGTTGAACTTTGTCTTAATTATGGTCCCTCTATATTAATTTTCTCATAACTTAAACAGGAAGAAAATGAGTGCGTTAGGTATCTGGCCTGGGCCGCTCTATCAGAAAGGCTCTCATGGCGTTCAGCATTTAGAGAAGACTTACTTGCAGCAATTCTAGATGGCCGCGATCTAGATGTTTCATTTGATAATTTCCCGTACTACTTGAGGTAGATCAATCCATTTCATAGAACATAACCAAATAGATTTCCCCCCTTTAAATTTAAGCATGCCTTCCTCTTTTACATGTATTATATTTTTGCTCCGGCATAGTAATCAGCAGATATAAAGTGCATGCTTTTGTCAAGGATTCTTAATACATGTGTTTTCAACTTGCAGCATAAGCACGAAAAATATGCTTATTTTAGCTTCATATATACATCTAAAGCATAAGGAGCAAGCTGAATACATACCTGAGCTTTCAGTTCTGGATCAAAGAATCTTGCTTTCTGGTCCAGCAGGTCTGTTCTTTGGTCCAAATTCAGCATTTGACTGTCCAACATCAGGATTTTCAAATTCTTAGTTCTGATCTTGCTACATTTTTTTAGGTTCTGATATTTATCAGGAGATGCTGGCTATGGCTCTGGCTCAATATTTTGGGGCTAAATTGCTCATATTTGACAGCCATTCATTCTTGAGAGTAAGATCAGATACATTTTTGCAAAATATATTTGTTTGTGATTATTTCTTTGTATTTGAAATCAACAGAAAAGGAGCACCTAAGAAAATAGCTTCTTATACTAAATTTATTTTTGACCCTAGAGCTGTTCCGTTTGCTCTCTTAAGTGAAGACGAATCTTTTTCAATCATTGTAGCAATTAGGAAAAATGAAGCAATATGAGTATCACATAAGCAGCCTCCTAGATTGTGTGTTCTATCTGACCATCTATGTTGTATTGTAATAACATCAACAAGTTCATTGCAATTCATTGACTGCCGTCATGTCTTAGGGTTCTTCCAAGGATGCTGAGCTTCCCGGAGAGGGAAATAATACTGAAAAAACGAGTAATATCAGCAAGCAAGTTCCTGAATCCTCAAAGCTTGTTAAGGACACTGGACTTTCACCAGGTGAATCTGATAGTAGAAATATGCTGAGTATTCCACTTGGTCTGGAGTCTCATTTTAAAATGGAACCTGACAATGTTTCATTTTCAGTGAACACAAATGAAAAGCTTGCTATCAAATTCGGTAAGTTTGACAATTTAGGTGAACTTAGTCTGATTAACTAGAACGACTATGGTGACACACGCTACATGTATATATATTTTAAGTTCTAACATTTACCTTATTATTGACAATCATAGGTGATCAAGTTAGGTTTGTTGGACCAGCTTCTGCCAGGTAATTTTGAAATTCTCAAAATTCCATTGCTGCAGGATTCGACTAGGAAGTTTTTGGAACTCTATTGTGAATGATGAACATATTGGCAGGGACACAGCAGTTCTTTCCCTTAACATAAAATCTAGAAAAGTAAGATCATGACCCCTTTTTAGGAATTACTAATCCCGAGACCTTCAACCTGGTCTTAAGCTGTATCAGTAAAAACTCCTATTCTTAAGGCCTTTTCCCAAGGAATTAATGTTCGTTCATGTAGTTGTGCTTTCTTCACGACTAATACTTATCTAAGTGACTGATCTAGGCATCATTAGTTAGCTACCGTATGGTATTTCTTGATTTTTTTAAAAATGATATCAATTTTGCTACATGTGGTTCTTCCTGGTTTTCTAGTCTCCGGTAGATGAGTATCTGTATGGCTTTTTGCTCGAACTCTGTGCACTGCCTCCTCTAGTTTATGCTATCCAATTTACATAAAAAATTATTAGCCTTTTATTTTTCGTCTCACCACTTCCTACGAGTGCATCTATTTTCTGGTCCTGGTTCCTTCAATGTAATAATAATTTAAACGAGGTTGAGCCAACATTTTTTTTTTCCTGAAGCCTAATTTCCTTTTTTTGTGTGTGTGTGTGGCCACTGGTCTATGTTGTGATCTATGGATTATTAAATTACAGAATACCTAATAATTGTAAAAAGATAGCTGGCTTCATTTATGCGGCTTTGTTCTGTTGCAGTTTATGTTTGCCGTGACACTTTTTAGCTTTCTTATGAATTCTATTCATGAATCCAGTAGAACAAACTCAAAAAGTATCTACCTAGAAACTAAGTTTGTAAAGAAGAAGAATGAAAAACAGCAAAAAAACTCACACAATTTACGTGCTTCGACTTTTTGAATTGTTTACTGCACGGAGGGTCAACTGGAGAAGATCCATTATGAAGAAGATTAGAAAATAGAAGCACTACATCAGGAATTAGAACACTCTCTTTTCCCTCCTCATCTCTGAATTTCTCTATCTTTCTTTTCTCTGAATTTGCTGCAGAAAAAGTGGAATTAAATAAATGAAATATGCAGTTACAAGAATGGTTTTATACAGCCAAGATCACAAACAAATATTGGCTCCGCTGTGTTAACTTCTGAACAATCAAGTCTAGCTGCGTTAACCAACTTTCAAATTCGTAAACTTATTTCTGATTAGTCCCCAGACTTTCCAACTCCGGCAGTCACACAAGCTTAATCTTTAGGTTTCCAATTCCTGGAATGCGAGGCAGGGTTCTCTTGCCATTTGAAGATAATCCCAGGTCCAAAAAAATTGGTGTGAGATTTTACGAGGCCATTGAAGATGGAGTTGATTTTGGAGGTCTCTGTGACGATGGTCATGGTTTCTTCTGCAACGGTAATATCAATTTCATTGCTTATTTGTGCTGTATGAGTTAATATCCTATCTCATAAACTGTCTCTTATATCTGTTACAGCCAACGACCTTCAGTTGGATATCTCTCATGTGGAGGATTTGGAAGAGTTACTCGTTCATACTATGTTTGAGGTGGGGTTGCATTCTGTCAATATAATTGGATTATGACGATTGTTTTACATACTCAGGATTCTCTAATACTAGTCCTAGTTGTTCTCTTTATTCGTAGACTGTCTTTGATGTTAGCCGAGATTCCCCCTTCATTCTGTTTATGAAAGATGCTGAGAAGTCCATGGCTGGAAACTCGGAATTTAATGCTTTGTATAAGAGCAAGCTGGAGAAGCTTCCTAGTAAATTTGTGATTATCGGTTCACAGACCCAGACAGATAATAGTGAAGAAAAGGTACAAAGTGTTCGTAATATCTGTCATACTACATCAACCATTTACTTTTTGGTAATTTTGGTGGTGTATCAGAACTCACAGAAATTGGTTGTTTTCTTGTGCAGTCTCATCCTGGAGGTTTACTTTTCACTAATCTTGGCAGCAAACAGATTGCTTCGCTTAAATCAGCTTTTCCTGTAATAATATGCTGATACAGTGCTGTTAGTTATATTTTGTTGTTTGATTGTGTTATGAAGAACATAATGATCTACGTGAGTACGTTGTACTTAACAGCCTTGATTATCCATTTGTCTGCAGAATGTGCTGAGCTCTCTTGCATGACATGGTTTAAGAGTCTTACCAAGTTGTATTTAATCTATCATAACAGATTGATTTATCAATCTCAGCGATAGAAGATACATAATTGAATGACCACCTTATATGAAAATTTATGTCAGAGAAAGAGACATATTAATATTTGAAGTACTAAATAACTTCAATACACCTTTCATGTACACTGCAAATTTCCATCCTTAAAGCTGTTGTATATGGAACTTCATTGATTGTTTTGGTTTTACCTTTTGTTTTCCATACACCTTTCACGTACACAAGCGAGCACTCACACGCGTGCTCTCTCTCTCTCTCTCTCTCTCACACACACACACACACACACACACACACATTATGCAGAAAATTATGAAATAACAGCAATATGCCAACCGTGTAATTCACTTTTATTGATATCTGAAATCATAAAGTTGCAATCATATAAAAATGTAAAGAAGGTATCATTTTGACTTAACCTATTAGTTTTTCATCCAGAAATGTTAAAAGTGGCTTTTAACTTTTCCTACTCAAATGGTCACTTCTAGCAAGGCCAAATGGCAGACTACTAAGAGTCTAGCAGTCCGAGTTCCTACTCTTTTTTCTTGATCCAAGACAATACTAACTGTTGTCTTGTTCAATTTTCATTTTGCTGATGGATCATTGTGTTTGAGTGGCTGATGTTCTTCTGGATGATTAGTTTTTGGAATTTAGTTTTGATAGAGCATTCAGCTCATAAAACCCGTTGTTAAAGTGTTTATTGGCTAATATAATGATGTATGTTAAACTCAGGATCGTTTTGGGAGGTTGGGAGATAAAACAGAGGATGTTCCAAAGGCCACTAAGCTTCTGTCCGAACTACTCCCTAATAAAATTGCAATTCACATACCTCAGGTCTGTTCTCGAATTCGTTACAGTCACAGACTTGTTTGTGCCACTCGACTGTGTAATAAGGCTTACAAGTACTGCAGGATGATGCACTCCTGGTTAGTTGGAAGCAGCATTTGGAACGGGATGCTGAAATCCTAAAGCAGAAAGCGAATCTGAATAATTTACGAACTGTGAGGGATTGTTTTATTCATAAAAGAACTATATTCTGGTTTTCTTCCTTTTCTTTCTCACACTTGTATGCCCATTTATCAGTCAAGATGCTAAATCTACATTGAAATGGATTTTCCTTGTACTAAATTTGCACCATTTACTGATAAAAACCATGGATCTTTAACTTGTGAAGCTATAAAAAATCAACTCTCCAGTCAATCAATTGATATATTAACAGGGAAGTTTGCCTTATTGAACTGGACTTCAGACTGGAGCATAGCACAACAAGTCATAGTTCTTTAACCAACATTGATGATCTATTCTTTCTAAACCTGTAATGAACCATATTATATGATGTGCTGCTTCGATTTTTATATTTATTTTGTCAAAATTAGCCCTCAGCGAGTATCAGGAACTTTCTAGTGTAAATTCTTCATGAGGTCCAGTTTATATTACAGTTAGTGTTTTACTCATGTTCTTACATGCAGGTCCTTAATCGTCACAGCACGAATTGTGTTGGGCTCGATACTTTAAACATCAAAGACCAAACACTTACAAATGAGAGTAAGCTTGTTTCCTACTTCCCCTTTACAGCACGCTCTATCGATCATAACGATGACACTATGATTCTATATAAGATGAACACAAACTTGTTGGCAAGTTGAAGAGAGTTTCTCAAATTTTGAAGGTGCGGAAAAGGTGGTTATGTGGGCTTTAAGCCACCATCTGATGACAAATCCTGGAGCTGAAGCAGATGCCAAAGTTGTTTTGCCTATGGAGAGGTAATAACAAGTAGCCACCAATTTGAGGGATGGCTATATAAAATATGTACAAAATTGGAACTTACATGTTATGAAACCTTTTTATCAGCATTCAGTACGCAATTGGACTTCTACAAGAAATGCAGAACGGTGCTAAGAGCTCAAAGAAGTTATTGAAGGTCCTTTTAACTAGCTGGATATTAGATGATAGATTTACTGAAAATGCTTGTTCAATATTAGTTGGTTATTATACTATGTTTTCTGGATTGTCAGAATGTTGTGACCGAGAATGATTTTGAGAAAAGACTTTTAGCTGATGTAATCCCTCCCACCGATATTGGAGTGACGTTTGATGATGTTGGAGCACTAGAAAATGTCAAAGATATGTTGAAGGAGTTGGTGATGCTTCCCTTACAGCGGCCAGAACTTTTTCGCAAGAGCACACTTACAAAGGTAAGGGTTACTTCTCTAAATGTGCACTATATGCTAATACTTTTGTTATTGTACTGATTTTCCCCTATGTCACGTCCGTTTCTTCTCTTAATTTGTGGTTTTCTTCGTTAATTTATGAGACCATCCTTGCCAATGGTTCCCTATTTTTTATATTTCTCAATCATTTGGGAATGTTAGTATGATCTATACCGTATGTCTCTGGATGCATAATGCGTAAAAGAGATTTATGCGTTTTTCTCATGAACTTGCATTTTCCACAAGCATGAGATCTGCAATCTGCTTGAACTTATGTCCATGCTTTAGAACTGCTGATCTTCAATCTTCTCTGAGACTGTCTTTCTCCATTAGTCTTTCTGGATAACTGTACGCACATTTTAGTCAGACTTTTATCTAACTTGTAATTTATGACCGTTGCAGCCGTGTAAAGGTATACTTTTATTTGGCCCTCCTGGAACTGGAAAGACCATGCTTGCAAAGGCTATTGCAACTGAAGCCGGTGCAAACTTCATTAACATATCAATGTCCAGCATATCCACCAAGGTATTTAGAATTAGGACATGTTCATAACTGTTATAAGATTTTTAACGCGTGCATTAGTGTATTAAATCTTCATTTAGCTTGTTTAACTCCTACTGAACATTTTTCCTGCTATGGCAGGAGGTCGGTGAGGGTGAGAAATATGTCAAGGCTGTCTTTTCCCTCGCTAGCAAAATTGCTCCCAGTGTTATATTTGTTGATGAAGTATGGCATTTATTTTATGTTTCATCTTTCTCCTCACCTTCGTTGCAAGCTCTTAATTAGCCTTCCGGGGACTCTTTCCCATTTTCTTCTTGCAAAGGTTGATAGCATGCTGGGGAAAAGAAAAAGCGCTGGAGAACATGAATCCATGCGCAGAATGAAAAATGAATTTATGATGAACTGGGACGGGCTTCGGACGAAGGATACAGAACGTATTTTGGTACTTGCTGCCACAAACAGGCCATTTGACCTTGATGAGGCTGTGATTAGGCGGCTGCCACGCAGGTAGAGCGAGTTCAGCTATCAATTGAAGTATAATTTTGGCATTAGATTTGATCTATAGTTGATGTTCTTTTATCTCGTACCACTTCTCCGTAGATTGATGGTCAACTTGCCAGATGCTGCTAACAGAGCAAAGATTCTTAGAGTGATACTAGCGAAAGAGGACTTATCTCCTGATGTGGATCTCAATTCAGTTGCAAGTATGACTGATGGTTATTCTGGAAGTGATCTCAAGGTTAGACTTACCCGTCTTACATTCTGTTCTATATATACGACTCGGCCTATCTGTAATATTTCTGCTCTTTTTTACTTACAGAATTTGTGTGAGGCGGCTGCATTCAAACCGATTAGAGATATTCTTGATAAGGAGAAAAAGGTATATCTATTTGATATAAGTTACACCTATTGGTTGTTTTAGCATTTAACAAAGGATTGCTGGCCATGGGACTATTACTCATCTGCTAGAAATAACGATTTTATGAAAGCCATTTGTTAATATTTGTTGTGCTTGACTCGACTGCCCATGTTATCTAAATTGCTTGACCTTGGAGGTGAATAACAGGATGAAGAAGCTGCTCGTGCTGAAGGTCAGCCTCCACCGGCTTTGAGTGTGAGTAAGGATCTTCGGCCAACAAATATGGAAGACTTCAAATCTGCTCATGACAGTGTAAGTAACTTACTAGTCTCAGTTGTGGTGGCTCTGTGATACGAACTTAAGTTTAAATCATTTGGTGGATAAGCGTTTCATCAGAGTCGGCAAACATGGCCGAGCTTCTTCAGTGGAACGAACTTTACGGTGAAGGGGGATCGAGAAAGAAGAAACCCTCTAGCTACTTCATTTGAGGACGCCATTTGTACAGATGAGACTCTCTCTCTCTCTCTCTCTCTCTCTCTCTCTCCTCTTTGACTGTACGTACTCAGCTTCTATGTTGATGTGGTATGGATGTATATTGGAGTATAGATATATCCTAGTTTTAGTGTAAAGTTCTTTTTTGTCTCCCATTAGTATCAGGGTCTGAAAAGGAAGTAGTCTACCCTGCATACATATTGTTTACATTCTTCATTGTTGAGTAACAATAAGAAAGGGAAGTTGATTTTGTCATATATCAGTAGCTGATTGTGATCTCTTCTTTGGGTGGGTGATTACATGAGTGAATATCAGTTACGCCAATATCGGCAAAAAGGGGGAAAAAATTTGGACCATTTCTCGATTTATGCGTGTCATCCTTGCGCAGGGGCCATGCTAATCTTCTCTGTATCGTTCCAATTTTATCGGATGTCCCCAAAGGGACGAACTAAGCTGCTGTTCCTCGCTATATAAAATTCACATCAGCTGCTTGTTTTTGTGATGTGGGACAAAGGCACTCTACTGGGCCCAGTACTTATTCGATCTGTAGAGTTGAGTTTTCAAATTTTAAAGAGGCCCAATAGCAGCAAAAGTTACTAATTGAATTTCTGAATTAAATTAGCTAAAAAGGAAAACTTTTGCAACGACAAACTTTTCAATCTTCATAGAAATTTAATTTGATTGATATTTTATAAAATTCAAAAAATTGTTCTTTAACATATACAGACAAAACAATTTCATAACAAGTTCCAAATCCTATACTTTCTCTGTTAGATTTTATTAGATTAATTGGGAAAAAAAAACTAATCGATCATTTATACTGGAGCAGTTATACTATATTTGTATATTTTTGTGTGTACAATACCATAAAAATAATTTTTCATTAACAGTAAAATAAATTACATTACCACACATCAATATTATTATAAAATATACAAACGTGATACACCCAAGCCTTTTTGCATTTATACGATAGAACATTTCTTGTATAAAGGGGAAAAAGTTATAATTTAAGTCGAATTCGTTGTCAATGTCATCCTAAAAGTGGTAAAGATGAAATCATTTCTCGCCTTTTTTTCTCTCTCATAAATTAACCAGTTGAAAAGTGGGAAGTTAACTGGCTGGCACGTGCTGACAAGATTTTCTGGGCACACAATCTTGAATTGTATTTAGAGAAAAATAAAATATGGGTTTGCATAATGATGGGCCTAAAGGTTCTCCCACTTGCCGATCTGGGCTTTATGTAAAAAGCATTTTCCAATGTTAAGACAAGAGGACCGACACGCATAGGCCCACCACCACTCATTAAAGCTAAGGCCCCAGCACGCACACTGCACGTGGTTTTGTAATTATTGCCTCTCTCTCTCTCCCTCTCTCTCTCTCTTCCTCCCTCTCTCTTGTTATTCTATTTGAAGCAAATCTTAATTTCAATTACTATTATTATATCTTAGGAAGCATGTGATTTCGAAATAACAACCTACTTTAGCAAAGTTAGGATTCATTCATCAAAAGTTAGTTTCTTTTATGTAGTTAGAAGAGTATTTCATTGTGTTAGTAAGCCTAACGTGATTTTAAAGTCCATCATAAGCGCTTTTATTCGCTCTATAAGTAATATGTCACGAGTAGCGAGTTTATAAGCTCTTCTTGAACGAGGCGTGACGAATATAATGTTGGAGTATATTTTAGAAAAAGAGCTTATTCTTTAAAACTCTTCAAATTTTATTAATTGCAATTATATTTATCATTACTGATCCCTAATTAGTTAGTTTATATCATAAGATTATAAAATGTAGGAATTTATAATTAAGTTCTCCTAATACGTCTCGATGGAGATGCAGTTTGACAATTGAAAACAACGTCAAATACCTTAAAATACGATTGGGAATCGCAAATGAACTTTTTAGATTTTTTTTTATAAATATGTCGGATAATTATGTTAATTATTTGTAAACTCGCAGAGAATATTCTTTTTTAGAAGTTAGAAGACCAGGCCACGATCTTCGACATGATGACAATATAATTTTGTCTGAATATATATTTCAAATCTTGATTGTACGATAAATAGTAGTTGATTCCCATTTGCATAAGTACATGCTACAAGCTAAGTCACCATATATATGTTTTCACATTTTACCTTTTTAAAAATTACTTATTACAAACACTTCTTATTTTATTTTACTACACTTAAAAAATTAGTTTAAGCAAAACATAAACATTTTGGTATCAATACAAAAAAAAAAAAAAAAAAACAGATACTTTTAACATGTCTTAAAATTTCAATGTTTTACAAAAAAAAAAAAAAAACAGAGTTTCTATCATTAAAAAACTGATTACACAATTAAAAAATAAATAAGCACTAGAAGGAGTATGTTTTATTATTTTATCAGTCACGTTGAACTACACATTAACCTTACACTCTGCTAGGTATATTTACAACTGTTTATTATAAGTAATTTTTATTTGCTTTTACTTAAAGTTAAAAATAATTGCTTTTAAGAAAAAAGTAGAGGATTTTTGGAATTAATATAAAATAACATTTATTTTTTTATAGTTCCGAAAATTATGGTATTTCAAACACCAAAAGCAACTCAATAGATGCTTAAAAGAAAGTGCTTAATTAAACAGTTTAGCTGTTTAATTTTAGATAAACAAACATTGAAAGTATATTTTGCAAATATTAAAAACTCAGATAGACTTAGGTATCATACAATTATACTCCACTATATGTTACCTTCACAAATCATTTGACATGTGTAATACATTTTAATTAAATAATCAAATCAAAATCAATTATGGTGGGCCAAATATGCCACATGTCAACACCTTATAAAGTGTGACATATAAGGGAGTATATTGTGTGACACACAAGTCTTTGTGTTAAAAACTACTTATACAGTAAAAAACAAATAAGTGCTTAAAATAAGCTCTTGTAAACACACCCTTAGTATCTACCACTCGAACTTCTTTGTGTAAATGGATTAGAGTATATATTGAGTATTAAAATATACAAATCAAAAAACCAAAACGTTTAGGGTTTTGTCACCATTAACACATGTATTATACATCTCCCAAAAACCAAATTAAGTAAAATGATTAATATCAATCAGTTCAACTACTTCTCATTTTCTCGAAAAGCTAGAGAAAGGCTAATATATTCATAATGAAAACAAAATCACCATTATGAAATCTAAAGTAAAAGCATCTCACAACAATCCACAATCAAATTCAAGAACACACACACACACACAAATTCATGGGATCTTTCAAAGATGTTGCAAAAAAAAAAAAAAAAAAATCATGGTACTCATGATGATCCTAAAACACATTGTTGGTCCCCAGTCCTTTTTGCATGGGGAAAGAAAGTGGGGCATTCTCAATTGTTAAGTCCCTTTTGTAGAATATTTCTTATATATATTAATACCCTCATTTCCCCCATTTCCTCCTCCTAACCCTAACTAACTCACATGGAAGAACACCAACTACTTTCCTACACCACCACTCCACACGCTTCCTCCGCCGCTCCTCCGCCGTGGCCGGTCGGAATCAGCCAATTCACCGGCCCTTCCTTAGACCTCCAATTATCCATAAGTGTTTCTCCTCTTAAGCCATCTAATTCGGATTGCGTGGTGATAAGAGAAGTTTCCGGAAGCGTCGAGGCTTTGAAGTGGGAGGCGGCGGAGCAAATCCGGCTGGCGGCGATGGAGAAGGCGTACGCGGAGCACATGATGGAGATGACGAGGAGGGAGATGGAGCTGGCTCAGTCGGAGTTCTTGCGGGCGCGGAGCTTGTGGGAGAGGGCGAGGGAGGAGGTGGAGAGGGCGGAGAAGATGAGAGAGAGGGCCACCTCCGCCTGCATGGAGATCACGTGCCTCTCGTGCCGGCAGAGGTTTAGGCCTTGATGAGTTCTTTTTTATCGCGCACGAGACGAGATCCTCTATTTCAAATTCCGTGTTTCTCGTGCGTTTTATGAATGTCTCGTTTTCTGTACGCTTGTGAAAATATGATACGAGATTGGATTAGGAGAATTAGTGTATGTTTAATATTTGGGATAATTGGATTAAGTATTAGGATGAAGGGTTGGTAATAAAGATGGGATTTTTCTATGCAATGATTAAGGGTTTGCATATTTCTTGAAATTAATCTTAAAAGGTACTATGTTTTTTCAATCAATGCCATTTTTCATGTATTGATTTTAGTTACTCTAACCTTGTTGAAGAACCTTAATTTTACTAAATATACACGTTGTTGGTTTGTTTGGTCCCTATGTTGGACCGGTCTTTATGGGCCATTTGTTTCCACGTGTAGTAGTCCGATGTTCATACCGGCCTACACGTGAGGGGGCGTGTTAGAGAGCTCATTATTATGTCCCACATCGACTCGGTGAAGATATCTGTCTCTTCTATATAAGCTTGGATATCCCTTCCCCTTACAAGGCCTTTTAAGGGGAATGTGGCCCAATTTATCACACGTGTCTTGTTTTCTTAATTTTACTGTAAAGCTGCTGCAATTTCTTATTTAATTACAACAAAGTGAATAGGTTTCAAATTCTACATAAACAGTTTTTATTACATGTATATATGAACTGTAGTGATTTGGCAGTGTTGGGATGCTGCAAACTGAATTAATCAGTAGTAAAGAATTGCTGATGGCAACTTCAATTAAAGAACTTTCTGATACTTATTTTTCAAACAATTCTCGATAGTTATATCGTTATCTAAAGTACGAACGGAATGAATGTTTGTTGTCTTAATCATTCTTGTAGTCCCAACCCAATAAGGAAATGGGTGTTTCTACTGATCTTTGTACTAATTTATATAATGAGTTAATGATGATCTTAGTCGAGATCATATAAATCTGATACATTTACTTGATATATACATTCATTTGTGTGTGTGTATGGGTGTGTATACACACAAAGCATATCTGAGCTAGTTTTAGCTTCTTTGCCCAATATTATGATCAAACTTGGTTTGATTGGTATAACCAAAATTTGGTTTTACTTCTAAATTGACCAAATGGAAGTTCTAAATGTTGGAATATAAATCAATTTAGGTTAAAAGAAATGCAATTCAATTTAATCCCATAACTTTTTGGGAGGGGAAGTCTTTTAGGTCTAGTAATTACGAGACAACCAAGATAGTCCTAATAACTCTCAAACTTAGGTTTTGAGAATGAGTGATTGTCCTTCTCCGATTCTTAAATATCCAACCTAAAAAGGAACAAACTTATTAAATACGATTCTATTGTCGGTCCGTGAGCCCTAAATGCCACTCTAGGGTTGTTCTCGTAGTTCTATAGAATGTATAATATGATATGATATGATTTTATGTATATTGTAGACTAGTTGTAGTACTAGACGTACAAATCTACATATCATGTGAATATAAATGATGTAATAACATGAGATTTTTGAAATGTAATTAATTATTACATCAATCATACTTTTTTTTTTCGGGTTGTCCCATTTCTTAAAAAGGAAAATAATTATAACATCAATCATACTTTTTTTTTGTGGAACTCTGTCTCTACACACAACCAACAACTCTTCTTAATCTACGTGCTGAAAAGATACGAGCCAAGTTAAATGGGATGGAGGGAGTATTATGAGATTATAGAGATTATTGTACATGCAATAATAGTATGTAGAGTAGATGAGAGAAGTGGATGGTCAACAGTCAATTTTTTAGAAGTTAGCAGATGTTAGAAAAGGCAAAAGAATCAGAACAAAAAGTAAACACCAATTCAATTAAGAAGAAGACAGCATAGCTGTACTCAATTGCTATACCATTCAGCTTTTCTCCAACACCCAAAAAACCAAACACCCACTATTCATGTCTGCGATCCCTACACACCACGACAACGTCTCTGGATAAGATGATCGATCAATTTTACTAACCCCTTTCTCTCTCTTCATCTTCTCTCTTTCTATCCATTCTAGATATGCAGAAACTCTCTTGACACCCTTCAAGAATCCCACGTCTTATATATACATAGGCTGAAGCTGATCAGCTTGAATTCGAGGATCTAGCCGAATTATTTAGTGTACGATAGGGGCGGATCCAGAATTAATGATTTAGGGGAGAAAGTTAGATTCTACTCCCTCCGTCCCATCATTCTTGTGCCATTTCTTTCCGAGCCAATATTTTAAGAGAGTGATTAATTGTGCATAAAAATGTGAAACCTTCAAATAAAATGTTTGTAATAATTTGTTATTTTAGAAAATGAGACATGAATGGTGAAACAGTTATTAAAAGAAAGCGGAACAAAAATGATATGATTGAGGGGGTATAATTTTGTGAGTGTAAATTTTAGGAGGCAAAATAATAATATCTCAAAAATAGATAAATTTACATTTTCTACCGAATCTGGGGAATGTAGTGACTCCACACGCGTGGCTGAGGATCATATGATCCATTTTTGTATCTTATTTCATAATCCATAAATAGAATAGTAACTCGTGTTTTGTGTTTTAAGCTAAATATTCCTTATTGGTATGGTTAACAAATTTCGACTAGCGTATATAATTATAAAATATACACTAATTGTGATTTATTAACCCTAATATAAGGCTTATTTTAGATACTTTGATTTATGAGTGGATACATATCACCATTAATTTCATTAGGGGACTGCGAAATGAAATAGAAACGTTTATGGCTCGACACAAACGAGAGTCTATGTAGAGGTAACCTTAGTCGAACCAGGTAGTATATTTTTGTATTAATCTTTTCTTGATTATTTTCTTTTAATAGCCGTTTGTTGCGAAATATATAGTGTTTCATTTCTCTATAGTCTTGATCTTGTACTAAAACCCTTTTCCATTGACAAGAAAACCCATGTTCTTTTCTTTTTTAATTTATTAAATATTCTATTTTTGGATAATTGATTTAAGTGTGCAGATTGGCAACAAGAGAGGGCATGGGAACAAAAAAGGAACATAAAAATGATGAAATTATATTTGAGCAAGACAGCATATGAATTGGTGAAGGTAGTTTGGCTGGGCGAGTGCAAAATCAAGCCAGAATAAGATAAATATTTTATTTTAACGACAGCTTATAATTTGACCTTCGTCACGTGATTGTTTTTGTCACCCCTACCAAGTTTTTCTGCAACAAAATAATTAGAACAAACCCAAACACTACTTCCCTCAAAATCATCAATCATACCAACGTCAAGCCAAAAGCTACCTGATAAATTAAAATATATATTTATTAACTTTTTATGGATGGCGATACAGATTATTTTAAAATATCAAGTTTCTACTTTATTTGGATTATCACTACTATATAATAGATAAATATATCATATGTACACATCCACACGTTAATAAGAATTGGATGAATAAATTTTCAGAGATACAATATGTCAATTCTGACATTCGAGAGAGGAAAATTAATGTTTGATCTAGGACACAGGACATGTTAATTATTCAATGCCCAAAAAGTTTGATGTTAATGTGAGAGAAAAAAACAATTCCAAAAGAAATTAAATGCTGGAATAAATATAAACAGAAATTTCTATATAATTTAAATAAATATATTATTTCGTCATCCCGAAGTTGCTGGTTTCACTGTCTTTCTCCTAAAATTATGTCTAAATTGATTCAGAAGATACAGCTAATATCAACAGCATTATGTGTTTTTTGAAGGCAAAGGAAAAAGAATATGGGGCCCTTCTTGAATAATCGTCAACACAGTTATTATGACAAATTCTTAATATTTTTTGTCTTTTTAAATTGTCAGTATTCAATTCAAAACTGTCTGAAGGATCTTTAATCCAGAGGATATATGTTCACTTCTTTAACTACTACTAATTAAGTAATTAGATTTTAGTACCTGGTTGTAGGGAATAATTGATTCACAGAGGGACTAACTTAAGACCTGTATTCACCAAATAAGAGCGACCTAGTAACTGTGAAGGTTTAGGTGGGTGGCCCGGGACCGATATGTCCCTAGCTTCAAATCCCACCTGGAACCGCTATGTGTTGTCTGTCACCTATGGTTAGCTTAGGGTGGTTGAACTCTCCCGTGTGGTTTGCGGACTATTGTCCGGGAGCGGGGTTTACCCAGTGCGCACTTCGGTAGCGGCTGCAGGTTACCCTCGTCATCCAAAAAAAAAAGAGCGACCTAGTAACGGATTCGAATTTCACCAAGATTTAGATTGAGCTATTTACAATGCAGCTGTGGTCAAAACCCGGATCTCAAAATTGGATCAAAATAAGTTTTAACCATAAATATACCAAACCATGTAACATGTTAAGATTTCTTGAACTGCATTTCTAAACAAGGTTCAAGTATAAAAATTGATATTCCACTATGCAAACAAATCTGGAAATAGTTGGGCAACTCACAAACTCAGCCAAAGTCACACCCTTACTGTGAAAACAGGTGCCTAGGGAATTTCACCTGTGACAAATGTTTGAAATCTTGACATGTTTGGATGTATTCCTGTTAGTTTTACTGGCTTGATCAAGGAATAGTTTGATCATACCCACAGGAAAATTAATTCCCAGGTGAAAAAATAATAATAATAAAAATAAAGAAGTGGCACAAACACTGATTCATTAATTTGAGCCATTTTAGAAGATGTACAAAAAGCATGGCAGAGATGACTATTTGAAGGTGTGTATTAAAGTATCATCTTTTTGTGGGACTCAAACACTGACATTTTGGAAATGGGGCAAACACCATTGCCCTTTGCACTCCATTATTTTTATTTTTATTTTTATTTTTATTTTGCATTCAGAGACAACAGTTTTGGAGTGGGTTGCCTTTTATCATTGCCACAAATAAAAGTCCTCCAAATCAAAAAAGTGCTTCATTATTGACTACAAATCTTTGGATTCTTGCACATAGGTTTCATGTGGGATGTCCTTCCTAGATGTGCATTAACTTGCATTCTGCTCTTGCATTTTAACATGTGGAGAATTATGTTGTTCCCTCTCAAGTCTTGTAAGAAACTATGGCAAGATTTTACAAGATATAGCCCAAGATGAAGTTCTATAAAGATATAGTTGGTGTGAAGACCAAACATGCCTCAATTTCTCATCCAGTTAAGTGAAAAGCTGCACTAACAATGGCTTTTTACCTTTGCCTATGCATGTTTTTGCTAGAAGAAAAGCTCATGGTGGTCCAAATAACTAAAACTAGTTCATTCACGTATGTATTAGACAGACGTGTGAAACTATACGATACGACTTTGGGCTTCTATCTTTTAAAATCAATTTAAGATATCTATTTAGCAAAGCTAATATTTTTCTTCTCTTATTCTACAAGACAAAGCATGCATAAGATAGCAATGACAATAAACAAGTCCTTATTTCATAAGGTTTTGATTTGATTAGAAGATGTAGATCTATGCCTAATAGCACACGCAAGTGGTACCGAATCTGTGGTCACCAGTTTTTGCTTCCAACCAAATCTTTATCACTTTTTTCTCTACTGGACATTATAATCGAAGAAACCGCAGTATAATGATATAATCTTCACCTAAACACATGCTGCTCATGCAAGAAAAGGGGAAAGTTATCATCAAGTTACCTGGTGCTGCCCCTGGAGCAGTTAACATCACATTTCAATTAGTCTTATCGGTGAGAGCCAATATCAATTCCACCAACTAACAAGAGCAGCTTTCCTCTTCAGCTTTCTACAACGCCCAGTTTCACAATCAAAACAATGTTTGCCTGCGACATGTAAGTAATTGCAGTTGAATATTCACAGATCACAAATATGGCAATTATATATAAATAAAACGAACTGCATTTGCTACTTTATCACCATGACCGTGACAATGATGTATAATTCAACGAATTGCAGTTGTTACTTCTGGCCATGTTCGTGACAATGATGTACAATAAAGCTAAAGTACAATTCTTACTTCATGACATTGATCTTTGCGTTGCCCTTTTTGGCCAACTATGATGGTGAAGTAAATAGTTGGCCGGAGATCTTTATCACCTGTCGCGGTAAGTTGGGCATCCACTGATAGTCTTGAAAAGTGGTCATTAGGATAACGTTAATGCCTGTAGGCATCAAAACCTTCACACTCATGTTAAATCATCCGGAAGCTAATCACCATGCAGCAAAGACAGATTCCAATTATTTGCATAATAGAGATACTTCAGTCATCAATAAAGCATTAATATCTCATGTGTAGAAAGAAGGATTCAAGTTCCTGTTTAGAACATACTAGAAGTTTTCCACATTTAGTAATAAAAAAATAAATCCAATCTCAGCCATGTAGTTTCGTTAAAACAATAGTCACTAGAAGTCTAGAACAGAGCCTGTAGCATCCTAATAATCCTCATAGACAGCTGGTTAAATGGAATATAAGAACGATTTTTTATCTATATAAGAAACCTGCTGCTGGTAATGATCCTGAGCAGGATAATAGCAATTTATGGTATCTGAGCTGTGATAGAAACATTTAATTGTTCCATCCTGTCCAATCATGCATCACAAAGGATATGGAAGAATCAAATCCAATTAAAGAATCAGATAATTTAAGGCTTGAAATATGCAGGAAGACATGCATCAGATTGCTGAACCGAGAACTTTAGCTATGTGCTATTAACATTTAAAAAATTTACCAGTCAATTCAACTATATGCTAAAAGTCTAAAACAAAACCATGCTAAAGTAGCTGAGCTCTGAACTGTGAACAAATGGTATGATCACATAGATATTCTGATTCGCGATCCATATCCGCATGCTAGTAAGTTTCCTCAAATTACCAAATTGGTTCATCTTAAATAAGTGGACTATAGGTGGTATACTAATAAGATTATCATAGAATATCATCATATGCTGCTTTTTCCTCAGAAAATGATATACTATTAATTGGTGTCATCATGTCGAAGGAAATTCAGGATGCTGCATCAAATAAATTCGAAAGGAAGGAATCCTTTGTACACTGTGATTAGCAAAATATATAGGCATCAGAGAGATGGAAGCATGAAAAAATATAGGTAAGAAACAGATAAGTCAATCCTCGCTAATGAAGTGCAGGATATATTCCGGAACTACATGGTTGAGATCAATGAAATTGCCAACTGAACTCATTTGCCATTAGTCAATTACACTGGTAATTTGGTCAAGATATCTCAAAAAAGGTAACAAGTAACTAAAAAAGTACAGCTTTTCTGAACCTTACACACACTATGATATTCAGTTTCTACAGCAACTAGAAAACTAACTCAAGTGATGATTGAAGCATCATTCTCAGACATTTTTTGTAACAACTAGGTAAACGTAAACCTACACTGTAGAATGGAAATTATTCCTAAGTTTTAGATATAAAAAAACGAATATTACCAGTAATCACCACAAGAGCAACGGCCATCTTTAAAATGATGAAATCTACTGCCATCCCTGAAGACAATTTCTCGTTCGTAGACAGTGGAGATCAGTTTGATCGTACTGTGACAGTCATTGCATATCCTATGACTCTGCACAAGTTGCAGAGGAGTCGAACTAGGAGTGCTAATAAGCCCGAATGAAATAGCCAGTTTTTCACTGTGATGAGGTAGCATAGATTCTTCCCATTTATCTACATCAGGAAGCAAATTAGTTCCATGAGGTACGTATCCATGTTTCGAGAGATGGAGCTTGATTTTGTCCAAATTATCATATATCTCCTTCCTCTGAGGATGAGACTTATCTCCAGTGAAGAAAACATACTGCTGCTTGTTTATTTCAACCCAAGTACAAGCTGGCAACATTCTCAGACCTCTTCTCCTCAAGGTCCGTAGTACTCCAGCCGCTTCTTCTAATTTCCCAGAACTGCTGTAGATATTCAATAGCACAACATAATTGGAGAGTTTTTCAGGCTCCATCCCATAGAGTTTCTCAGCAGCAAATTTTCCAAGTTCGAAATTCTTATGGATCCTGCAAGCTGTGAGCAAGGCAGCCCACATATTTATTGTAGGCTTAAATGGAGCATCTCTTATCATTGCAAAAGCTTCATCTAGAAGCCCCTTGCGGCCTAATAGCTCAACCATACACGCATAGTGCATTGCTCGAGGCTTTACCTTATAATCTCTACTCATCGACTCAAATATCTCCCATCCTTTAGATAATCCGGAATAACAACAAGCAGATAAAACTGCCAAGAAGGTGATATGATTGGGCACCATTCCTTGACTAACCATTCGCTCGAATAAATCAACTGCCTCAGCTCCATGGCCGTGGTTACCATATCCGGCAATTAAGGCGTTCCACGACACAACATTCTTTAGGGTCATTTTATCGAACACGTTTCGTGCATCTTCTATCCTTCCCCATTTGCTATAGAAATCAACAAGTGATGTGCTAGCTACTATGTCATTACCAAAGCCATTCCGAATTAGACCAGCATGAGCTTGTTTGGCATGCTGCAATGAGGCTAATCTAGTACAAACTCGAATAATCATTGAATAAGTGAAATGGTCCATTTTGACTCCGGATTCTTGCATTTCGTAATACATGCTTAATGCTTCTTCACTATAACCATGGAGTGCGTAGCCAGCAATGACGGTATTCCACGCCACAGTAGTTTTCTCCGGCATCATATCGAAAACAAACCTTGCATCCTGAATGCTACCGCACTTGCTATACATATCAATCAACGCGCACGACACGAAGACATCGTGCGTCACGCCCATCTTCAAAGCACAAGAATGTAACTGCTGGCCCGGAGAAATAAGTTCCAAGCCAGCTGATGCTCGGACCATCATGGAGAATGTTCTCGAACCGACTTCCGAGCTGTCCTCCCACATCATCAGAAACAACCTGAATGCATCCAAGTAATCGCCCGAGTCAACTAGACCCCCAATTATCGTGTTCCACGAAACCAAGTTTCTCTCAGGCATATCCTCGAACAGTTGGCGTGCATCAATCATCATCCCGCATTTCACGTGCATCAACAGAACCCTATTCATCATATACAAATCTAAATCCATGCCGGAGTTTACTATGTGATTGAATACCCTCTTCACGCCTCGAATCGATCTCAATGCAATACAAGCACCCACCAGTGCATCGTAAGTATCGGAGCTAACATCAAAATCGCCTTCACATTCCACAATTTCAAACAGCTCAAGAGCGTCATGATACTTTTTGCACAAAACCAATTTCTCAATCTGCCCACAGATTCCAGTGCCCAGATTTGATTTCTCCAAATTCTCGCTCTTTTTCAAATTCTTCTCCTCCTTTTCGAGAGGCTTTGGCATCGGTCGGGGCCTCAATCCATGATCTAACAAAGAACACCTGAATTTTACATTGGGGGCTCCATAACTTCTCTTTACGAGTGAAAATCCTTCAGAAAAACGGAATTTTTGTTTGAAAATAGCGGGGTTTACAAGTGAACATGCGGATTTGTAGCTGCACTGGATTTGATCCAGTGGCAACGAGACATCCATTTGTGGTAAGAATGCGAGGATAAACGAATCGAGTTGAAGAGAAGACACAAAAGATGCAATCTTGGTTTATCGAAAAGATGCAATCTTGGTTTACTGGGAGAGTTTAGCTTCGAACTGTCCGCCAATTGTTTGTTGTTAGTTCAACTAACAAACCTAATACACGTAGGCAAAACAAAACGGTTGGAATTAATAAAAATCAAATACTATAAACAATTTAAATAATAACTAACGAAATTAAAATAGAGCCAAAAAGAATTAAAAAAGAGAGCAGTTGTAGGTGTAGGAGTGAGAATGAGAGGTGAAACTGTGAAGGTAACAAATTTGTGGTAGAGAAAGTCAATATTTTGTGAATTTCTCACTTAGATGAATTTTTATTCTCATGAGTATTAGGATATTTGAATGAATTACATTATGTTTAAAAATATTTGTTTAAAGAGGTTATTACTCCATTGAATACTTTTTCTTGTATTTTAACATTTTGCAATATTTATAACGTTTTGTATTTTGAAATACCTTATTTACTCTTATTCATTTAAAAATTCATCTTTATTTTCTTGTTAAATAAATTTGATGTTTGTCTCTTTTCCATTGCCCCAAATCGAAACCAAAATAAATTATTATCTAAGCAAAATTATTACTATATCGAATATTATTTGTCAAGATTTAACTATATATTTTCTATACGATTACAGTTGCGGCATAAGTGCATAATCAATTGGTACGAATTACTTATAGGTCCCGTTTGGTTTGCACGAAATCTATATCTGAAAAGTAATTTTATTCCCAATTGTTAAATGTTGGTGTTTGGTTGGACTAAGAAAGTAATCTTATTCCACAAATTTAAATTCCTATGTTAGGTTTGATTTTGATAATATCAAGGAAAGTAAAAAGAATCCAAAAAACTAGGAAAGTAGATAGATATTTTAGGATTATCTTTTTCACTCATAACTTAGGTAATCTTTTTTTATATGCGGGATTTTAATGATCGATCCATCGCGAGTACATAAACTACATCATTTTTTTTCAAATCACAAATACGTGATACGCTCTTTCCCCTTTTCATTATCCCTCTAAGCCAATTTCCCCGTTCGTTCTCCGTGCCGAGAGGAATGAATTTGTCTTCGCATGTGCAGATGAAGAAGAAGATTTGAGGCGGCCGTTTTTTCTCCAATTAGATGATGGCTTTGCTCTTTTTCCTTCTCGGTTCCAATTCTCTCCCTACGCTTTAATTTATTTGAGTTGTTTTCTTTGCCTTCAATCACCGATCGGGAAAAAGTCCAAGCACAATTCGGTTGTCGGGAAATCAAAAGTTTATTTTGTATTTGCTCTTACGTTTCATCCCTATTTTAATTGTCTTGATGATGCAGGAAAATAATGAGAATTTGGGAATTGGATGTTTATTTTGTTTTGTTTCGAAAGAGATTTGTTTGAAATTTTTGGCAAGTTGTAGAAAAACGTAATTTATAGTTCAAGTAGGTAGATTTTAAATGATTTTGAAAAAAAAATAGAATCCTGAGTTGCATTTCTCAAACACATTGTAAGGAATTTGTTTTTCTCGTAATCATATTCCATATTCCACGGAATCATATTCCTCACAATTTTATTTTCTTGAATCATTTTCCTCATAATCAAATTTCACATAATTAAATTCCTTGACAACTTTACTTTCCCGACAATCAAACGTGGCCATATTGTATTATAATAATGTTATAATATAATTACTTATTAAAATAAAATGTACTCCCATCCACTAATTGTATCCTAGTACTATACCAATGGGCTAATCGCAATTTCGGCCCAAGCATCGATGAGAATGATGAAAATTGGTGGTTTTCTTGAATTCGGGATTCGGGAATCATGCTTTGACTGGAATTCTCGACATTAATACTATTTAACTAAAAGTTAATTATTTGTACAATTTATATGTCCCTGGTAATGAAAAAAAATTGAGATATTTATGAAGTACTGCTTAACTAATTCCACGAACCATGATAGAATATAATTAATTAGGTTTGGAATCTACATAAACATCAGAGGTATGATACACATGTATTTCTAACTTTTACATTCTTTTTATTAGTCTACTTGAAACTTTACCAATTATTATCGTAGTCGTAGATGATGGTATTCTTTAATTTGTCGAAATAAATACTAAAATCCACTACTTCCACTTCGTTCTTGATTTGATTCGAAATCGAAATTACCATTATTAAACCCTAAATACTCAAAATAATTAGCTAGTTATGATGTAAATCTCAAGTATTTGATGCTATATATGTTCTTCATGCTGGTTTTTTTTTTTTTTTTGATTCATGGAACCCGGACCGCTTACCTGCTACGCAGATGCTTGTGTAAACCACGCTCCTTGTGCGATAGCCTGCAAACCACACGAGAGGTTCAACCACCCTTAATGTGACAGGGTGACAGACCTACGCGGTCTTGGTGGGGATTGAACCCGGGGCCTATCGCATCTGTCAACCCTTAACCGCTAGGCCATCCCAAGGGGACTCTTCATGCTGGTTCTTCTTTTGAGTTTTGAAGGATTACCCTAATTTATGCGAGAAACGATTTGTCTCGTATATAATATTAATTTTTTGTGTTATATATTCTTGTATGTTTTTCCCGTTTTATGCTATTTTTATTTTCAAACTTCCACCTTTTTAAACCGTTGTTTTTCCATGTCATCTTTAGAAATACTCTTTCTATCTTATTTGAAATGATCAATTTTCCTTTTCAAAATGTCCCATTTGAAATAGTTCATTTTCAAAAATTTTGAAGTAAATATTATGGTAAAAATTTTGGATGATAATATTCACAGTATATATTTTGCATTTCGAATTAAATGTTGTTTATATTGATATGAAGTCTTCGTTAGTTTATATTTGATATGAAGCAATAAAGTTATATGAAAAATTAAAAATTTAATGAAACAATTAGCTTATTTGTCTAAAATTTGTGAAATCAATCCTTAAACTATTTTATTTTGCTAAATATATCTCAAAGCATTCTTCATTTGTAATTTTGATCCATGTAAACATAAAATTTCGATTTTGCCCTTTTTATTTTTATTTTTAAAAATAAATTAAATTAACGATTAAATTAATAAAAAATTTAACGATAAGACTAAAATATCAAAAATAAGAAGTTAAAAAGTAAACAAAAAAAAGTTTTGAGGATTATGTTCGCTAATTTTCCAAGTATAAATCAATTTCGTTCAACTATTCCAATTCTATGTAAATTATTTTTATTATTGTAATGGGCACAGCGGATGGTGCCTGCTCGGCGTCCCTGCCGTCCGAATTGAGCAGTGCTCCGGCTACCTCCGATGGCGGCGGCGGCGCTTCCAAGTTCCTTTCCAACCTCCCATCTCGTGGAAACTTCTCCTCGACTGTTCTCTCCTCTAACCTGGTGAATTGTCATCTCATAAACCCTCTGACTATTACTATTACTATTTTAATTTAATGAAAGAATAGCTTAATCGGATAAGTAATAATGATTTGAAGCGTAGTGTTTATTTTCCGATACAATGTTGGTGAAATTTGATAGCTTTTGTTGAGAGAATTTTTCTAGGGTTCTTCTTTTTCCCTGTTTGAGCAGTGCATTTTTAAAATGGGATTAAGTTAGTTTTCCCCTCTTTTCAAGATTTCTACAGTAAGAGATTTTGTTAGTACAGTGTTTTGCAATATTATTGGTTTAGTTGGGATTAACTCGGAGTAAAATGAAAGCAATTGACGGAGGACAGGTCCCATTTTGATTTTTGAGAATAGCAAATCTACCATAGCTAAGATAAGTTAGAAAGATGGCCTTCTTCAGCACTGAGTTCCCTTCTTCTAAGATACTTCAGATTGAAGTATAACTCTTACTCTGTTATTTTTCAGTTATCTGTGATTGGACTACGATGGTCATGTATCTACTAAGACTATGTGCATGTTTGTTTCAGCTCTCGTTTAACTTTAAGATTGTACATGCTTAAAATTTATGCAGGGAGGCACTCGAGTTTACATTTGCCATCACGATACATCACCTCCAGGTTCTTTTATGGACTTCTCTGTCTGAGTCTTTAGAAATTAAAAGAAAAGTTATTAACATTGATTTTAGCTTTGTATGCACATGGCAAACAACACTTCTCCTTAACACTTGATTCATCTATGATCTGCACTTCTACTCCAAAGATTCTTTTGTAAATCATTGTCAGCTTGTGTTAGAAGGTGGGAAAAAAAAAAGTAATTCTATTACATTTTCCTTCTATGACATGATTTGATTTAAGATATTGTTTACTGGTGGGTTGACATTTTAGATCTAGGATTAGAAGACCGCTTAAATTGGAAAACAAATTTGTCCGTAGCCTTGCAGCTGCAAGTAGCAGCAATAGGCCATGCTGACGATAATTTAGTATAATTTAGTACTTAGTGGTAGTGGATTATATAAAATCAATGAATTGATCATGTTTTTCTTCAAACCAAATGAAGAAATCATCTTTTGAGGAGAAGAAGATGATGAATTGATGTGACGATTATTTTCCTTCATAAGGCATTTGATATGTTTGCATGCTTCAATAGGAAGTGAATTAGTTGTTCTGGTTAGAAGATTTAGCCCATCACTGACTATTAGTATTAGGTGGTTTGAGTTGATTAAAACTAAGATTTGAGTTCTATTTGCTACCATGCTTTTATCCTCCAATGTCGAGCTGAGTGAGATGGGTTTTTTCTCGAAGCTTGCTCAACTTATTACCTTTTCTTTGCTATTTGTCATCTCATTTGTTTTTTTGTTTTTTTTTTTGTATTAGAAGACCAGGTCATAAGAACAAACCAAACAAATATACTGATCAGATCTCTTACGCTTATGAAGCAAAAGGGCGATTTGGGTGCAAAAGATGGGAAAGGCACTGCTTCAAGCCAGGGCTCGAGGAAAAGGTAATGAATTAAAAGCTATATGCAATTATTCCAATTCTTTGGCCTCATATTCTGTTAAGACGCCGCTTTCCAGGTCTGCTGATAAATCTTTGGACGGTAAATCTGCTGGTAAAAAGGCAATGTCTAGCACTCAGCATGGTTCTGCTAAAGGTGAATTGCATCTCATTACATAGGCTATTTTATATTTTTGCATAAGACAGATGAAAAAGGATAAGATTGTGAAAAAGCAAATTGAAATATATTTGTCTCTTGTTGGCCTTTTTTGACTTGTCGGCCATGTAGCAACTATTACCTTTTTATGTGCTATACTATTTTATCATGATGAAACTCATACTAGTGAAACTATATTCGGATGAGTATAGAACTGCAGAGCTTGACGGTAGAGAGACTCCGTGCTATGCTTAGGGAGAAAGGCCTTTCTGCGACGGGTAGGAAGGTAAGTTTTCTTATGCTGATGAGTTGATCGACTTCCCTTCTACGATCAACTTACACTATACTCAATTTTGACATTCATGCTTCATGCATTGGTTCATTTTAAGTTTGTTCGGCCTATTTCATTTCGATTTCAGGACGAGTTGATTGCTCGGTTGAGAGGTTTAAATGGTTAGGCTCCTGTTTATGAATGTCGCTGCGTTGTTGTGGTGTTAATGTCTTTTGAACCCAGTATTAAGTTTTTGTTCTGTACTGCCTTTTGTGACTGGGGGCTGTCATTTTGAACATATTGCCAGCTGAAGTGAAACGGGCCCGTTCCGTATTCATTCCATATTTATCGATTTTGATGGTGATGATAATATGTTTGTTCAGAAAGTACACTTAAAATTATTAACCAAATTTAAGAAGTGTGCGAAATTAACCAAATTCCTCATATTTTCTTATAATAAAAAATATAATAGATAATGAAATCTTTTTAGTCGACCCTATTTAGGCCGGAGTTGTATAATCTTGTTTTGCTCTATTTTGTAACGAAAAATCTCCCTCCAACTATCGGGTATATGGTGTTGTAAAATGAAGATAGGATAAGTTTGGTTGTATATTGTATTAACAAGCTTGAAAGTTGCGTTAGTTTTTTTATTTTTTTTCTTTTTTTTTTTTGCCTTTTCATTTAATAAATTTATTTTTTAATAACAAGAATTTTTAAATTTTGATTTTATAGGTTAATAATTTGATAATTCTATTTAACGTATTATTGTAATATATGCTTTTTCATTTGTGTAATTTTAATTACATTTTTTTATATTAATGAAGTTTGTATTTACGCCTTTTTATATTAATATTGTATTAAAATTTAATATAATTATATAAAATAATAATATTTCCAATTTATTTTAGTTTGAGTTTTCAAAATTATTGAGATTGAATAGATAAAAATGAATATTCTTGAATATTATTTTTTTATTGTAAAGTAGAGTAGAATGATTGAAAATAAAATATTATTTTTATTGTAAAATAGGAACACAATAACTATAAGATAAGAAATTCAAGCAAACTACGCAAGTGGTTAAATGATTAGAATTGGGGACAGAGATCGCAAAATGATCCAAACAAGTCGTGGGCCATATCTAGTCAAAGTTGACTATAAATAAAATCACATTTTCATAAACAAAATCTCTACTTCACTAAATGTCACACTCGTTACATAAAAAAAGAGAAAATTTGAGTACATGTCTTCTGTAATTCAGTTGAATCCTGATTTTGTGATTTCACGACTTCAACAAATTGCGTGCATGTTCGAGTTCAAATCCATATCCTATTAGTATATATTTATGACTTTTTTGGCATTTAAAGCCAAATTAAATATGAAAAATACAGTATATGATACTAACACCCACCCTTCATTATTTTACAATATTTCAATGAAAAAGATTGAGAATTTGGAAAAATATTACATCTATGGAACATAAAAAACAAGTTGGAACCGACTGAAGACAAGTAGTCAAATTTATAACCATGTAGCTCGAACGTCATTCTCATAATCTTTAAACCGTACATAATAACCTCTCTCTCATTAAAATCGTCCACTTTCTTTTCGGTACGAAAATAAAATAAATATATAGTGTATATTATTTGATTTATAATAATTGATTTATCAACGTATTCTTTATGTTTTTTAGACTGGTAAATCATCGTATTAAGAAAATAGAACACTTATAATGGAACAGAAAAAAATATATATTAAAATATTTTGTTACATATATAAAGATAAAATGAATACATACAACAAATAATATTTATTTTCCTACCGCATGTGCAGGATATATCTATACTATAAATATATAATATAAAAATATGTCGACAAAATATGTCACGTTCGCCGAAATTATGAAAGAGGAAAAGTGCAAACAAAACAATATTGATTTTCTTTAAAATGTTGATATATGATTGATTTCAGCCCCATTAAATGTGTCACAATCCGACTCCGTCCATCCTTAAATGTCAACCTTATTGATATTGACTTTTGGGATTTTCACTTTATGAGTATATTGTCGAAACATCTACATATATTATTAGTTGGCTATTTATAATTATTTTAAGATAAATGTCGACAGAAAACGGAATGGCTATAATCTTTTCTCGTGATTTTTTTTTCCTAGTCAATGGTCTGCAGAAAGAATATGGTTTAGTATGTCTTAAATTTTTTATGTAAGAGAACAGGGGATTCTCTTGTCCTAATTTCGTTATTCGACCCGATACACAAGTACTCATGGGTTTGTATTTACTGAATCAAAGGTAATTAATCCTCATAGTATGATATTATTCTTGCAATTAGTTTCTACAAGAGATAGGTCGGCTAGATGTAACATTATGCTACATGATCTTTAAAATCACTAGCTTATCCCTAATGGTCACATAATTTACATTCATTATAGGTTAATAGAGAGGGACAATACTTAAAATAGAAGTAATCGCACTACCATTTCTTAATTATAGGTATAAGCGCACATGTGGATGAATTTATTATGTATAATTTGCATATTGCTACATAAAAACATAATTTATACTTCTGCTATCTCATAGAAAGTGTTCTTTTTCGAAAAAAGACAAATAATATATGAGTCAAAATTAACAAGTTAAAAGTCAAACAATATATACCACACACTATAAATTTCTTAATCTCCGTACCCGATGGAAATGAAACACTTTCTATGAGATGAAGAGAGTATATATAATGATAATTACTAGGGGTCAATTTCTCCGACCGAGGTGATATGTTTTTTTTTTTTTTAAATTTAATTGATATAGTTCAGAATCTAGTTCAAGATCTTTAAGAAGGATGGATCTGCATTACTACCATTTCTTATTACTTAGTAGTCGCTATAAACAAAACTATTATGTAGAATTTACTTCGTGCACAGTTAAAATATACAACTACTTTTTTTTTTTTGTCAACACTTAGAAAAAGAGAAGCGGAGGCAGTTGTAGTGAAGTGATGATATTGACGGGAGATGAGACCGATATTTAATATGAAATTAAATAAGCTCGTTGGGGAAACGGAAACGTGACTAAATTTCAAAGTAAAAGCACGTGCTTATCTCCTAACTATACTATCAGCGCTCGACTTCAAATTGACTGCAAGTTGTACCATGGTCCCGCGTAGTAGCCACGCATAATTACATTATAGGCTTCGTTCGATTTTAATACTATTCCTTTTTCAAATGAAATTGAAGTTTTTGTTATATTATTTATATATAATTTGTTGGGGGGAGGGGGATTTGTTATAAACATGTATGTTTAGTTTATAAGGAATGAATTATATAGGAAGATCTTAAAATAAGAAATAAGATGGAAAGTGTACCCTTCAATTTAGTGATGGGAAGACTAAGATTTGAATATGAGATTTCATTATATATAAACTTTATATTTTTTACGTGAGGACAAAAGTGTAAAATTATAGAGATTACATATGAATAATAAAATAATATAAAGATAATGTGTAAAAAATATAAAAATTTACAAACTTTGTATTTTCTATATAGATTTGGTTACCTATTAGATCCACACGCACCATTAAATATATAGAATTTCTTTAAATTTATTTAAGCATAAACAAAAATGAATAGAATCGAGTGAATCAAATAAAGCAATTTGGCAAATATAATTCTCATTCTTCGCTATTTTGCGACATTTGTTCTTAATCTACTTTTTTACCCCGAACTACTTGTTTTTGCGATTTTGGTCCCACCATTAATTCTTATATCGATTCAACCGTTAATCGAATTTTAATTAAAAATAAATAAAAATGGAAAAAATAAAATTAGAACTTTGAAATAGCTAATTGACAAATCTCATCCTAAAACTTTCCGATTTTGTGTAATGAGTCCCCAATCTTTTTTTTTTTTTTTGTTCCCAAACTTTTATTTTTTGCGATTTTCGTCCCGCCATTAAAGTTTTTATCAAATCGAGGGTTTAAATAAAAAACAAAAGGGTAAAATAGAGATTTAATCAAACTTTTATCTTCTTACGGTTGCTCTTCCATATCTCATTTGCCACCGCTGCCGCCCCAACACAAAACCCTACCGCTAATATTAATAACTTTGCATAAAAATACCAACCTAGATGAAATCATACGGAAGCGGACGAAGCTTTATTTTTGCGCCATCATATTGCGTTTTCACCATTGTCGGCGGTGGGAGAAATAGTGCTACGACGATTCATTACAAGAATTTCGCTGTTTATCGACGGAAAATTCCATCGGTAATCATTTTACCGACAGAAAGGTGGCGTCGGGTCAGGCTTAGTCGGTAAAACTTACCGACGGAATATATCCGTCGGTAAAGTATACTGACAGAAAATACCGCCGGGAGAATGTCGCCGGTCATTCTGTCGGGGCGAAACTAGCAACGGTTTACAGACGGAAATAATCCGTCGGCAATTATCTTACAGTACCGACAGTTGTCCATCGGTAATCCGTCGGTAAATTTTTAATTTTTTTTTTGTTTTTTCGTACCCAGTTCTCGACAACCTGTATTTTTACCAGCCAACCAAGCACATACATACATACATATAAATATATATATGTAAATTCAAATCCAAACCCAAACCGAAACTGAAATATAAATATATAAATCTTAAAATTCAAATATTCAGTATATATATATATATATATATACATAAACATATATAACTAAATCATAAAGAGATGGGAGGAGGGGATTGGTGGTTGTCGTCAGGAAGGTCTCATCGGCTAGAGGAACCCATCATCGCCATCAACTGGTCCATCTTCGCATTTATGAACGCCACCTGCTCCTGGATGGCCCTCCTAGCTGCTGACTCCTCCTCCAGTCGGCGCATAATTTCGGCATTGCTCTGGGATGGCCCAAGTGAAGAAGTAGAAGAGCAGCTGGCGACGTTGATGTAGTTGCTCCCTTCCTCGTCGAAACCGTACAATCGCTACTTCTTGTCCCGAACCCCTTTCAACCGCAGATAAATCGTGTTTTTATCGGCGTTGGGGCCTTCTTCAGCAACAACCCGCTCAACCTCCGCCTGTTACAATATAAAAACAGGAAATAGTCAAACTCACAACTCTAGAATAATATCCTATATATTGTAATTGGGTGCTTACATGAAGTCTCGCCGCCTTCATGTTCGAGAAGTCTCCACCTTTGTAATGGAGACTTTAGAAAGTGTCAAACGCGGTAGACTCTAAGGAGCATTCCCTCTGGGAAGCCTATTCATCACATGTATAAACAAAATTGGGTCAAAACAAAGACTTTTTGACTAAAAACTTATAAAATGAGACTTACTGTAGACTGGGAGTACTGTAGGGCTGACCGGGACTCGCTCTGACCTGCGGCACTGGGAAGTAGTCTCCGACTTAGCGACTACCTCTGGCCGGGACCAGTACTCGTTGAGGGCTTCCCACCTCTCTGTGTTGATGTAGTCCGGTTTTTTAGGGCGGCCCTTCTTCATTTCGAAGTGCTAATCACTGAATCTCTTCGACGCCTTCTTCTGTTACATGTGGTAGACTGCCTGGTCCCAATCAGCAGGCCAGCGGAAGTGCTTCTGCAATTTACATCGAGATACATGTTAGATACAAGTGAATGCTAAATTATAAGATTGTGAACTTGAAAGAAAAACTAACCTTAAATTCCTCAAAATACTGCTCCTTAATTTTAAGGAGGAGTCAACTTCCAAGTGAACCCAGTCAGGTTATGAATCTTCTTAAAACACTCAACGATTGTCGACGCCAATCCAGATGGCTCAAGCAATCGCCTATTATTGAAAAATGGTTTATCCAAGTTATAGTTGATATACTTAAAAAGATAAAACCAATTACTACATACCCCTCAGTCGAAATCTCGAAACAATGGCGGCTATCCACCGAGTAAGAGTCGGTAGAACCAATCGCATGGCCAGATGACGATGGGGGACTGCCCCCATGACCAGACGACGATGGGGTGGCTCCACGCGCAGCAGGAGCTGATATAGTTCTGCCGCCACGACCTCTGGGAGGCGTCATGTTCCTGAAAACAACGAATAATCATTAATTGCTCAACTATAAGCTCTGAAGTTAACGAATAATCATTAATTGGTCAACTTGTAGCACGAGAAGTTATGCTTCTTTTCTTCCATCCCGTAATATTTTCTTCCATCCCGTAACATTAATTTCCAATAAGGAAGATCCCAGAATATTCATCTTTTCTTCCATCCCGTAACATTTTCTTTAGAGGCATATTTGTTATAATCATCGTAGTCTTCGATGACTTTCACAAAACCATAAGCCTCAATTTGACTAAGTATATCTTCTCCTGTTCTCATGTCAGGGGGAGAACGTGCTATAACTTTATTTTTCAGGAAAACCTTCTTATTTCGTCTGAAAGGATGACTTAGTGGTAGAAACTTTCTATGATTGTCAAACCACGACATCTTGCCACTCTTCTCAAGATAAAATGCATCTGATTGTTCCATGCACTGTGGGCATGCGAATTTCCCAGCTGTACTCCATCCAGACAACATTGAGTAGGCCGGAAAGTCGCTAATGGTCCAAAATAAAGCAGCTCGCATATTGAAATTTTGCTTCTTTGAAGCATCATACGCAGAAACGACATCTTCCCACAACTCCAATAATTCGACTATCAACGGCTGTAGAAAGACATCCAAGTTATCTTTTGGATTTCGAGGTCCAGGCACCAACACCGTGAGAAACATGAATTTATCCTTCATGCACAAGTCAGGCGGTAGATTTTAAGGAGTTAGAATAACTTGCCACAAAGAGTATTGTTTCCCAAATTGAGTAAATGTTTGAAAACGGTTTGTAGAAAGACCTAATCTAACATTTCGAATCTCCGAGGCAAAATCAGGAAACGTCGAGTCCAAGTGCTTCCATGCTGGAGAGTCTGCAGGATGACGCATCACTCCATCATCCACTGATGAAGCATGCCAACGCATGTGAGGAGCAGTTGCATTAGATGCATACATCCGCTGGAGTCTAGAGGCTACAGGAAAGTAGTAAATTTTCTTAGCAGTCACTAATTTTTTCTTCCCTTTCCTACTAGATTTCGGATTGTAATCTAAATACCGCGAGGTTCCGCAAAACTTACAACTCTCCAGTTCATTATCTTCCCGCCAATAGATCATGCAAGAATTTGGACAACAATGGATCTTCTCTACCGGCAACCCCATGCCACTAAGCAGTCTCTTAGATTCGCTGAAGTTATTAGGAATTAAATTTCCTTAGGGAAGCATATCCTTGATCATTTGACTCATCCTGTCATAGCCCCTCTGTGATATATGATTCTCAACCTTCAAGTTCATCATCTGAACTGTTGCAGACAATTGTGAGTAGGTCTCACTATTGGGATTTTGTATACATGAAGCACTTTTTATGCTTGTATACAATGTGTTTTTGTCCTTACCACTGTTTTATTCTCATATCTGATAAATATGTATATTTGCACATGTTATCCTTTATCTTGTATAAAAGTTAGATTTGTGTGGCGTGTCGGGTATCACAGAAGACAACACAAATTGGTTGAACTGACAAGATATAAACGGTTATCACGGTGAGACAACTTAAGGATAAGTTGTAGGTTTAAGTGCAGCTTTAGATAAGAAGTGGCTTGTCTTAGATGCTTGTCTTTACTGGTACACTTAAGGTGGTGTATTGACGGATCACAGTGAGATGTGTTTTCCTAACTGACCTTAGTAGAAAACCAAGATCTCGGTGACTTTGCTGGTCTTAAGCTTGGTAAGACTTCACCGAGTGCATTTGGCTATCTATCACTTTGACCTACTATGGTGAACGTCATCGCGACCGGATCTACGTATCTTGGGTGTTAGTAGTTATTTGTGGCTCAGCCGGTTGTGCGTATCTTGCATCCGTATTCTAGTAAAATGGGTTGATAATATCCCCTGGGGAACTCGAAAGGATTAGCACACTAAACCCGGCCGGTTGATTAAGTTCAGGTGTGTTAATAAGGTCGAGTGGTACTACTAAGGAATATAAAATGTTAATTAATTTAAGTTGTCAGTGAGCTTAATTATTTAACGGATATTTCTATCTTAAATACGGAGATCGATTAAGTCTAAAATACAAGCCCTTGCTCAATTTGGGATAAAGGGGTAAGTCAGCACGGATTCTCTAGTGGAATGAATCTGTGTTTATTAATTAGTTTTGCTCTGGGCTGAGCATGGATAGTTAATTAATTTGAGGTCCAACTTTATTTCTTGTATTGGATCCTTGATCTGACCCAATTAGTTTACTAGTAATTTATTGTCTTTCAGAAATCATTATTAATGGATTAATGTATTTTTATATTATTTAATAATGTTATTTATCTGGAATTAATTGACTAGGCCAATTAATTGATAAATATTAGTAGCCCAGTAAATTAATTAATTATATTATGGGCTGGTTATGTGAAAGCCCATTAGAAATATAATTAAATTAATGGGATACAAATATATTAATATTATATAGGCTTTTGAACCCTATATATATTAGTATTCTGTTCAGAAACAGATTATGCACACACACATAACTCACGCACGTAGCGTGTAAGAGAGAGAGACGATAAATTTTATTTTCTTCAGTTCTCTGCCCACCCAGAGGAAGAAAAAGGCCGGGACACAGATCAGAAGATCTAACACAGGAGCAACAATCAAAGCCGCGACAACATACGAAGGAGGAAGGTATCATTCCTAACCCTCAATTTTCCTTCAATTGGTATCAGAGCCTGGTTTAGGCTCTGATTGTTGCTGTTAGATGTATGATTAGGTTTTATTTCGTCGTTATCGGGCTATTTCATGTTTGGGGCGGCCTGCGAGCCACTATTTTGATCCCGTTGTAACGTTTTTCTCGTGAGAAAATCCATGAGTAGATTATAGGACATATTTGTTATGTGATTGTACTATTTTTTGTACTGTAATTGGTCCTGGAGGCACGAAAAATGAGACGAAGAAGAATCTGATTTTCGCAGCGAAAACCCTAGTTTTCTAGGGTTCCGCCGCATCTTGCGGCGGAGATTCCTGGCGCGTCCGATGTCGGATCGACGATCGGCTTGAACCTCTAAAATCCTCGTCTTACGAGTTTCGCGTCGATAGGTCGTAACTCGTAAGGGATCATCCGATCCCGGATACGATCGAAATTGACGTCTGAAGTATGCTGCTCGTTATGAATTCGTTCCGGCGAATCGTTTGAAATTCGGGAAATTGAGGAACTAATCTCGGCCGGAATCCGTTACACGGTGGTCGTGAGTGTTCCAATTACGTTTCCCCTCTTTCAATTGATCGAATCGCGGCTCGGAGAGCACGAATTTGAGCACCGAAGTTCGCCGTCGACGGGATGCGAAATTCGCTTGATTCCCGTCGCGGCGGCGGCAGTTATCGCTTGAATTGGGCTGCCCAAACGCATGGGACATGTTCAGAGGTGGCTAGGGACGACGAGGACGGCGGCGCAGGGCTGGGAAGAGCGCGTCTGCCGCCGGCGATCGCGGCTGCGTGCAGGACCGATTCCCGCCGCCGCAGCGGCGGCGCGCGAGGTGAGACATGCTCTGCGGAGGCCGAGGCAACGGCGGCGACCCCCCGGAAAGCGCGGGACGGCTGGGACGGCGGGCGCGGCGCGCGTGCACGCGGCGCAGACGCGCCGCGCACAAGCGCTATCTGCGCGCCGCCGCAGCGGCGTATCGGCGCGGGGAAGCCGGTTCCCGGCTCGTCGTCATCCGGCGCGTCCCTGGGTGCCGGCGGCCGGCCGAGAACCGGCCTTTAAACACTTAATCGGACCTTGTAATATATAATAATATTTTTAGATACTGTCGGCAAAATTTGCAAAAAATATAAAGAAAAAATATTCTAATTTCACCGACAGAATATTCCGTCAGTAAAGTCTACGACGACCGTTTTCCGTCGGCAGTCCGTCGGCGATTCCTCTAGATGACTTCCGTCGGTAGGCCGACCCGTGTTTTCTGTCCGTCGGTAATTCCGTCGCTATTTTCTGCATTTCTTGTAGTGATTAGTATGGTGCCTCCCATTTAGAAAAATAGGTTCCCAAAAATTTTTCTAGCATGATTTTAATATCATGCTAACGTGGAAATAATGCTCAATTCCGCATGATTTCATCTTGATAAGGATATTCGTCAGGGCCAATTCTAAGCATGTGCAAGCAACCCACCGGTACAGCCGTACAGGACCCCAAAATTTTAAGGGCCCTAAATCTAGTGTCTTACTGGAAAAATATAAAATTTTATCGTTCTATTGATCTAATTAGACGTTAGCCGACTAAAAAGGTTCATTTTTATTGCAGCTTATTCATATGCCTTTTTCTTCTCTATTAATAAAAATTGAGTTTTGTTTTTCCTATTAAAAACCCAATTTTTAATTCTTCCATTTATTCACCAATTCTTCACCTAAATTTTAAAAGTGTGATCTTCTACTAATTAAAAACATATTTTTTAATAAAAAATATTTTTTCTCTTTGGTATAACCTACATAGAATAAGAATGTATATATACAATTATGAAAAAAAAACATATCATAAATGATTTTTATAAAATAAATAATTTAGAATAAGTAATTTTGTGATTATGAGAGGAAAAAATGAATTTTATTTCAAAAAATTTACTCGAAAATGGATTCTTTTAAGATTTTTTTGGAGTCGTACTCAAGGGAAATGCACGTCCTCTTATCTAGATAAGGGCCCCATTTTATTTTTCACTAAGAATCCCTTTTTCTCATAATCGACCCAGATTTTCGGGTAAAGTTATTGAAATAGGCGGATGAGATAAGGAAAAACAACCGTCAAGAAGATGTAAGTTTAATTAATACTCCCTTCATCCCGCTATTAGTGTCCCATTTGATTTCGGCACGGAGATTAAGAAACTTTGTTTAAGCGTGTATTTTATGAGTTTTAATTGTATTAAAAAATAGGCACAATTTTCAAGGAATGGTTGGTTGAAAAAATAAAAATTCATCGAAATTTTTGCAAGTCATAGTTGAGGCAATCAATTTTTTTTGTTTTGTTTTTTTTATATTGGATTTTAAAAAATAATCTAAAGTTTCCAAAAAATTTCAAATCATAAATTTCTAACTTCGAAGTGAAATGAAAATTGTGTGAGATATATATTTTTGGAGAGAGAGAGTATGATAATGTGGAATGAGTAGTGAGTAAGAGGGGCCCACTTTATTTTTTTGTTTAAGAGTATTTTTTGCTATTTTAAAAAAAAAGACCGTAATAGCGGGACAATCAGATTAGGAAAGTAGGACAGTAATAGCGGGACGGAGGGAGTATGTGTTTTTTATTTTTTATTTAATCAAAGTTTTATTACTGGTCAATTTGACTGAAAAATTAATGGCGGAAATTAGGGTAAAAAAAACAAAAACAAAAAAGATTAGGGACTAATTACACAAATCCAAAAAGTTTGGGATGAAATTTGGCAATTAGCTATTTCAAAATTCCAATTGTACCCTTTTTGTTTTTCGTTTATTTTTAATTAAAATTGCTTAACGGTCGAATTGACGGAAAATTAAACGGTGGACCAAAATCCCAAAAACAGTAGTTTGGGTGTAAAAAAAAGGATAGATTGGGTATAAATTTCGCAAAAAATCGCGAAGATTGAAGACTATATTTGTCAATTTGTCATCAAATAAAATATGTGTTTAATATATAGCACAAAGACTTGTGTGTCACACAATATACTCTCTTGTATGTCACACTTTATAAGGTGTTGACATGTGACATATGTGGCGCACCATAATTGATTTTGATTTGATTATTTAATTAAAATGTATTCCACATGTCAAATGATTTGTGAAGGTGACATATAGTGAAGTATAATTGTGTGACACCAAAGTCTATCCGAATATATAGGATTATTAGCATGTAGAGTTTTGGACGTATTCTAGTTTTGTAAATGACTTTTTAAATATTCTCGTAAATACACGACATTTTAATTTATTAAAATTTGTACCCTAACTGAAACTCTAGAGCTAAAATACCATAAGCTGAGGCAGAAAATCCTGAATTGTTTACCATTTAAATAGATAAGAATAAATAAATTATTCTTATGCCAAAACAATATTGTTTCTCTAATAATTAAATTGACGAGTTTTTCGCCGGTGGACATGCATGATATTAACTCAAATATATATTCTATGAGAGGAAAGATTATGGATGGTGTGTGTTTGTATAACAAGCGAGAGACCATATATATTATTTTAAACCTCTCAACAATGTATATATATCAAACAATTATAAATGCAAAAATGTACATATATATTATTTTAAACCTCTCAACAACCCTACACCCTATCAAAGTACAATATTCTCACTCTTCTCCTACTTTTTGCATAGAAGTGATTGTTGAACTTGACATTTCTTATCTCTCTTTCTCAACGTCACTCATGGTCAAACTGAGTGAAGTGGGGGCCGGGGCCTAGAATAACCGGACAGTCGCGGCTAAAAGGACATTGACGTTGTCCATACTTGTGCTCCCATACACCTGCATGCTCAAGAAATTTGTACAAGAATTTGGTCAACGGTACAAGTGTTCCAATTCTTGTATGGCCATAATCATTGCTACCTCTATGCCACAGTGAATCATATAACTCAACCTTCCAATCATCGAGGTAGATACGGATTGTTACTCAGTGGTCCGCGGGAACGAGGCACACTGCTATGACCTATACAATACAATGCAATTTGTAAGACAACGTAGTTTCTAGAAACTTACATAGCTAGCCCATCGCTGTAACACCCCGAAATTTTACCTAAAAATAAATAAATAAAATAAAATGCATTTGCATTTCATGCATAATATCACGAGTTTAGTTTTGTAAGTCGCGCCTTAGAAAAATGAGAATGAAAATTAAAACATCTATATAGCATCCCATAAAATTTTCGAAAAACTGCCAGCATATCAGCGAACTGTTTCAATAATTATTTCCATATCTTCCCCTTGTCATATTGTCATGAAAATTTAGGATAATCTTCCTCGGTATGTCTAGTATACCTAATAAATTTTGTAGAATTTTACAAGCATGATAAATATTTGTTAAAAATTGTTCTTCGTAACCTGCCAGTTTTTGACAGCATGTTCATGAGCTTGATAGGAAAGTTATTTTTCATGTTTTCTTTATGTTATTTTCGACCATGCTGAATTTTAATAGGATATACTATATGTTAGGTCATTCATGTTAAAAATATAGAATTTTTAGGATACGTGTACTATATATTTATTAATTTGTTTCTTGATGTATTCGATTCTATTATGTCAATACTTTGGTTGTTAAAATGTTTAAGTTTCATGAGAACATAAATCTGTCCAGCAATTTTACCTTTTCTGCTGAGAAGTTCCAAGGCCAAATACATGATAAACCAAAATCATAAACCAAAATATATCTTCAAAATATTACAATTTTCAAGTATATCTTCAAAATATTACAATTGCTCACAAGATTTATAAAAATCATAAACCAAAATATATAAACCTAAAATAAAACTAGCCTGTCCATTGTTAGGATCGAATTCCATTGAAGCCTTTTAGAGAAAGAGGGAGATGAAGCTAATCTTCGATGTGAAGTGGGACGAACAAGATCGGAAATGGAGTGTCAAGAATAAGAGAGGAGGTGTGAAGAAGGCGAGAAGAGATGTGAAGAATTCTTAATTTACTTTCGTCTGCCTTCAGTCAAAAACAATTTCCCATATATTCGTTTCAAGAGGCTTTGACTACTTTTAAGATAGGTTGAAAATGATACACTATTTACGGTGCATGCCAATAATTGGTTAGGTTTCGAAATATAATGTATTATATACATTATATAGACTATATAGGATAATATTGTATTCACAACAAGAAATTCACCGTATACCGACGGAATTTTCCGTCGGTAAACCGTAATAATCCATCGGTAACAAAATTACCGACGAAAATATGGCGTCGGGTCAGGCTTTGTCGGTAAAATTTACCGACGGAAACATCCGTCGATAATTATTACCGACGGAATATTCCGCCGGAAGAATGTCACCGGATATTCTGTCGGGGCGTAATCACCGACGTTTTACCGACGGAATATATCCGTCGGTAACGTTTACCGATGGAAAAGTCCATCGGTAATTTTTGAACTTTACCGACGAAATTCCGTCGGTAATGTTTTTTTTAATATTTTTTTTATTTTTTCGTACCCAATTCTCGACAACCTACATTTTTTTAACCAACCAACACATCACATACATATAACTATTCAAATCAAGTCAAAAAGCAAACCGAAACGGAAATATAAATATATAAATCATAAAATCCAAATATTCAGTATATATATATAACACATATATAAGTCAATCATAAAGAGGTGGCGGGAGGGGCGATTGGTTGCTCGTCCGAAGGGTCTCGTCGGCTAGAGGAACCCATCATCTCCATAAGTCGGTCCATCTTCGCATTCATGAATGCGACTCGCTCTCGGAGGCTCCTCCTAGCCGCCGACTCCTCCTCTAGTCGGCGCATGATCTCGGCATTGCTTTGGGATGGCCCAAGTGAAGAAGTAGATGAGCGGTGGCGGCGTTGATGTAGCCGCTCCCTTCCTCGCCGAAACCGTATGCACCGCCGCTTCTTGTCCCGAACCCCTTCCAACCGCAGATAAATCGCGTTTTTATCCGCGTTGAGGCCTTCTTCGGCAGACAATCCGCTCCACCTCCGCCTATTACAATATAAAAATAGAAATTAGTCAAACTCAGAATTCTAGAATAATATTCTATATATTGTAATTGTGTGCTTACATGAAGTCTCGCCGCCTTCATGTTGGAGAAGTCTCCACCTTTGTAATGGAGACTCTGGAAAGTGTCAAAGGCGGTGGACTCTAAGGAGCATCCCCTCTGAGAAGCCTATTCATCACATACATAAACAAAATTATGTCAAAAACAAAGACATAAGAAGCTAAAAAACTTATAAAATGAGACTTACCGTAGACTGGGAGTACTGTAGTGCTAACCGGGACCCTCCTTTGTGCTTGCTCATCCCGGCGCCCGGCTCTGGCTCTGACCTGCGACACTGGGAAGCAGTCTCCGACTTTTGGAGTACCTCTGGCCGCATCCAGTACTCGTTGAGGGCCGCCCACCTCTTTGTGTTGATGTAGTCCGGTTTTTTAGGGCGGCCCTTCTTCATTTCGAAGTGCCAATCACTGAACCTCTTGGACGCCCTCTTCTGCCACATGTGGTGGACTGCCTGGTCCCAGTCAGCAGGCCAGCGGAAGTGCTTCTGCAATTTACATGTTTATACATCTTAGATATATACAAGTAAATGCTAAATTATAAGATTGTAAACTTGAAAGAAAAAATAACCTTAAATTCCTCAAAATACTGCTCCTTAATTTCAGGAGGAGTCAGCTTCCAAGTGAACCCAGTCGGGTTATTAATCTTCTTAAAACACTCAACGGTTGTCGAGGCCAATCCAGATGGCTCAAGCAATCGCCTATTATTGAAAAATGGTTAATCCAAGTTATACTTGATATATTTAAAAGTAATAAAACCAATTATTACATACCCCTCAGGTGAAATCTCGAAACAACGGCGGCTATCCACCGAGTAAGAGTCGGTAGAACCCTGATGGGGCCCAGCCGACTCAGGGGGACTGCCCTCATAGCCAGACGACGATGGGGGTGCTCCACGCCCAGCAGGAGCTGATATAGTCTTGCCGCCACGACCTCTGGGAGGCGCCATGTACTTGAAAACAACGAATAATCATTAATTAATATTGTTCACTAAAAGTTCTACGCTCACCCCAATCCTGTGTAAACACACGAGCATTAAATCTATTTTTCATTTTTGGAAAATATAGGAAAAGTCATTTGTAAAGGTTCAATTTGATTCCCCTAATTTTATGACTCTCAAACAGGAACCCGAGGAACAAACGGTTTCTTATGCAAATAATCACAAAGGCATTTCAAGATGAATCCCTAATACTTGTAGCATTGAAACATGATATCTTCTTTAGATTTATCATTACGGCAAGGCATATGGATGTAAGGTCATAAGCGTCTAATTCTAAGATAATAAAAAAGACACATATGATAGAATTGTAACTAAAAATACTATCATCTTAATCAAAATGCATGCATTTGTCTCATTTTCTTAACAACTTGTGTATGAAAACAAACAAATTTTTGACACTAATAAACTGCCCTTATTATGAAATGGATGTAGTAATAGATATTATTTGCAATTAACCAAAATGCAAGAAGGGTTCAAAAGTGTATCGATTCAATTTTTTATAATGAAAAAATAAACGGTCACTACCAAAGATATAAACGAAGTAAATTTTATTCTTGTGTGAGGGCCTACAAATCATATAGATGATACAAACTATATTAGCCTAACTATATTCGAAAGGTTCCTACATAATAACGATCTTGAAATTCAAACTCATGACTTTCATTCAAAAGACAAACACCTTAACCGTTATAAGATCTCAAGTGAATGTTTGGTTTGTTAGCACAAAACACCTAAACAATTTGAATGTGTCCAAATTTTGTTCCAATAATCACCTCTAAAGTTGTCCAATTATTGTATAACAATGTTTGATTTTATCAGATTCTGTAGTTTGTCATGCCATGTCAAGAAATAGATAAACGGCTTAATCATTAGGGGGAAAATGATTAAAATTAACAAGAAGCATAGTTGTCATCACACCTTGCCACGAGATGGGACCCACATAACATGTAACAAACCTAACCCATCAGTTATTTTTGAATTTATAAAGATTTAAGAAAGTATTCAACATAGGTAAGAACTCAAACAGCCTCCCATAAACATGGTTACTCCATATAGCACTTCTATATCTTTTGCAGAGCAAAAATGAAAACAGAGAACAAAAATACATTTAGCTACAACACAAGATCTGGCTAAATTCAGTTCATACTTTGGTTCTCATTTACTTTCAATTTGCTGAAGTGGTCTGCAGCCAAATAACAAAATACACAACGAAAACCGGTACCTCTAATCTCTACGGCGGGGGGAGGCGACGACGGACGAGACGGAGGGGGGAGGCGGCGAGGGCGGTGATGGAGGGGGGAGGCGGCGACAGCGACGACGGCGATGGAGGGGGGAGGGAGCGAGTTGTGGGGGGAGAAATGTGCTGGTTCTGCTGTCTGCCCGATTATTTAATTAGGGCTTACCGACGGATATTTCCGTCGGTAAAATTTATACTTATTGCCGACGGATTTTTCCGTCGGTAATAAAATATTTTAAGATTAAAATAATTTATAAATTAAAATCATATTTTGCCGATGGAATATTCCGTCGGCAATAAAATGTTTTAAAATTAAAATAATTTATAAATTAAAATCAAATTTTGCCGACGGAATATTCCGTCAAAAAAAATATAAAAAATAAGATTTAACGACGGATTATTCCGTCGTTAAATCACCGACGGAGTAAATCCGTCGGCATTCCGTTGGTAAAATCGACGTCCAACAATCCGTCGGTATTCCATCGGTAAGCCGACCCGTGTTTTTATTTCGTCGGCAATTCCGTCGGTAAAATGCTGAAATTTTGTAGTGATTTAACCTTGTATATAATATATAGGATAATATTGAATCCTATTTAGTTTCGAAATTGGATAATATATAGGATAATCTTGAATATTTTTCGAATATATATATCAAGGTTTTACGTAAGAATAATTACTAATATATAATTTTATATAATATATATGATAATATTTATCAAGGTTTTACGTAATAATAATTAGGAACCCTAATATTCTCATTTCTGCTATCAACCCTAATCTCATTTCTGTTATCAACCCTACTATTTCGCATTATTTCAAAATTATTTTCGAAAACATTGATCAAGATCTTCAAATTTTTCAAATATAATATTCGAATGGATTCAAATATTTTTGGAATATTTCGGATTCTTGATATTTCGAATGGATCACAAATATGACAATTTGAACTAAAAACTACCTAAATATTTCGAATTCTTGATATTGGAATGGATCACAAATATCTATGTATCTACAAATCTCCTACCATGACACTAAACGAAGCAAATCTCCTACTACCAAACAAATTCTCCTCATTCTCTTCCACCATACAACATCACGTGAATGTGAAAGTGAAGGTAAACCCTAAAGCACACTAATAGTAATATTCTGATTTCTGAGTCTTAGAGAATATATTCTCTAACCTGCAAAAAGTGATTGAATAGAAACAAAAAGAAACAAACATATGCGGAGAGAGAGAGAGAGAGAGAGAGAGAGAGAGAGAGAGAGAGAGAGAGAGAGAGCGACAGAGACAGAGATCGAGAGGGCTTCAACGAGAGAGAGAGAGAGAGAGAGAGAGGGCTTCAAGAGAGAGAGAGAGAGAGAGAGAGAGAGAGAGAGAGAGAGAGAGAGAGTGAGAAAGAGAGAGCGATCTCTTCATCACCGACAGAGAGAGACAATGGTTACTGTTTCACATGCATATGGTTTTTTCAAAGTTTAATAACGTTAATATTCTCGAGAATGGATACTGGTACAATGGTTTAATACTCCGAAAAAACATGTTACGTATCTGGTTCGATTCCTATTGGCGACTTATATTTCATTTTATTTTGTTTATTCTACAGTTATCTTCTAGAAATAAAAAGGTTACAATTTGTTTGAGAATTCAAAATGGCACAGCAGTATGTTACTTTGGGAATAATATCGAGGTCGCGGGTTCGAGCTCTCTTCAGCGCAAATAAATGAACACAAATACATATAATTAAATAAGTACTGCTAATTCCATAAAAATAAAGTAACACATGCCGTTTCCCTCTCGGTGTGTCTTGGAATGCAACAGAAATTCTTCTTAAGTCATCATTTGACCACAGAATTATAAATAGTAGTAGTATTTAAGAACCGTTTGTTTCACGACTCCATTAGTCCATTACATTTTACTTTTTTGCCGTAAAGCACCAAATATATGTCGCCCGTGCGTATCTAGTTTTTAATTTGTTCCCCCTCTATAAATTTTGAGATTCTACTCGATGAGTTGACATATACTACTAAATATGAAATTCACAATCCTTGAGATGTTATCGGTTAAATTGCTTACAATTATAGGTTGTGTGTTTGAAATCCACAAGTTCTCAAATATTAAATTTTTGTAATTATATCATAGTTGAGATTCGAATTCATATGTATAAATAAGTCAACATTTTTGTATTATATTTTTTTTAAGGTGGAAGCAGCGTTGATTATCCTCTATCTCATTTTTAGTGTTTGAAGTACTGACATGTGTATTTTTAATTTATGAAAAATCATTAATCGAGATAATTAATTTGATTTTGACACACATACAATTATGGCAAAAAGACACATATTACCACCTTATTAGTGTGACGGCCAATGTCAGCGGTCCTCACTTTAGCATCAAATTTTCCAATACTTTGTGCTTTAAATATAATCTTTAAGTATTTTATGTCAAATTTCAACAAAAATACATGCCTTAATTATCTATTTAGTTGAATAATAAATTAATAAAAAATGAAATTAAAAGTAAAAACTTTAAAAATTATACCTATAACAAAGAATGAAATCCATGCCTAACGGATAGACAAAGAAAATGAGATTATTATTTCTAGTCAAAACGAATATAGAAATATATATTATTTTATATTTTATGAAATAAAAACTCAAGTAAAAGGAAATAAAACTAAAAACTCCCTAACAATTAACAATCGCACGCACGTAAGTGTAAAAATACTATTTCCCCATCGACTACCAGCCGTTTCTCGCCCGCTATAAATTAGTTGTACAAATAACGGAAATGACATATATATCCTCGCCCGCATTTCTCCTTTTTCCCTCGAGGAACACGTGACTAAAAAAGAACTTGGCTAAGGCGTTAATTGTCTCAACCTCTCGCTATCTCCCCACATCTCTCTCTACATATATATGCACATCTCCATTCACTTTCCTCTTCACTCATAAAAAATCAAACAACTCTCTTTCTCTCTCTCTCTACCATCCAGCAATGTTTCTCTCTCTCCTCCTCTATCCCGCCCTAGGGTTTCTCATAATCCTCTCTCTCACACACTCATTATCACTTCCCAATAAACTCTATTTCAAGATCAAAAAGACTACGCCAATCTTCACGCTTCCCAGCATCGGCTGCCTCATTTCATTCTACAAGAACCGCCACCGCTTGCTCAGCTGGTACACCGACCTCTTGTCGAGCTCCGCCACGCAGACGATCGTGGTCCACCGCCTTGGGGCATCGCGGACAATCGTCACCGCTAATCCGGACAACGTGGAGTACATACTAAAGACCAATTTCGCCAACTTTCCCAAAGGGAAGCCGTTCACCGACCTGCTGGGAGACTTTTTAGGGCTCGGGATTTTCAACGTCGACGGCGAGATGTGGAGCGTCCAGCGCAAGTTAGCGAGCCACGTGTTCAGCACCAATTCGTTGAGAGAGTTCTTCGTTGAAGTTCTCGAAGACGAGGTGAGGAGCAGATTGATTCCGGCGCTCGAGAACGGGGCGGAATCTGGAAAAATTCTGGACATGCAGGATGTTTTGAGGAGATTCGCTTTCGACACTATCTGCAGAGTTTCGCTCGGGATGGATCCATTTTGCCTCGACATGTCGCGGCCGCCGCCGTCGCTCGCGGCGGCGTTCGACTCCGCGAGCGAGATCTCAGCCATGCGTGGGACGGCGCCTGTGGCGGCGGTTTGGAAGTTGAAGAGAGCGTTGAATGTTGGATTGGAGAAGGATTTGAAGGATGCGGTGAAGGAAGTTCACGGCTGCGTAAATGAAATGATACGGTGCAAAAAAGAAACTATCGGCGGCGGTGGCCGCGGTGGTGGTGGTGGTGATCTTTTGTCGAGGTTTTTGGGAGCGGGGATGGAGAGTGAGATGGTGAGAGATATGGTGATAAGTTTTCTGATGGCGGGGAGGGACACCACCTCCGCCGCGCTGACGTGGCTGCTCTGGTTATTAACGGATCACCGTGAAATAGAGAAGCAAGTGGTGGAGGAGATAACGTCGTTAAATAACGGCGATCAGTTGGGGTTTGACGAATTGAAGGAAATGAATTTGGTCAAAGCTTGTTTATGCGAGTCAATGCGGCTTTACCCGCCGGTGGTGTGGGACTCCAAGCATGCGGCGAAGGACGACATTTTACCCGACGGAACGCCGGTTTATCTAGGGAACCGGGTTACCTACTTCCCGTACGGAATGGGGAGGATGGAGGAGCTGTGGGGAAAAGACCGGCTCGAATTCAGACCGGACCGGTGGCTGGACGAGAATCGAACGGTCAAAATGGCGAGTCCGTACAAGTTCCCTGTTTTCCAAGCCGGTCCGAGGGTATGCCTTGGTAAAGAAATGGCTTTCATTCAGATGAAATACATAGTGGCGTCGATTCTCAGCCGGTTCGAGTTGGTGCCAGTGCGGTCCGAGACTCCGGTTTTTGTTCCTCTTCTCACGGCTTACATGGCGGGTGGGTTCAACGTTAGGGTTCGGAGAAGAGGGCAGAAATGAAGCACGTGTGATAATTATTAATTACATTAATGGGTAGTTATGATAAAACTTTAATTAATAAATAAATGAAACGGAATATGGTAATGTAGGGGGATAGTATAATCGGAGTTGCATCTCGTGTATTCTTTAGTATCCTTATTAAATTAATAAATTAAAGGTTGTTCGTTCTCAAACTTATTAGTGCAAGAAGGGAGTTGCACGTTTTAAATAATTTCTATATTTGGTGGTGTTTGTTAAGAATGTTCGAACTTGGATTGTTCTCGAACTCCGAAACAAGGAGCGGATACGTGTCAGTCGTTAGGTGAAGACTATTAGGCACGTGGATGAATCTCCATGAATTTCAATTCAAATAGCTAAGCTTCTATTGATCTTTTATTTTTTGATCCGATAAATGTTGTGATTGTAAATAATTCATAAATCAAAATATATACGTGATGTCCTCACTTTCATCTGATCATACGAAACAATCCTATATATTTATCTATAAATATATTCAAAGTATTAAAATTTCTAAAATTTATAATATATATTACTAATTTAAATGAATCCAACAATTCAACACTAGATCAATCACTTACGTAAAAGTGCAAATATCAACTTAATTTAGTGTATATGTTTTTGGTTTCTAAAATTTATAGTAAAACTTACTGAAATGAAATTTATATAATTTTTTTATTTCGAAATCTTTCTTATCGTGCTTCTTCAAAGACTAAATCTCTTAGAATGATTGTGCATGGTCTATATAATTAAGAAGCCATTAAATGAGAGCTCTATGCTCGAAATGAAATAAAATTAAAATCTTGAGCACGACCGATAAATCAAAAGATAAATAAATATTGCATTAATAGTTTTTCGAAATTTTTGTCAGTCGGCCGCCCACAGAAAGAGCGGTTTGTGTTAATAATTCTTCTCTTTCGGTGTTTCTTGGAGTCCGAAATCAGTAGTACTAAATACGTGTCATTGATTTGGAAAACTATGAGGAACGTGGCCCAAAATCTTGCACACTAAATTACACTCAATCTCTTCCATAATGGATAAAGTTATGTAAAGTTGTGCTTCATATAAAAAATTGTGTGTAATAATTTATAAAAAAAAAAGTGAATAGAAGTTTTAGGAAGATTCAAAATGATATAGTGAACAAAATTTTTGGAACGAAGAGTATTATTTCTCAAAGGTTTGTATGGATAATAAAGGGTTAAAACAACTAAACCCATGTATTTTTACATATGTGCAAATTGTTCCCTATAGTTTCAGAAGGTGCACTAAGCACCTTTATAGTTTTACAAAGATGAACTATTTGCTTCTCTATGGTTTCACGCAGATGCAAATTCTCCCTATAATTCATTCAAGTGTATCGAGTCTTATTGTGGTTTGTAGAAAAGTGCAATCAACCCCCTTTACTCAAACATGATAAAACACATGTATTGAGTCTCCTCGTGGTTTAAAATGTTTTATCTTAATATTTATGATATTATGTTAGTATATATGTTTTATATGTTTAAGGTATTTTGGTCTTTACAAACTGGAAATCGCGCGAAAAACACGTAGTGAGCATTTGTAAAACGAAATAGAAACCACATAAATATGTATTGCTCCTTTTTAAGACAATAGATGATAAATTGCACATTTTCAAATTCACAAAAAAAGTAAATTGCACCTAACTCGGATAAAAAACCCCACTAACATTGTATTACTTTTGCAATTATTGATCATATGTTTATATTATCAAAACTCATTTGAATCCAATAAATGTAAGTCATGTAAAAAAAATGATTTTATTCATGCATATGTCGTCATAACAAGTGACGTAGAATGTGCTGTAAGTATGTGATGTAAATACATACTGTATTCAATATTAATGCATTTGGTGGTGGATATACGTAAAGCTCACATGTATATTTATATATATAAGCCTGCATTTATAGAGCAAGGACCACTTTGTGATAAATGATTCAAGTCGACACAAAGGAGGTCTACTGCACGGAATGTCTCACAAAGCAGGCAATAGTAATATTTTAAAATCTTATATTCAACTTCTAATTTATAAAATATATGCATAGAAATAGAATATGGTAGCAAAGAAGTACGTGTTAGTTTGGTTAGCCTTAATTTAATTGACTAAAATTGCCATTTATCCGAAACATTCCAACCTTACATAATGTAAATTCTAAAGAAACAAAAATATTTAATTGAAGGAGATTCCGCATCTACTTCATGTGGTTCCCTTGTTTGGTTCATCCTTAATCATCACTTTTATATAATATAATACTTCCCCGTCTCATTATTTATATTTCATTGAGATCAAAGATTTAAAAAATGAACGTAAAGGCATACAATGTTGTTTAAATGATAAAGTGATAGATTTTATTTATTTATATTAATTGTGAATCCCTTATTTATTTTCTTATTTAGAATGAGACATGAAAATCCAAATGGTGCATTGTAGTAAAGTAAAGAAAGACATAAGCTGGAATTGAGTTTGGATCTGCAATAAATAATCCTCCCAACTTGGGCCAACGAATTATTAGGCGATTGATTTATGGGCCCCATGTATCCATGTGGGCTTAGTAGAATGGGCTGGAATCAATAATTTTGGAAAGACATGAAAGAGCAGGTTTTTCTAAAGAAGATATATATCTGAAACGAAGTAACAACTTGTGAAGCGTTAGCATAAGTAGCAATAGTTTATAGGTCCAGCACAAGCATAAACACATGAGAGAGAAGCTTACGGACAAGAGTCCTAATTGAGCATATTTCTAGCAAAAGATTCTAGCATAAGGCTATTGACAGACAATATCACAACAATCCAAACCTATGAAAAGAATAACAACTCACAACTTCTGCGTTGCATCGTTGCAAGATGGTGATGAGGTCCGAGATTAATGGAGTTAAAACGCGGTCCTACTTGTTTCCGGCTGCTTCACTTCCAACTGAAGGCTTGCGGTTTAAGTACCGGATAACAGCATCTTCAATCCTGCACGATGCATAAGAGATGGAGACGTCGATAATGGAGCTAAGGAAGTTATTAGAGATAGAAACACACACACATATGCATTGTATACCATGCAAAACTAACTGAATTCAAAGATTCATAATTTCCAACATTATCACTCACAGTCGGTGGAATGCACCAAGACCAGATTAGAGGGTCATATTCTTAAAAGCAGAAGGTACAAACAAAACTAGAAACAGCTGGTAGAATACTACAGTATTTCACAACATCATCTAAGAAACTCCATTTAAATAGCAAGAGGCAACATGAGATGAGGGGAAGAACACAAAAGATTAGCAACAGAAACATAGAACAGTGTATTAGTGAAATATGCGAGCAGATTTCTAAATGCAGATATCCATGGAAAGAGATTTGGAATTTACCAAGGTTGATCATAGTATTCTGCCCTGCGCTCCTTCTCCACATCACGACCAGCGTCAGCAGAAGCAACTTTCAAATCCCTGGCTTGAGAAGTAATCAAGGCATTAATGAACTCTGCAGGCGACTGACTAAACCCAAGAAAGAAAGCACGCCGCCGATAATGCTCATGTATCTTCTTCAGAGCAGATGAAATAGCTCCATCACAGGAATCAATCATTTGGTTCTGCTCCAGACTAGCCAAGAAAGTTGATTTACCCTCTACCGACAACGGAACATCAACCAAAACGTCGTAACAAGTGTTTCCGGATGGACCAACCCCCGAAAGCTTCACCTTATGCTGCAAATGAATAGGCCCAGGTGGAGTGAGGTGTGGTGTAATTTTCTGAGGAACCATCGAAAATTTCATTTTATCTTCCCCGAAAACCTTTCTTAGAGGTGGATCACACATGAAAGAGGAAGCTTCGCCCGGAACTTGTAATTTTCTCATCTTTACATATTGCCAAAGTGCAGCCATGACTCTGGAACGCGTCTCCACCTCAATACCAAGAACTTCCTGCAACGCAGGAGACAACTTAAACTTATCGGGATCATAATTCATCTCCAATCTTATAATAGCTGTGAACTCCTTGTCGCCTTTTCTCTTCATCTCAAAACCCTCATGAAGCACTGGAGATCGAGAACTCTCCCATAATATCACGTGATTATCAGGATACAGATTCTGATCCAAGTAAATAGTAATTTTCTTGAAGTAAGAAGAAAAGTTTGGATACGAACACTTAGATTTCTTCATCTGCCCTTCCGCAATAGGATCCTTGCCATCGTCTAATATTCGTCCTATTAGCCTAAGAGACCATGAAGGTGTCTCAGCTTTTCCCTCCTCTGTACTAACCCCTGCTTGATTAGCAAAAGTATTGAAGACATATATCCTAAGAACCTTCTGAACCCGGACAGGGTTTTTCAGGGATTCCGTAATGTCAATCTTCTTCCTTAAAAGGCCAGCATCTACACGAGACTCTAATTCAAGCAATTGAGAATAAAGAGCACATTCTGGAAAAATAGCAGCAACTTTAGTCGGTATCACTTTATCAGAAAGCTTCCGCTTCCCTCTTCGAACAGCAGGGGCCAGTTCCATGGTTTTCATGGGAGAAGCGGTGCCCTGACCAGAAGAACCCCCAGAAGGCCGAGAAGGAGGCTTGTGAATGCGCTTTCCCGATCCAGTCACGCCAGAACCCGGTGTGGAAACGGGAGGGGATGAGATGGTGATGTTGGTAGTACCCTGGGGAGAGGCCATGATTTGCATAGGAGCTTGAGCTTGCCCAGACTGGGGATGGGTAAATGCCTGTGATTGAGCATCGGATAGTTGGAAATGTCCTCCAAAATAGGGCCTGCCTGCTTGCTGGGGATGCGAGTGATGGGGTATCTGTTGTTGGTTACTATTCATGGATATTTGAATAGGCGTGTGCATTTGCACACCCCCTGCATTTCCAAAGCTAATATTTCCTCTAATCGAATTGTTATTGCTGTTTGCATTATGCTGGTTCATTGGACTTTCAAGCCTACAGAATAAGAATTAAAGACTGGTAATCTAAGTGTACTGCTTTTAGCATCAGTTCTAAAAAAACTAAGACAACTATCATGAGATCAAGACAATCCAAAATACAGTCATTTGACAAGAAGATCCTTACATTACCCGAAAAGAGTTTCAGCTAAAACCAGGCCCGGCCATAAGGGCGGGCGAGCATGGGCGAACCCCCGGGCCCCAAAATATTGGGGGCCTCTAATTTTATTTTTTTTAGATAGTAACCGATTCCAGTTATCGGTTAACCAATCCCCTAAAAGTCAGAAAATGCATCCCAAAGCCGATACCCCTTCGGTTTTCCATTAGCTGAATACCGCCTCGGTTAACCGACTTTGGTATACGGTTATACCACAAGACCCGAAAATAATGTGTCTGAATCTGATCAGACTCTAATTCTAAGGCTTCACTGAGCTGATTAACATCCATTCTAATAAAGAATTACATTCATCAATGATAAATCTTGATTCTTTTATGCTTTCATCCAACATTAATCCTAAACAAATATCCCCGAAGTGTTTTTTTTTAGCAATTTTACAAAAATATCTTGACCTAATTCACATGATTTCTCCGGTTCTCCCTATTCATTCAATTTACTATTAGATATACTCAATTGGGGTTATACAAAAAGAAAATTCACCTTGTGTACGGCAGCAAGGGGCAGAAGATGATGATGTAGTCGGCGCCCTATTCTAATTTGAGTAATTTCGGACTTAGACTTGCCGGCGCCGAGAAGGCAGAGGGGGAGTGCCGAGGGGCTGCGGGCGAGTTAGTGCTTACGGTGTGGCCGAGGGGTCAGGGGTAATAGGCTGCCGGCGTGCCGGCGTACGTGGGGAGGGTGGCGGAGGGGCGGCGGTTCGGGATTGCTGGGCGGAAGGCGGAAATCCGGAAGGGGGCGGCTGCGGGCGGTGACCTGTGAGTTGTGGTGATTTACTGACTTGTGAATCGGGAAGGAATATGTACCCTAAATTGGTAATTTCGGAACATACCATAGTTAAATAATTTAAATATTCTATATAAAAATATAAATCTTTTAGACGTTACATATTATTTTGTTACCATATAAAGATGATTATTCTCAAGAATATTTTATTTATAGTTGATCACGAATTGAGACCATAAGTTTTTACTTTTACAGAGCATAGTATAATTAAATATTCTCCCGTCTCATATGAAAAACTTTTTTTTTTTTCAATGTGATAATTTATGTCTTTGATTTTTGTATATAAAAATATTCAAATTAACACTTAAAATTACAAAAATAAACAAATTTAATGTAAATTACACTTAATAGACAATCTGACAATTTTGTCCTTCATATTCAATTTGGTTTTGAACTCTCGCAATATATCTGCAACGTAACCAATAATCATTAACCAAAACAATATCATTAATTATGTTATAAATATATTTATGTATATATTTACCACGATAATTGTATAAACATTAAATAGAGGTCTCTATCCTACATCTTATTCCATATTCTCTCTATTATTCTCTAGATTCGTCTTAATTTATAACAAATTATAAATTATTCATCAAATTATTTATTAAATATTACTAGTAATTAATAAGTATTTTAGATACTTGTTTTTGTAAACAATATCATTAAAACCACTTAAAATAAACACATTGATTTTAGTGCCATCTTTTAAACGAGAAAGGAATTCAAAATCAAATTGAATATAAAGGACAAATTTGTCTATTTCTGTAATTTAGAGTGAACTATTTTACACTTCACCCGTGTGATTTCCCTTATGAGAGACAAGATACATTTGTTTGGAATAATACAAAATAGAATACAAGATATATCACTTGAGACAGAGGGAGTATAAGATTTACCATAAAAGTTTCTCACATTATTCGGAAATGAAAAAAAGGGCAGAAGATTTGTAGGCAAATTCGGCTTGTGCCACCATTGATTCAAACATGAGAAGGGTTTTACAGTTGCCAACACGAAGAGTTCATTCATACACACTAACGAAATGAAAATGCCGCAAGTATCCCAGGCGAAACTCATCGAAAGCTTAACGAGTCAGACACTGCGAATACGAACGTAGTTTGCAGCAAAACGCATTGAGAGCAAATACATACGCCATCTCATGGTTGTGCAGCTTCGAGAAGCTTCTCGTAGTATGGTCAATTGGCCATAGTCCAAAAAAATGCAAGCAAAACCAATGCAGAAGCATTTCTTGCATTGTATTACTGATCTCTTTTACATATTCACAAATATCAACTTCCAGTTTGAAAATCGCCCACGAAAAGTTTGTTTTTCGTATGACCAAGAACTGGTATTGATAGACATAGGACACTTGAAATTCTAGATACATTGAAGATATATAACTCTTGACAAAAGAACAAATGCAGGTGAGCAACATACCACGAGGAGCTTTGATTTGTTATTCCACCCTCGTTGAAGCGTCATCTGGCTCAGTTTTAGACCCAACACCTGTCTCAAAACACACCAAGTCAGTCTGGAATGTTCAAAGGAGCAATTTTAAGAATTGACTACTTTGTCAACCTTTCCCATAAATTCCAGAAGCTCGTTGTTAGCTTCTCCTCTGGCAGCAACTGCAGCTACAGCAACTCGAACATCATCAGCATTCACTCCTGAAGAAAATTAAGATGCAGAAAATATAAGATAAGCATAAACAAGGAACATCTATGAAATAGCACAAATTCTTTTTTGGAACATTACAAGACCCAAGTTGGGTACTTTCAACTGTCGATATGTTATTTTGAAACAGTTGCTTTGTGCAGTATATCACTTTTCTGATGATGAAGTTACAAAAATATATTATCTATTGTAAATTTAATAGGTTCCTCGAAATATCAACTTCATTACCTACTGAAGGGAAGCTAGCAAAACTGCAAACGAGCAATAATTCATAAGAAAAAAGCAAAACTTAAAGAGTATCTAGGAGAATGGAAAAAACTATTCAAAAGCGGAGCAAGCAACTCAACTTGGGAAAAAGAGTAAAGAAACCATCGCCTTACTTGTGATTGCGGAGCGTTGCGCGCGGTCTTCAACTTCTATGGCTACTTGCACAGGACCCCCTTCCAATTGTGATATGCAAGGTGGGACAGGAGCATCCTAGATCATACAGTAAAAATAGAATAACAACGTTTCAAAACAATTATCTGATAGGAGAGCAAACTTCGAAGATGAGTCAAGAAAGTACACTACAGAAATGGCAGGTAGGAACACTTTTGATGTTGAAAAAGTATACATGTAGTTTAACCCAAAAAATATATATATAAAAATATAAAAATAGAGAATTGACAAAGATTTAAGACATGACACAGAATTGCAATCCTGCAATTCCGAGACTGCATAACTCCTTATATATATGACACTCTGATATAAGAAATTATTAAAGATGGAATAATTCAAGAATTCAAATCCATTACCTGTGGATTAGTTTCAGCAGCAATTGTACTGAGCGCACCATCAACTACATATATGAATGAAGCAGATTCCAAGTCTTCCTCTGAACGATAGCAAACAAAAAGCTCACAGCCAACAAAAAGCTCACAGCCCACACAGTTCATTCGATACTGCCTCTCCACTTTCCCTTCACCACTGGATTAAAGGGCCACCATTGAACACGGAGATAATGGATTCAGATCAAAATATACTACTATAGCCAAGCAGAAGATTGTTTATACAACAAATAGTGATCATGCACAAGATACGACTTCACAATGCTGTAGGATAGAGCAAAGCTAATGGAAGATTACCGCTTTAAGAGGACCTTTCCTGCTTCACTAGTGTTCAGCCTTGCAAGATGCTTCTTCCTGTCCAAAACATAAGCGTTGTCTGTTTTCCTTTTGGGCATTTTCTGCAATTGTGCATCTAAAGATATGCTTTAGCGTGTGTAGTAAGAAAATCTTTACACAATTCCTAACTAGCGATAAACTTAACCACAAAGTTTTAAAAGCAGTAAAAGCAAAATGTAGTTATACAAGATGCAGGATAAGAATCTGGAATAAATATGAAACTGGCAGATTAAGCCTGAATTCAGAAAAAATTAACTCAAATATACGATTTTTGATACCCCTAGCAGAATCATTTAAATTCGGAAAGAAATAAAAGTTTAGACCTCTAATCAAAATCATTAGAAAACACACATATTAGAGATTACACAACTACAATAGCTTTCCTATATCCAACATTTATTAATTAAATGCTCCTAATACATCTTCTTCCTGGTATGTCAATGTAAATACATAAATTTACAAAAAACAGTTGAGCCAAGAGTTAACCAAAACCCCCAAATACAGAAGCCACTCAGCTAATCTAGCCTGAACACAAATAGTTAAATTTCAACAAGCGAATAACGAAACAGCACAAGGTCCGAGATGAACAGCAAACGGAAGGGGTAAAGTACCGGTGATGAGGACATGAGAGCCGCAAGGCTTGCAGTAGTAGACGAAGAGATCGGAGTCGGGGCCTTCCGGCAAAGCATCCTCGCTCGAATACGTATGCGTCGTTCGCTTCGGCATCTCTCGCACACACTGTGTCGTTCACAATTCTTCTTGTTACAGGGAATCAGAATGCAAAATTTAGGATCCACGATTCGGGATTTTGGTAGGTACTCTTCACACTATCCCATTTATACTCTCCAACCATCCGATTTTTTAATAAAATACTCACTTCTCTCTCATCAACCCCACAACTCACTATTTAATTTAATTTATACATCTCATCAATAACACTCGATCAATTTAACTTTAATTTTTCTTTTGATTTATTTTAAACTTATCTACTATAAATAATATTTTTTATTAAATTTAACAATTCATTTTAAATTATATTTAATTAGAAATTCTATTTAAAATATATAATTAAAATAATGGAATGTAACTTATATGATTGTATATTCCTAGAGTAATGATTGTTGAAAAATCGATAATAGGTTTGTAATAACCTGTAATAGGTTTGTTTAATCATCTTCTTGAGCCATCGGTAATAGATTTGGAAAAACCTGCAATAAGTTTGAAAAAATCGGTAATAGGTTTGGAAAAAATGGTAATAGTATATATATATATATATATATATATATATATATATATATTGGGAGTTTTGTTGATACTGGAAATTTGGATAATATTGGGAGTTTTGTTGATACTCGGAATTGGAAAATTGTTCGTAATTGAAAAATTGGTTTAACCATGGAAAATTTGATTGATTTGGATCCATAATGTGTGAAGAAAAAAGGAATATTTGGTTTGTTGTTGAAAGGGTGAAAGAAAAGAAAGGTTTTTTTTTTGGTGAAAACATAGAAAAATTGGGTTCTATTTATAGAGGAAAAAAAATTATAAATTTTCATATAATTTTTATTTAATTTTATAAATAATTAATTAAAGATATTACTAAAATAAAATTAATTATACATTAAAAACGTGGCACCACCCGAGTGGTGCCACGTGGCAAATTATGAACCAATTGTGGAGTGTCAACAGTAGAATGAAATTGAGGCGGCAGACAGCCCATGGCTGGTCTGACAACCTCATTTCTTCTTTTTTTTATTTTTTGTCTTTTTGTCTAAATATCACATCGGGTGTCACCAATGGGGATAGTCTTAGAATCGTTAGCGTAGTGGTTCAAAAAATTAAATTTATTAATCTTTTTTTTTTTTGATTCATGGAACCCGCAGCCGCTACCTTGTGCAGTAGCCTGCAAACCACACATGAGGGTTCAACCACCCTTAATGTGACAGGGTGACAGGCAACACCTAGTGGTCTTGGTGGGAATTGAACCCAGGACCTATCGGTCTCGGGCCACCCACCTCGACCGCTAGGCCATCCCATGGGGACAATTAATCTTTCTTTTTAAATATATATTAGTAGGAGGAACTTCAAATCTGAATATGTGAACACTGCATTTTAAAGATAAAATGTAATGCACTTAAAGTTAGTATATTTATCTTTAAAATACAGTACAGTGTATTATATTTGCCTTGAAAATGCAGTAACACGTTCACACAATAAAAATGTTCACACAGTAACCACTCCCTATATTAATATAATTAAAACATATTATCAATTTAACATCAAGTTAGTCACTCAAGTCCCTATATTAATATAATTAAAACATATCATCAATTTAACATCAAGTTAGTCACTCAAGTGCTCTACGACTAAAATACTAGTAGAGAAAAGTTTGAATTTCGTCGATATTGTGACTTCTATTTTGATCTTTATTATAATTATATTCGATTTTAGTTATTTAATTTATAACTGTTGATTATGTTCGATTTTAGTCTATTTACTTATATAACTGTCAAATTTAATTTATTTTATTGAAGAGTAACATAGGAATTTTTTTTTGTCAACTACGCTTTATGTTGGAGAATTAAAATTGAAAAGATTAGCTTGTTGATTTAGCCGATACAGACAGATTTCTATTCGAATTTCTTATGAGATCCGAGTCCATGATTGCGTAGACGAAAGTCTTATTTAATTCCATACAATTGTGAGGGGAGCTAAAAAATAATATAAACATAAACATGTATGGGCATGAATTTTTAAATTGGATAAAGATGTGCTTTCAACACTCTCCAACATACGATTAATATCGAATAATTTTATTAGTTAGAAGATTAAAATCAGATATAACTATTATAAATGACAAAAATCGAACAATTTTACAAATTAGATGACTAAAATTGAACATAACTACAATTAATGACTAAATTCAAACTTTTCTCAATAATAGCAATAGTACGTATGCAAGTTATTGCAAGTGAATAAAATTATACGCACCAATAACTCATAACATAATTTTTCTTCGTAAATACCACAATTTCAAACATTTGAGGCGCACTAATAATTACCACTCAAACATCTCAAAGCCACTCAAAGATATATATATATGTATAAACAGAATACAGCTTGATTGCTCGTAACCTGGTCGCCGCAGCTATATAGAAAGGATGAACAAGCAAAACTCTGCAGCAAAATATGTTCCAAAATCCGAATTAGATAACACATAAGACAGTACGAAACATGGTGAAGGGAAACTCACATACATATTTTGTTGAAAGCCACAATATCGACACTCTGAACGTATTCATTAATCGGTTCAGCAGTAAGATGATCCTCAATCAGGTTGTCCACTGATACCAAATCGTCCACAATCGTGATCATAATTTGCAGCTTCTTGATCCCATACCCAACAGGAACAAGCTTAGCTGCACATCACAAAATACGCCGACTATCATTCTTCAAATGCTGACCGCTTCGGTTATTGATTCTTAAGAGGTCAAAAGGCTTACATGCTCCCCAAAGGAGACCTTCCATCTCCACGCTTCTAACTGCTTCTTCAAGCTTTTTCATATCAGTCTCGTCGTCCCATGGTTTTATATCCAAGACCACTGATGACTTCCCAGCTGAGAAATACCAACAATAAAGGTCAAAGTTGTATCCTTCCTAATGTGCAGGTAAAACGAGGAACAAACCTTCTTTCTTCTTTCCGGAAGCCTTCACTGCAGCCTTCTTCTCTTCTTCAGTCTCCTCACCAAACAAGTCCACGTCATCATCATCAGCAGCAGCAACAGCAGCTGATGCCTAAATCCACATTGTAATACCAACTTCAAGATCAAAATATTCATTGTGCACATAATATTTATGTCACATTGAAGAAAATCATCATTAAAATTGAGATAAGCAAACCAAATGATTTGTAGGTTAGATCTTGCCTTGGTGTCTATTGTACGAGGAGTTGCAATAGCCTCCGGAGCTGATCCCTCAACAGTTACGCCATTTCCCTCACCGGAAACACCACTACAACGACGAATACATGCATAAGCAAATCTAACAACTCAACACTGTGAGATTCACAATTTAGAGAAGGAAGGGCGTACGAGATTCTCAACAGAGCATCAATGTGATTGTACCACCGCGATACGTTCACATAGTCGGATGATGGAGGGCTAGACAGAGCAGCATAAACAGTCAAATCATCCTTCGAAGCTTGGTATCTGAAACAAGACAATAACCACTTGAAAAATGAAATGTACTGTCAGTTTGAATCTCTTTTTTGAACACATATCCAATATAGGATTTGTTAGAGTTGTTTTACTAGATCCTAACATTACTCTAGCTTTAGTATAGAACAGAAACTATGTGTACATGTATTTAAACTCATTTGTTCAATGAAACAACTATGGAAATTGATTCTACCAATAATTAGCTGAGAGATAAGTGGCATATACTCTCATTTATAGCCACCGATGAGTTAAATATGCAAAAATCTATTCTATTGCAACCCAAAACAGTTACCAAATCACCAGAAACCAACATATAAGTGATTGGTTAGTCCTCGAATAATTAGTGAAATTCAAATTTGATCTATTTATTAGTGGAGAGCCAACAATTACTCATTAAACGCACTGGTATTAGAAACTATCCTCCGACTATTGCTGTTCTCATTTCCCGCTGTTAACGTCTATTTTCCTTAAATTTAAAATAAAGTGAATCCTTTTAAATTATTTCTTCAATTATATAATGAAATAAAATAAAATAAAATAAATTGAATGTCTCAGCTATGACTTGCAAAAAAAAAAAGATAAATTCTTATATTTTTCCACCAACGCTGTTCCTAAAAATTGTATCAATTTCTTAATACAATTAAAAATCATAAAATACATACTTAAATAAATTTTTCTTAATCTCCGAACAAAAAAGGAAACAATAATATCAAGACAAATGGAGTATTTACTAAAGAATAATAAGTCATCACGTTATAAATAGCCAGTATTTGAAATTATTTTTTTTATACTTAAAATAAGTCAAAATAAGTCGAAGTACATAAGTTGAATATGCTTTTTAAAAGAAGAAAAAAAATGAAAATCAACTTATGAGAATATTCGCAAAACTATTTTTTCACAAATAAAACTGCAATTTTTTTTGCTTAATAAAAAGCTTTTTCCAAACAGTGCCGTGGACTCTTAGATTCATATTAGTGTGATCGACCGAATAAGAATCTCACACAACATAAGCATGGCGTATTGGTGTTCAGGGGTGGAGGCAGGATTTTAATTTGGAGGGAGGGGCGAATTATGTGTGAGGTTAAGTGTTTCTCATTCGGGGTTCGGAGCGGAGCCCCCGAAAGGAATTCAAAAGTACCTATAATTTATAAAAACAACAAAAATAACAAGTCCAAAACGAAGTACAAAAACCATATCAAATTACAATATCTTCTTAGACATTTAAAATTGAGACCGACGTTTTTCATAAGATTAAACTCCTCAATAATTGAATCTGTATCAAAAGATTCAACAATTTCTCTTTCTGAACTCATTAATAAACAACCACGAAGGAAATCATAATTTTATTGTCGGACAAGGCAAAAGTTGTGGAATTTTCTGCTAATGAATTAGGTAAAAATCCATGATCATATTATTAGTATAATTATTAGCAAAATGTTGCTATTTTTTACACAACTATCATGACAAATCTTTTTTCTTCGTATAATTTTCCTTCTAATGTCGTGTCATGATATCTTCAAATATAAGCATGAACTTAAATTTCAAGAAGCCTGTAAAATATCTACGCCAAAAATAAAAGTATTTTACATAGAAAAAAAATTGGTTGAAAAAATTCGGTGGTGGCGGCCGCCCACGTCAGCCACCACCTGCCTCCGCCTCTGGTGTTTGAAGTCGGTAGAAAAAAAAAAACTCCACAACTTGAAAAGGCGAAGCTAACTCACCCAGTAATGTAACTGTGAGTCAAAAGGTAATCATCGAGCTTCTTGAGGCCGGCGGCGGACCTGACGTTGGAGAAACTGACTGCCATGGCTTAACTATGATTGGACTCGAAATTGATCTACATCAAAACAAAGATACAAGCCTGATATAAATTAGAAAAGAGGAAACCGATAGCGATTTTTAATCAAGTCACCACAACCGAACACATATTCGTGATCGTAATCATACTCTGTGAAAGAGATTACAGAAGCAGGGCAGCGGGAGCGAATTCCGGAGTGGTGGAGCGAAGTTAGAAGATAGCAGGGTTTTAATATTGATTGTGTTGTGCCTCGCTAAAACCTGGTTATTTCTAGATTCTTCTAGGATCACTTTAATTTATCAGTAATAAATAATTGATATCTGACCCCTGATGCCTGATGGGCCCATCCTCAAGTGGTTTAGGACATCTCTTTCGAGGGAGTCCGGATCTTCTATTCCATAATTGATGGACCACTTGGTGGCCCACCAATCATGCGGTGCTACGTATTCATTGATGCCTCCAAGTCAATAAATTAATATTTGAGTGTTAAGAAGGTGGCCCACCAATGTACGCGTGGCGCCACGTGATTGGTGGACCACCAAATAGTCCACCATGGGATAGAGGATCCTTAGGCCTTTCGAAGAGGCAGCGGAGATTCGAATTCTTGGGGTAGGGTACTACCAAAGGAAGTTGATCATGGATTACCAAACTTGGTTATTTCTAGACTCTACTAGGATCACTTTAGTTTATCAGTATTGGATTCAATATTACAAATCGGGATTGGATAGTATAATATCCGGATCAATGTGCATCTTGGAGTTAGGGATCCCGATTCGGATTCAACTTTTTTGTGTTAAGAAATTTGGATTCAATTTCAAATCCATACATCAAGCTCTACCCAACTCCAGACCCATTAGGGAAATTTAAATTGTTGATTGAATTGCCTTATTTTCTCTATTTTTTCATTTTGTTGGTGGAAACATTTTGTTCTGAATTTTTTTATTATGACTATAATCTATTATCACCTACTGAATATAAATTGAAGAATAAGAAAATTCAAATAACACAAAATAAAATTAAATAAAAAAATTTAATGCTGATTTGCAATGGAGCTGGATTGGATAGGATGGATAGATAATTTGGACTCGGACCCGCACTTGACACATGCAAGTCGGGTCCAAACCCGTCACGTGATTCTAGTCCGATTCCAATTGCCATCTGTAACGGTAATGCCATGATAGACTTTTTATGTTTTGTAATCGAATCATAAAGAACTCAAAATAAATTCATATCCCACTTTCATTTTACAAAATAAAATTGCATGAAGGTTATAAAACCATTTTAACATCTAACGAAGAAATATCTTCGTAAATAAACACATTAGGTCTATATGTCTAATAATTAGGAATAAATAAATAAATTATTTGGTCTAGATAATAAATTGAAGTGTTGGTCCTAACTTTGTTCCTCTACACCTTGATATTCTCCGAAAACCTGTTCTTCTCATGTTCATCAGTGATGGGAAAAGACCTCCCAAGTCCCAAATCTCAATTGGAGTCTTGAAACCTTGTATCAAAATCTCTATATACTTTTAAAATTTTGATATTTCGTTTTCTAAAATTATAAATTTGCTCCCCTACAGAATTTTCATCCCCTATTTATGAATCCAAAAGTCCGGCGATCTTAGGGTTCACCAAATCAATTTTAGGCAACACAAGTCTCTAGAAAACCAAGGGGAAGAACAAAGATAATGTAGTCATAGATAAAGCTCAGACTCAGCAAATTACATAGATAAGTGCTACAAAATTCCCATACGACTAACTAATGAACTGCTAATCTTCCCTGGTTTCAGATGTTACAGGAGCGGGCATAGTAAACAAAATCATACGAAAAAGAAAAGGAACAATTGGAATACAAAGCCCTTTTTTTTTTCGAATTGCTCCACAGATAGTTCCTCGAACCACATTTTCTAAGTTCTAGTATCCCAACAAAAAATCTGCAATTGTACATGAAAACAATTGGAGTCAGTCTTCTCATCATGAACATATTATTCAATTTATCAGACAGACATGTAACCTTATTCTTGTCAAATATGCACACTAGGGCAGAGTACAGAGCAAGTAAACTATTGGCAGGTTTCAATTCGGTATTCCAGCATTCTACCAACAAAATTCAATCAGGAGGAAACAAGTCAACATTACTTGAAGTTTTCTGAATTCAAATTGCTTACAACATCCAAAGTTTGGAGTGTTACCCCAAAACATCAGAACCTTTACGAATCAAACATGTTGTATGTCAAGCTCATAAGCATTTTCACATCTAATTCAATGATAACAAATGTGACTGAAAATGCATAGACTGATATTTTGGTGCAGCAGAAGAATCATCCTAAACAAACGGGTTGAAAAACAAATAAACGCCGCGATAAACAAGGCCACAGCCCACATGCCGGTTCTGTATTATAGCAAAGCTGTGCAATTTACTTAATCTGAAATATGGCTAACACTACGAAAGGTTGGCACTATTTATAAGGCAAATTGGCACAAATGGTCCCCAATGTTTGCTAGTTTGGATTAATTGGTCACTAATTTTTTTTTTAGTTTATTGATCCCCAATGTTTACTAGTTTGGATAAATAGGTCATTTTGTTAAATTTTAAGTTAGTTCATAAGGGTATATATGGAATAAAAGTTTCAGGGACCAATTCATCCAATTTTTAAATTAAATTTGAACTTTTTAATTTTTTTTTTAAATTATAATCTTTTCGAAAAAAATAATTTTTTAAAAATAATTAAAATTCGAAAAAGAATAATTTTTTTCAACTAATTTTTTAATTTTTTTTCCACTTAATATTTTTGGTAACAAAAAAAATTAATTAAAAATAAAAAAGTAACTAATAATAATTTTAGAGATCAATTCATCCAATTTTTAAATTAATTTTAAACTATTTTTTTAAATTATTTTTTGAATTAATTTTTTTCAAGTTTTTTTATTTAAATAAAAAATTAACTAAATCTAAATTAACTAATAATTTTGCGTTTCACTGCGGAGGAGGGAAGCAGGTTGACAAAGCGGTTTGGGACTGCGGAGGAGGGGAGCAGATCGACAAAGAGGTCGAAGATCTCATCGGAGATGAGCACCTGGACGACTTAGAGGTAGAAGGCTCCTCTCTGATGATATCTTTGACCTCAAAGAACATAACACCTTCCCCAACTTTTGTGTCGACCCGCACCCCTCTTCTGCCGTGAGATGCAAATTTATTAGTTAATCTAGATTTAGTTAATTTTTTATTTAAATTATTTTTTTAAATATAATTTTTTTTAAAAGTTAATTCAAAAAAATATTTGAAAAATAGTTAAAAATTAATTTAAAAATTGAATGAATTGGTTCCTAAAACTAGTACTCCCTCCGTCCCACCAATTTTGCAACATTGGGATCTCGGCACAGATTTTAAGATAGTGGGTGTAAATGTAAAGTAGTGGGTTTAAAGGTATAAAATAATGGTGTAAAGTTCAAAAATAGTAGAGTCCACTTGTTTAAATAAATGTGGTCCACTCATTTTCTATCTATTTTAGATAATGTTGTAAGATTGATGGGAGCCTGAAAATGAAATATTGCAAAATTAGTGGAACAGAGGGAGTATAAGTTAATTTTTTATTTTTAATTTAGGTTTTTAATAAATTTTTTCCGTTACCAAAAATTAAAAAAAAAATAGAAATTTTTATTTCGAAAAAAATTATTTAAAAAAATTATTTTTTTTCGGAAAAAGTTATTTCAAAAAAAATAATTTTTTTCAAAAAAGATATAATTTTAGAAAATATATTTAAAAAATCCAAATTTAATTTAAAAATGGAATGAATTGGTCCTGAAATTTTTATTCAGTAAAAACCCCTATGAACTAACTTAAAATTTGATAAAAGAACTAATTTATCCAAACTAGTAAACATTAAGGACCAATAAACAAAAAAATAAATAAATTAGGGACCCATTCATCCAAACTAGCCAATATTGGGACCATTTATGCCAATTTGACTATTTATAATCATGTGATACTTTTAAAACAGGAAAATGTTGAACAAAAGCTTAATTATGCATGCTGTTCACTCAGGAATTCTTTTCAACTACGCGACAATTTCATCAAGACCAGATTACACAATGAGGTGGTATCCCCACAAATTGCAACATCAGCAAGGGCTTGATCCAATTTTACATATCCAGAAATTCACAGCTAAAAGTCTAACATTTAAGCATTCCGTAATAGTGTAATACGACTCGACTCAATTGATTCAAAAAAACGAAATATAAACGAAATTCAGATCGAATAATTGACAAAAAAGCTAAAACCCTCACAATTATGCGCCGACAATAATATTGTTGATGGGAATGAAGATCAACTTGACGAAAAACCCGACGAAACCCATCACGACGAAGCCGATCGCCGTTCGAGTAGCGACCTTGGTGAATTCTACGACAAAATAAACAAGATCAGCCAAAAATTACTGGAATTGATGAGTAAAATCATTAATATCAGTTTGGAAGAGTCGTACCTTTCCGATCGGGCTTGTGGCAACGCTTGACGAGGCGAACGCTGACCTTAGCGAAATCTCTCAGCGGATCGAAGACTGAATCCAGAGCATCCATTACTTTTCCTTCGCTTGAAGAACCTTTGTGTATCCTCTTCTCTCCGGATCTGGGTTTTGAGAGAGAGATTAATGAAATATTTACTGAAAATTGAGCGAATTTATATTGGGAAAATTAATGGGAAACTACTAACCAAGAAAGGGTAGTGACGATAGGTGAAATACCGAAATTATCCCGAAAAGGTTCGAAGTTTTCTTACTAGAGATGTCTCGGGCCGGGTAAATCTGGCGCAACCCAACGGACCGTCATTAATTTAGACGGGATGGAAAATAAATTGGGTTTCGGAAAATGCAGTTCAGCTTTTTATGGGCCATCTAAATCGGTCAAAACCGACTCAGAAATTAAAGTAAATATTTTTTAATTACAAATCAAATTCAACTATGGCTATGTGTGCTCAAATTTTGAAGTATAGACAAAGTGTGTTCAAGTTTGAAGTCATGCTTATAGTTCTTTTGTATCATCATATAATTTTTTGTCATCGAATCTGCATAGTCGAAGTGGATATCCAACAATTAGTCTCATAGTTGCAGCTAATTATGATCTTTGGATATCATATGCACATTTCGGGGTGTCGGGTGCCAACAATGATATTAACGTATTGGAAGCATCCCATCTTTTCAACAACCTTGCTCTAGGCATTTCTTCCCCTACAAATTATGTCATAAATGAAAAGAAATTCAATATGGGTAACCTAGGTATAAACTATAAATCGACGACTATTGTGCAAACTATATGTTTACCAGTTCGTCCCAAGAAAATATATTTTGCGATGAAACAAGAAGCGTGTGGAAAGGATGTCTTCCAAAATTGTTTTGCACTTGTAGCAAATTCAGCAAGTTTTTGGGAAGCAAGTTATTTGAGATTTATTATGGCTTCATGCATAATCATGCATAATATCATAATTGAGGATGAACGAGACTTTGATGCTCTAATTGAAGTTGCAAGAGATGTGTCAGCCATAGTTATTGAATTTGAAGCACATCAATTGGATCGAATTAGAAGCTTTACTAGGGGTGCAAAACGGATCGATAATGGCTTAACTGCATTACCGTTTTTAATGCTAATCACATGGAAAACACACATTTTCATTAACCGTTGTTGGTCCTGAGACGAAAAGTCGGTGTAGAGGGGGGGGTGAATACACCTGAGCTCTGTTTCTTTTTTTCGGTGAAGGTCAGTAAGGCGATGCTTGCAATCGATGAACAGTGCCCAGTAAGCCTTCGATCACGGGGTGAAGTAAAGAGTCGGCTTTTGAGCTCTTCTACTGACCGATGTCGATATTACGAAACTCCGGTCCGGAGACCGTAGTGCGGATAAGTGTTAGGCCCGAGTCGTCTCTTTTGAAAACGTGTTTTCGCAATGTAAAGTCTTTTGGTCATGCGCTTTTTAAGATACGTTTTATGCGAGGCGATGATTTAAAACGAGGGTTAAATGCAATGCGATAAAACATGCAAATAACACAAGCGATTTTTAACGTGGTTCGGATAACGCATCCTACGTCCCACGGTCCCGAACTCAACGGGAGAAACTTGTTGATTAATCGAGCAAGTCTCGAGCAAAGGAAACCGTATGCGGGGCGGATCCTTCTAAGTTATAGTCCTTAGCGACTTTTACAATCCAAACCTAAGTTTAGAAGGGAGGGAATATTCTCCAACCGAGAAGGAGTTCTTACAACAAGAACGATTCACTAAATGTGAACTCCTTCGAATCTAAGCTATGAATCGCAATGAGCTTAGTTTAGAGAAGAAAGGGATCAAAGAGCTCTGCAGAGATGAACTACAAGAAGTGTTCTATGAAAACTAGTTCGTCTCTCGGATAAGCTTGAAGGTTCTAGAGCGTTGTGAGCTTGAATGCTTTCCCTTGATTTCGCGTATATTCCTCTATGTTTCGAAATCTTCAAATCCTTCTCTATTTATAGTTGTGAGTTGTGGCATATGTCCGTTGGAGACGACGATGCCACGTGTCACAAGCCTCCAAAGAAAACGGCCATAAATTCGAGCTAGTTGCGGCGAGGCGGTTAATGCACCTGTTCATGAGAGCAACCTTCTTGTAGAGTAGGTAAGCGTTGTCGGCTTCTCATTGGTCGAGGTTTGTAGTTGGTGAGAGTGTCGAGTTGACCGTTCAAACAACCTCGTATGTCTTCTTGCCGAACTATTCGAAAAGACTTCGAGGTGCGGGGTCGCTTTCGCGTGGTACGATAGGCCCGAATACGTCTCTGTCTTCTTCACGGAGTCGTCGGCCCGATGAAGTGAGCTTCGATAGTCGGTTGGTCGGCTGCGAAGGTATTGTGCTTGCATAGGTTCTTCCGCCGATGATCATCGGTGATAATGTCTTCTCGCGAGATCGGGTAAGGCGATCGCGCTGTCTCCAATGAGTTTAGCATTCAGCTTCGACGAAGAACGCAAGCGATTACACCGATGACATGGGGTTCGAAAAGTATCTTCGGCGAAGATCGGTCCCAACAACTACCCGTCTGGACTTAGACAAAAATAATAAACAAAACATCAAGTCTAACCTATACATCGGTTAATCCTATCGACACACTAATCTACCGATATCGCTCGGTTTTGGGATCTTCAATTCCATAGTACTACTATGATTTCCCCCCAATTTCTTTTAACCCTAGAACAGCTGAGTATCAATCTATTGACTCATATCCAACAATTTCCCCCTAATTGATGATGCCAAAACCTCTATACTCTAACATCTATTAAAGATGTTTGTCCTACCGACAACAATTTCCCCCTTAAAGCATCCGAGGAAAAACTCGATAATAGTAAGTGATCTTCACAGTGAGAGTAAGGCAAGATCGAGAAACTGATGTGAGTGTGTGTCGATCACTTGGTGATCGATCGTGAAAACATGACAAGTAAAAAGCTTAAAGACAATGAGCGATTGTCTAGCAAGCGATAGGAACTCTTAAATATAGATCGTCAAAGTACGGGTTCCTATGCTATTACAAAGAATTATCAAAAATAAAGAGAAGAAATCACTGTTGTCGTCTGAAGCTCTGAGTCTTCTTCTTGAAATCCACCGAGCGATCATCTGGAGGGTCCAGGCGGTAAAATTTATAAATCCTTTTGCGCAAAACCCCGGATTTCCCTCTTGATCTTCTCGGTCTATGCGGATGTAACTCATGCCGATAGGGCTGCGATTCGATTTCTTCTTCGATAGATTTTGTGATGATAATGCCTTTAGCTGACCATGGGAGGAGGATATCTTCGAATGCCGGTGCTTTCACAGGAATGTTCAGCTTCTTTCATGATAGGCAACAACCGTTCTCCGAGTTCGGAAAGACTTCATTAAAACACTCTTCGAACAGCTTGATCAGTTGGAATGTCTTTCGGATAGAAGCCCCATACATACGAATTTTTAACAAACATTTCTTTGAGAGTCTCCCATTGATCATTCGGATCGGCGGTACCCATTTGTCCACATGAGGTGCGGGAATCGGCTTCATACGAGGAGTTCCGATAGTAGTCCTCCTGTTCCTCGATCCTCCGGGTATCCGTTTTCTCGGATCGGCCGCCGGCTTATCGGATAGGCTTTTCATTCTTGCCGGTCGGCCATCCTTTTCTTCTCACGGAGAGCGGCTGCTCTAGTGTCTCCCTCGTCCGAGACTGGTCCTTGCAGCGTCGCTTCCCGTGTCGCTTGATCTTACGCTATCTCGCCAGTGTAAGAGTAGATATGGGAATACTACGAGCGTAGCTTTGATTTCGATCGGAAGAGCACTTAGCAAAATCTTCTTGGGCTTTCTTCTTTTGCTCTTCGACCGTATTAATGACCTTTCTCTTTCCTTTGCCCCACGACTTTGCCACTTGGACTTTTTATTTGCTTGTTTGCCTCCTCTAGCCGACGCTCCCGGTCCAGATTTGTCTTGCAGCTCTTGGGCTATTCCGAGGTCGAATGCCTCTTGCTCCGCGTTTGATTTAAACTTTTTGACTGGGGAGGAAGGAGTAGTGGATTCAGTAGCGATTTCCTTCCCCGACCTCTGCGGCAGCTGTTGAGACTCTTCTTCTTCAGCTGGCTCTTCAAGGAATTGAGCGATTTCGTCTATGTGTGCAGAGAAGAGGAGATGGGGGTGGCTTGTAGTGGGAAATCAAGGAGAAGGACCTCGGTAGATGTACCTTTACGAGTAGATGGTCCCGCCTCCGGAGCCTCGTTCCCCCTGAATCTCTCGCGGTGAGGGCTCTGCTGCCGAGGAGGGTCACGCCTCCCGAGCCTGTCCCTCAAGGATCGGGACGTCGGCCGTATCCGTATCGGTTCATCTTTCACAATATCTTCCCCCCTTTTTGGCATCAGCAATATTTGCCAGGTTGCGGTAGTTTTCCCGGTCTTTCTCTCGATCGGCTCTAGATTTCTTCGGATTGTGCGGATAGCTTTTACGTCCCCGCTCCAGATAGTGCAGTAATCTTTGATCTTGGTAACTGTGTTATCAAAATCAACGACCAGGTTGCGGTAGTTTTCCCGGTCTTTCTCTCGATCGGCTCTAGATTTCTTCAACGAGCGGGCCGACTCTCGACGGAGTTTCGAGCAGAGCTTGATCATTTGATTCTCGTTATTTCGTTCGAATGGTTTTTAAGGCCTCAGCGCTGTTGCTTGATAGGCGCTTTGAAGAGAACCGGTTGCTATCTTGTTTCTCTCATCTATGAAGCCTTGAACCGCTTTCATGGCTCGAGTCACTGCTTCCGAGAAAGTTTTATCTTTGAGCGGCAAGCGTGCCGGCTCGTGGTTGTTAAATCGGCCTTTTGAGCACTTAGGGCCTCGCTCAACTATCTCCTTGAAATCCGGCCGAGAAGCCTCTTTAGGAGATTGAGATGTCGGCGGCCAACTTACTTAGAGCTTCGTTTCCGAGCACTTGGTGTACTTCTCCCATTTGAAATGAACATCTTTTGCTAGGAGTCGATTTTTCTCACCTTGGCGTTTGATAGCCCCGTTGACGTAACGTGAGGACACGGAACCGATGGGTTGTATCTCGATAAGAGCTGGTTCCGAGCCTCTGCTCGGAGAACGAGATCAACTGCTCCCTCTTGGCCCGGAGCGGTTTGTAGCCTCACCGGATGTGACTATGGGTGGTGTTGGGCTCTTCTCTTGGGGAGTTTGTCCCTCTGCAGATTCTCCCCGGGTCCGCTTCCTTGGGTTTGCCATCCATCTCCTCATCTTGATCATCATTATCACCTTTATCGGAAGGTGGAGATGGGGGCGGAGCTGTTTGGTCCGGAGCTTTCAAGCTCGATAAATAGAGCATTGCGGCTCTCAAATCTTCGAAGGATGCCACATCGGTGGCTCTCCGAATCCATCTTGGCTTGGAGCTCTTGCTCCTCTGTCGCTAGCTCATCCGGTGACTGCCGGGGGATTTGGCAAAATCGATCGGTATGTCCCGGTTCAGAAATCTTAAGAGCATCCGTGCTCTTGTCCTTACTGCAATCTCAACGAGATCTCGCATGCTCGCCTATTTCGGTATCTCTCGGAATCTCACCGGCATGACGCAATCGAGTGGTATCGGTTGTTGTCCACTCGGTAGCGATCTCCGCAGTCGGTTCCCTATCTTCCGACTCGGTCTCTTCTGAGCTGATCACTTGGACCTTGTCCTTGATCGTAGCTCCTTCTATTCCAAAGATTCGGAGTCCAAGGGTGGCTCTTCTTGAGGTGGAGGAGGAGTTGGCTCTACAACTGTCAGTGGCCGAGCCACATGACCTCGCCAGGTCGTGGCTTATTTAGCCTCCTCCTCTTGGGAATTTCATCGTGAGCGGGCAAGGCAAGAGCTGCTCTCTTCGGGTCCGGCGGCCCTTTGCCAATTGACTTCTCCGTTGCTGCTTTAGTTTGGAATTTTATCAGCTTGGTGTCGAACAACTTGGAGTCCTCAAATCTTTGAGTTCCTTTGAACCACGCTTTCTATCAGCACCGACATCTTCGTGCCGAATAGAAGCTTGCACTCGCACCGGCCATCCGCCTCTCACCGAGGGCAAAGTCGTGAACTTCGTGATCGGGCTTTTAGCCGAGTAGTATAATAATACGCCTAGTTCACTTGTACCCCATCATCGATAGCCATCATGAGTTGTATCCTCGGTTTAGAAAGTCGATCGTACGATCCAAATGAGCTCGTCAGGATGTGGGATACCACATACGCTAAACCTCTCATACCGAGGTAGCAACAGATTCCTCGGCAGCGCAGCTCTTGAATACAAGGTCGGCGCGTCCACGTAATTTCTTCACGTAGTTATTTATCTCCCTCTCCTTATAACCAGATGGGAGAAATACCAGTCGAAGGGAGGTTGAAAGCGAGGAACAAAGCCTCGATATATTAAAAGAATGCGTAGTCTCCCTCCACTTGTTCGGGGCCACTTCCGACTGTATCCAAAGGATGCCTCTTCTCCTCCCGAGGCTAATGATTTCCAATTGAAATAAGCCTCCACAACTTGTCTCGGCGGATGAGCACGGGGTGCTTCGTTACAAGCGTAGCCGGCCCACGACTTCTCAAGGGCATCAAACACCGGCTCCAAATATGAAAGGTCCACTGCCTGGGAAGGCCATCGTCGGCTCAAACCGAGTCCGAACGGTCATGATCTCAACCAAATTCTCGGGTGTACGTATTACCGCCATCGAAATCGCAAAACAAATTGTTAGCACTTGAAAATAGAGTAAGTTAGTAACTATCAGTGGATAGTAATACATTACCGTGAAATAGAGCTTGAAAGGAGATATAGCAATGCAGTTTGAATGTGGATGTAAGGAAGATAACTGAATCGCTAAGAAAAAGCTCTAAGATATGAGAATGGCGAAAAGTGAGGAGTAATCGAAGTTGAAAAGATTTTGTATTAGTTGATTTGATCTTCGCTTGAATCCTATGGTTCAAATTTAATCTTTCAAAATCGATGGACGTCTGAGATTGAATGATATAGAGGGTATGATTACTTAGCCGCCAATACCATAGATATACGCAATAAAGGAAAGTGAGAAGACATGCATTAAATGCGCGACAGAGATCATTAATTACACAGGCGAAGGGTCCTACTGACCTTCCCTTAAACCTTAAACATAATAAATGGTAAGAAATAAATGCTCCTTAACAACCGAATGTAAGCGACCGATGCATTAAATGCGGCATGCTTCGAACAATTTAAGTAACGATACTACGCAAACCTCTTGATGAACTTATCACCGGTTACCATCATATATCGGGAGGATGGTTGTGCGATGACCATGTTCCCCCCTTGCTGATGTACAGTGTGCATCTCCCAACCGAGTCACTGTACTAAGTTTTCTCGACTTGTCGTGCCGATTCCATACCGATACCAATTGTTGCTAAGTATATCATTATCGGTAGTTGGCTTCTACCGACTTGTCTCGGTGGGATCTAGCGACCTAGCTCAACCGATAGTTCTCCGAACCTATTCTCGGCTAGTGGCTTGGTCGGTATGTCCGCCCCTTTGCTTATCGGTATAGATTTTCTCCATTCCGATGTCCTTCTTCTCGACATGGTCTCACGATGAAGTGATGTCGAATATCCACGTGCTTGCATCTCGTATGTAGAACTCGGGTTCCGAGTTATAGCTATTGACCTGTTTGGTGGAGTCACGTAGATGGGCACTTCATCCCGAGTTATACCATAATCTCTCAATTGTTGTCGAAGCCAAAGGATCCGGGCACAAAGAACTTCCTGCAGCCATGTACTCGGCCGTAGTGGACGTAGCTACCGAGTGCTGTTTCTTTGAAAACCACGATATCGCCTTCGCCTAAGGAACCGACATGTTCCGAAGTTGATTTTCGATCTATCCTGCATCCCGCATAATCGGCATCGAATAACTCGTTAGTGTTAGATTATCATCGGCGAATACCATAACCCAAAGATCGGTGTTCCTCTTAGATATCGCAGAATCTTCTTCGCCGAGTCTAGATGACTTCGCTTGGGATTCGCCCTGAAATCTTGCGCATACACCTACAACATAAGTTATGTCGAGTCGGCTAGTTGTTAAATAAAGTAAAGAACCAATAATAGCTCTATAATCGGAGAGTTAACGAAGCTCCCTCATTGTCTAGATCGATTTTAAAGTTTGTGTTCATGGGGATCTTGATCGGCTTGCTTTGGAATCACAAACCGAATCTTTTGAGAAGATCTCGAGTGTATTTGGCCCGATTGATGAAAATTCCTTCGATGATTGCTTTACTTGAAATCCAAGGAAATAATTCATCTCTCCCATCATAGACATCTCGAATTTCTCCTTCATCATTTTCTCAACTCGCCGACATATGACTTCGTTTCCGCACTAAAATGATGTCGTCCACGTAGATTTGCACCGGTAGAATGTCATCTTCCGACTTTATGCTGAATAGAGTGCGATCTATCGTCCCCTTCGAAAACCTTTATGAAGTAGAAAGTCTGATAGGGTATCATACCAAGCCACGGGTGCTTGTTTTAACCCATACTGAGCTTTCCTAAGTCCGTACACTCGATGTCCCCTGCTTGAAAGCCGGGTGGTTGTTCAACGTAGACTTCTTCCTTCGATCGCCGTTCGTAAAAGCCGACTTCACATCCATCCGATATACTTTAAAACCTTGATGTGTTGCATATGCTAGGAAAAGACGAATGGCTTCCAATCGGCGGCCGGAGCGAATGTTTCATCAAAGTCAATTCCTTCGGCTTGATCGTAACCTTTTGCAACTAGTCGAGCTTTATTTCGACAATGACGTTGTTTTCATCTCGCTTGTTCTTGAAGACCCACTTTGTTCCGATCACGTGCCTTGATGTTCAGGTGCATCAACAAGCTCCCATACTTCATTTCGCACGAATTGGTTCAGCTCTTCTTGCATGGCTATGACCCAGTCAGCATCTTTAAGTGCATCCTCTATCGATTGAGGTTCATCTGTAGATAGAAAGCAAGAGTAAAGTGAGCTTTCGCCTTGACTTAATCTTGATCTTGTCCTTATAGTAGCTGACGGATCTCCAATGATTAGATCTGAAGAATGAGCATCGAGCCACGAGCGTCTGAGTCGGGCTTCTTCTTCTGATACTACTTACGCACGCGATAGGAGTATTAGGCATTTCAAGTAGTGCGTTGCGTGGATCAAGCAATTCAAGAAGAAGATTAGGATCTACTCGAGTTTCCGGTTCGAGGGCATTTAGCTCAAGAACATTTAACGTTCCCCCTGAGTTTATATTCTCAGTAGAGGTCTCAGTTACCACGGGGGCTTCCTCATCGACCGTTGTTACCTGTTGTTGATTACTGCTCGGAGAATCAACTAGGTCGCTACATTGCTTGTTGATCGAGTCCGAATTTCATCATCGTCGACTCATCATCCCAACAATGCTTGGATCTTCTCGGCTTTATCAATCGGTCCCGAGATCCTCGTAGCTTCTTTGCCGACATCTTCGGTTTTGGGTCGATATCTTTCTCGTCCTCGCTAACAAACTCATCAAAAACAACATGAGGGCTTTCCTCCACGCAAAGAGTCCGATAGTTAAAGACTCGAATGCTTTGCTTGACCCGAGAGTATCCTAAGAATACTCCTTGATCGATTTGCTTTGTCAAAGACTTTCAACCGATCTTTCCCATTATTGTGGATAAAGCAAGGACAACCAAAAATATGGAAATGAGAAATAGAAGGAATTCTCCCTTTCCGCAGTTCGTAAGACGTCTTCATGTGTTGCATTGTAAGCGGTGAGCGGTTCCGAGTGTAGCAGTCGTGTCAAGAGATCTTGCCCAAAACTTTGAGGGTAGTCCGTAGTCCGCTAGGAGCGTTCTTTTGCTTCTTTGAGTGTTCTGTTCTTTCATTCGGCAAGTCCGTTACGCGAGGGTGCGTGCGGCCGATGTCTCGTGCTTGAATTCCCTCTTTATCGCAAGTACTTTTTAACTACCGAGTTTAGGAAACTCGTTCCTCTGTCCGAGCGTATCCCTCCGTATCTTGGATGTCCTTTTCCACACCGAGCTTTTCGGTAGATTAGGCGGCTCGGTCCGAACATCGACTTATTGGCGATGAAGATGACCCCAAGTATATCTCGAGTAGTCGTCTATGACGACTAGGGCATACTTCTTGCCTCTTATAGTCACTGGAGAGACTGGCCCAAAAAGATCCATGTGGAGCAGCTGAAGGATTCCATCAGTGGAAGGTGAAGGAATAGGTGGATTGCTCTTCTTTGTGCGCTTTCCCTTCGTGCATGCTTCACAATTTCTATCTTTGATAAAAGATTCCTTGGGCGATCCTCGACTTTAGAGTTCTTTGCGAGCTTGTTCATAGTCTTGAAGTTCGGGTGGTTTGAGTCTCTTGTGCCATAGCCAGCCCGACTTGTCACTTGATTTAGTCCGTGCAAGCAAGCAAGCCTCGTGTTCTCGGTTTTCCGGTTTGCAACATAGAAGTTCTTCTTCCGTGAGCCCGACAACACTGTTTTCCTCGTAGATTTGTCAACAACATCACAGAAACCAGCGTCAAAGATAACTCTGTTATGATTATCACAGAATTGACTGACAGAAGGAGATTATGTTGAAGTCCTTCAACATATGTTACTCTTTAGGAACCGAGGCGAGTCCCAATGTTCGAGTGTTCCATATCCCCTTGTAGCCTTTGGAGTTGTCACCAAACTCACTCGGGACCATCTTCTTGTACGTAGTTGGTCGGCAAGCTCTTCCGATGTGTCATGTGTCTCGAGCAACATTGCCGTCCACTATCCAAGGGTCCTTATGCACCCGCAAAACGAAACATTTTTAGGTACCCTTTGGTTCAGTTGGGTCCTTACAAGGTTAGTGGGTGATTTCGGAACCCGGATCCGCTTAGGAACCTTAGAAGTCTCGAGACTTCTTCTTCCGAACCTTGTCGGCTTCTCTCTCTTTAGGACTTGGAGATATTGACTTCTTGTTGACTTTGGGGTTCAGGAGCTTTCTTCTTCCGAGTCTTAGCGCTTCTCCCGACCCCGGGCTCATAGTAGTATGAACCGTCTTGAGCCGGATGCTCATACGGTGGTTCTCTATATCGTTCGCCCATCCGACCTTCTTGGTTCCCCCGAGTTTGATCGTGGTGTCCTGGGCCGGAACCATTTGTCACCGCTTCTTACGGTTGCTCGACCGAGGTGCAATAATTTTATGTTTGTTCTTCGCACTGAGGTGGAGTGACGAGCGGTTTGTACTTTCCCTCCGACGAACCTATCGCGTCGCAAGTCCGAGCTCTTGGAAGTGGAAGCTTCATGTTTGTAGCCAAGTCCTTCCTTCACGGCGAGTTGGCCGTTGTGCTCCCGAGCATATTTTCCAACTTCTCCTTAGCTCCAAGGTACTGTTCAGTCATCAGTCCTCTCCAGACTTCGTCACTTCTTCTGAGTGAATCATAATCCTTCTGTACGTCTGAGAGCTTCTGACTGAGTTGAGCTATTTCAGTCTCTTTCTCAGAATTGTCCTTGGTCAGAACTGAGATCTGAGTCTCTTGAAGCTGAGACTTAGTCATAAGATGTAACGCCCCAATTTTCATAATATTTTAAGGGAACGTCACCCCGTGCATAACATATAATTTTCTCAATTTAATTTTTCAAAAATAATATATTTATAAAAATAATAAGGTTTTAATGCATTTCATAAAAAGCGGAAGTCTTAATTCAAAAACATGTTCACCTATTAGTTTGCGGAATTAAATAAAAATAAATGCATAGTTCAAGATAAAACTAAATTAATAACGTAAAAATTTCATGAATCCTTTTCTGTGTGTGTGACCATCACCATCCGCCACTTCAAACACCTGCCGGACCATGATCTGAAAAAGTGAAAATATTAAGGGGTGAGTACGACTACTCAGTGGGATCAACAATTATCCAAACTATAAACTATAAAGAATTTAACATGAGAAATTAAACATGCAAGCCCGGAGGCTTAACCCAAAGGTTTTACTGCTCTGAATTGCCCGAAGGCTAACCCGAAGGTTTTACTGCTCTGAATTGCCCGAAGGCTAACCCGAAGGTTTTACTGCTCTGAATTGCCCGAAGGCTAACCCGAAGGTTTTATCTTGCTCTGAATTGCCTGAAGGCTAACCCGAAGGTTTTTCTCGCTATGATTTGCCCGAAGGCTAACCCGAAGGTTTTACTGCTCTGAATTGCCCGAAGGCTCTGCCTGTACTGAATAACGCATGAGAAAAACGATATAGTATATAATAAGGATAAAAGTAAACCCCACCTTAACCTTTTTGAGTGAATGAAAGATGTATATCAAGTGATTAAGCCTTGCGCGCATGTCCTATAATAAAGCTTGACTTAATTATTTATGAAATTCTTAATCACGTACATATGATTTTCATGCTTTGAAACAATTAATCTTTTTGTACATGGAATGCAAATAAGTATATCGACACCTATAGTTATTAGGTTACAACATATCATATCTGAAAACTAGGTTTCTATGTTCTATCTTAACTCGTGCAGAATACATATTTTAGAAAAATTCCACAGAACATGAATAAATTCTATAAATTCAAATTTTCTGCATACATATTCCTTAATGAGTCTAAAACATATCAAAATTTGTTTCATACTAAAATAATATGTCCTCTAAAAGTTATAACCAAAACAATATCTACTGTGCTAACATAATCGGTTTCTGACCTATTGTCATTCATCTATACGTTTCAGGGACTAAACATACTCTACAAATTCTAAGATTTAACACAAATCTAGGAGACATACATAGACATATCATATCAAAATTTCAAACCATATAGATAAGTGATGTATTCATAATATACAAATCAATTTTCACTCAAAACTGCTTCACCGCATGAAATTCTTTGCTTAACCATGGAAGGTTTGTAATAAACTGTTTTCGTACAAGCATGTTAAAAATACAAAATAAATATTTTGAGAAACTCCTATGTGTATAGAGTATTTAGGAAAAATAATCAAATCAATACCATATTTGTGCAAAGAGATATAAATGTTTTACTAATCTTTATCCAGAAAACATTAGTTTTTGGCAGTATAAATGTGGAAATTCATTAAAAATATAACAACTTGTCCAAAAACCACTAAAATTTACAGATATATAAACGACATACCTAGGAACCTCCGTCTAAAATTTCACCACGATATGTTACCGGGAAGGTACGTAAAGAATTCTTGAAACAATTCGCAGGTATGCTGACAGATTTTCGAAAAGTTTATATTATGAGCGACTAAGGGGTATTTATAAGCCTAAAAATCATTATCCAACCATCCCTAATAAAATATGATATCAAATATATTTTATCCATATTTATTTTCGTCCATATCTATTTTATATAGAATATATTCTATCACTTACCATATAAGAGATTCAATCCTAGATAAATTAGGATAAGGATAACTAAAACTAGATTTCTTTCCTAAAACATGTATATCACAAATAAAAGGTCTATTTTATTCATAAAATATAATTTTAAATTATCTCCTAATAACTTAATACCCTAATAAATATTCTATCCTTTTATGAATCCTAGTAGGTTTAGGAAATCCAAAATAAATATTATTCTTGCCTAATAATTCTAACATTATTTCTAAATAAATAAATATACAATATAATCATAATATGATATAAATAAACACATTCAAAGTTCAAAATACATTTACATCACAAAAATGATTTAAAGACAAATAAGATAAATGCTTTAATTTTTTTTTCATTTAAATTTCTAAGGCGCGACTTATAGGACTTACCACAAGATATCATGCATGAGATGCAACTGAAAATTTTATTTTATAGTTGTTATTATTATTATTATTATTTAGAAAATTTCGGGGTGTTACATAAGAGATTTAATCTCTTCCTTGAGTCTCGCCACTAGATCCACTGACTCAGTAGAGACCTGACAATCAGAAGAAAGTCTCTGATTTTCAGCCTTTACCTGCTTCAAGTTCTCGAATCGTTCATGTAACTCTGCGCTCAATGAATCTGCTCCTCTAGTAGTTCATCATACGCTTGCACAACGTCTAGAGGATCATCTGTGACAGAAAATGTGTCGTGTGTGCTATGTGAAGAAGAGGTTGTTTTAGGTTTAGAGTTTACCTCAGTCTCTTCTCCTGCCATCAAGCAGTATTCGGCTGACTCTTCAGGACTTGTATTTGTTTCCTCAACTGCGACGAATGCGGCTTCGTCTTCAGAGGAATACATGAAAGTATCCTCTTCAATTGAGTTGTCGGATATCTCTCCGGCTATGTAGGCTTGCCTTCGTTTGGCGAATTTTTCTCTTCTGGCCTGCCGTTCTGCTCTTTGAGCGGTGAGAGTTTGGGGCAACGGTCGTGCGATAATGTCCCTCCTTTTTTGCGGTTATAGCATGTAGAGACTTTGCTGCTGCTGCTTTTTCCGACTGAGTCCTTTGAAGGACTAGCAGCTTTATGCTCTGTTTTCCTGCATTCAGGTGTAGAATTAGATTCTTCCCTTTTTTGATAATCTTTCTTACCTGAGGGTGAATCTCTGTGATACTTCTTTAGCTTCCTGACTCTCTCTTTTTTCCTTTGATATTTGAGAGTCATCGTGAGCCGATCGCCGATAGATATTTCGAGATGACTTTGTTTGTCTCCTAAGCACTGCCTTGCTCGATGAAGTATTTTTGTTTCCGGTTTTCTTGACGGTTGCCTTGAAGGCATGATCAATGTGGGTGTCGGTGGAGCACCTGGAGCATCTACAGGGTAGGCTATGCTCAAATTCCTCCGTTTTTAGTTCGAAAAGATAACATCGGGAGTTAGAGAATTTAGATCGAACGTCTTAGATAAGTAGCAAATGGAAGCCACTTACGCCGAGGTAACGCTCTTAAGATCTTGGTGTTCATCTCTTTATTGGTGAACATCCTCCCCAGCCCATTGATGACGTTGACTTGGTTTGTGAATCTAACACTGAGCTCGTCAATCGTCTCATTTGGCTCCATAGTAAGGGCGTCGAACTTCACGAAGCTCTAGTTCGAGCTTGATCTCCTTAATCCGAGGGGTTCCTCGGCTCGAGTATGCCGTAGCATCCCATAGCTCTTTTTGTCGTTTTACAATCTTGCACTCTGCCGAGGTGTGAGTCATCGAGCGTAGTCGGTATAGCGTTTCGTGCCACTCGGTCCTAGATTGTGCGACTTTTTTCTCTTCGTGTGTGAAGCGAGATTTGTCTTTGGGAATCTTTGCACTGTCACTGCTCCCTACGCCTTCTCCGAGCGGCAAATACGACTTTGCCGATCATGGGGATTATGGGTCCTGTTTCAAGAATATCCGCCATGCTGTCGTGGAGTGACGTAAGATGTGCCTCCATACGCACGCGCCAAACCGTATAATTTTCAACCGAGAACATCGGCACCATCCGAATACCCGACATATCGACATGTTGCAACGAGTATAGGGATGAGATGAGGAGATGCTTATGCGAGAGAAAACGTTTTCGGGATCGGTTCGAGAGGACCAAGATTACGAACCGGCGATCGGTTGAACACCATGCGCTCCGATACCAATTGTTGGTCCAGGAGACGAAAAGTCGGGTGTAGAGGGGGGGTGAATACACCCGAGCTCGTTTCTTTTTTCTCGGTGAAGGTCAGTTGAAGCCGATGCTTGCAAGCGATGAACGGTGCCAAGTAAGCCTTCGATCACTTGGGGTCAAGTGAGTCGCCTTACGAGCTCTTCTACCGATGATGATGTATTACGAAACTCGTCGGAGATCGTAGTGCGGATAAGTGTTAGGCCCGGGTCGTCTCTTTTGAAAACGTGTTTTCGCAATGTAAAGTCTTTTGGTATGCGCTTTTTTAAGATACGTTTTATGCAAGCCGATGATTTAAAACGGGGTTAAATGCAATGCGATAAAACAATAAATAACACAAGCGATTTTTAACGTGGTTCGGATAACGGATCCTACGTCCACGGTCCCGAACTCAGCAGGGAGAAACTTGTTGATTAATCGAGCAAGTCTCGGCTAGGAAACTGTACGCAGGACAGATCCTTCTAAGTTATAGTCCTTAGCGACTTTTACAATCCAAACCTAAGTTTAGAAGGGAGGGAATATTCTCCAACTGAGAAGGAGTTCTTACAACAAGAACGATTCACTAAATGTGAACTCCTTCGAATCTAAGCTATGAATCTGGCAATGAGCTTAGTTTAGAGAAGAAAGGGATCAAAGAGCTCTAGAGAGATGAACTACAAGAAGTGTTCTATGAAAACTAGTTCGTCTCTGGATAAGCTTGAAGGTTCTAGAGCGTTGTAAGCTTGAATGCTTTCCCTTGATTTCGCGTATATTCCTCTATGTTTCGAAATCTTCAAATCCTTCTCTATTTATAGGCTGTAGTTGTGGCATATGTCCGTTGGAGACGACGATGCCACGTGTCACAAGCCTCCAAAGAAAACGGCCATAAATTCGAGCTAGTTGCGGCGAGGGCGGTTAATGCGCGTTAATGAGGCAGGACACTTCTTACCGTAGAGTAGGTAAGCGTTGTCGGCTTCTCATTGGTCGAGGTTTGTAGTTGGTGAGAGTGTCGGAAGTTGACCGTTCAAACAACCTCGTATGTCTTCACTGACAACTATTCGAAAAGACTTGAGGTGCGGGGTCGCTTTACGTCGGTGCGATGGGATCGAATACGTCTGCTGTCTTCTTCGGGCCGAGTCGTCGGACCGATGAAGTGAGCTTCGATAGTCGGTTGGTCGACTGCGAAGGTATTGTGCTTGCATAGGTTCTTCCGCCGATGATCATCGGTTGATAATGTCTTCTCCCGAGATCGGGTAAGCCGATGCGTGTCTCTCCAGTGAGTTTAGCATTCAGCTTCGACGAAGAACGCAAGGCGATTACACGATGACATGGGGTTCGAAAAGTATCTTCAAAGAAGATCGGTCCAACAACTACCCCGTACGTGACTTAGACAAAAATAATAAACAAAACATCAAGTCTAACCTATACATCGAGTTAATCCTATCGACACACTAATCTACCGATATCGCCTCGGTTTTGGGATCTTCAATTCCATAGTACTACTATGATTTCCCCCAATTTCTTTTAACCCTAGAACAGCTGAGTATCAATCTACTGACTCATATCCAACAACTGCTATTGTAACCGTTTATGGGTGATTAACCGTTCCCATTTAACATGTTTCATAATCTATATTTTACAATCTTCCCCATATTAAGTTAATCAATAGTTAGGATTAGGAGGATTGGAGGGAGAAGGGAAGGAAGATGAACTGACCACTACCTGAAGAGGTTCAAATCAAGTAGTGGGGATGGGCAGAGGGCCAGAGGCGGACGACACGGGCGGAGCTGCGGAGGAACAACGTGCTGGAGATGTCAGTACTGAGGGAGGGCCGGAGAGGCGAAGATCTGGAGACACAGACAATCAATCGAAGAAAGATGAGAGAGAGCGAGAGTCAGAAAGTCAGGGAGGGGAGAGACGACGAGAGTCAAAGTTGAGAGACGAAAGTTGTCTCTAGTTCATAGTTTACTCTTTTCATTTTTCAAAATTGAGAACTAATGATATATTTCTTAAAAATTTGTAATAGTAATAACATTAATATATATTTAATATTTAAACGATTAATTTGGTAATACCTGATTAACAGAACAGTTTAACCGTTAACCGTGTATATACTATATTCATTAACCGCTATAACTACCGTTAACCATTTTTCGGTTAATCGGTTACCGTTAACTAACAGTTACGGTACGGTACGGTAACAGTAATACCCGATTAACCGTTATCCGTTTTACACCCTTAAGCTTTACGAAACGGTTTAGTGAAATTAAAGACACAGACACTCATTTCTAGCTTCAGAATGCACTAAGTGTTCATTTCTTAAATGAATATTCATCTTCGGGGAATTAAATATTATGTAACCTATCATTTTTATTTAAGCAATTTGAAGTATCTTTTTTGTAATTAATGTAGAATTTTAATTATTTTTTTAATAAATATATAATTATGTTTAGTTTAATTGTAGAAAACAATTGCATTTTAATTTAATTTGTAAAATTAAAAAATAAAAATATTATGAAATATTCATTTTCTACATTAAAATATGAAAAAACCGTTAATGATGAAACACTGTTTCCGCTCTAAAATAGGAATAGAATTCCCTTAAAATAAAAGGAACCCTCGAAGATGCTCAATAGGGAAGAACTATTGCCTCCTTTAAAATAAAAGGTGTATAGGAAAGCATTGAAAGATTAATATTAGTTTTTAATTTTTATAAAAAGTAAAATTAAGAAAATAACAATTTGGGCATAAAAAATATGCATATTTAAAACCCTTCATAACTCCTCCCCCAAAACAAGGAAACCCTTAGAGAGAAATAATTAGAATTTAATGTTTTTCCAAAAAAACAATTTATAGAAGATTTTGGACCAGATTTTCGAATTCCAAATACAATTAATTTTTTTAAGTCAACAATATTATGTTTCCATATGAATGACATTATACATAATAATTACATTGAATATTTTAAATATATGTGTTTAAATATGCATATCAAATGAAATAATTGTGCATATTATCTAGTTTAGCACTAGTACATTATGTGATACAAAAAAAATCACAATATTTAATGTATATAAATGAATAGTATCATGCATAATTATGTTTAAGTTCATGCATATTTAGACATTGATGAACCAAAATGTTAATTCACTATTTCTACAACAATGTAATTGTGATCTAATAGTTTAATTGAATGCATATAAATAAATAGTATTATACATAGTTATTTGAAAATATATGCATATTTAGCACTAATAATTACATTATGTGATACAAAAAAATCACAATATTTAATGCATACAAATGAATAGTATTATGCATAATTATGTTTAAGTTCATGCATATTTAGACTTTGATGAACCGAAATGTTAATTCACTATTTCTACAACAATGTAATTGAGATATGATACTTTAATTGAATGCATATAAATGAATAGTATTATACATAGTTATTTGAAAATATATGCATATTTAGCACTAATAATTACATTATGTGATGCAAAAAAAATCACAATATTTAATGCATACAAATGAATAGTATTATGCATAATTATATTTAAGTTCATGCATATTTAGACTTTGATGAACCAAAATGTTAATTCACTATTTCTACAACAATGTAATTGCGATATGATACTTTAATTGAATGCATATAAATGAATAGTACTATACATAGTTATTTGAAAATATATGCATATTTAGCACTAATAATTACATTATGTGATACAAAACATTCACAATATTTAATGCATATAAATGAATAGTATTATGCATAATTATGTTTAAGTTCATGCATATTTAGATTTTGATGAACCGAAATGTTAATTCACTATTTTTACAATAATGTAATTGTGACCTGATACTTTAATTGAATGCATATAAATGAATAATATTATGCATAGTTATATGAAAATATATGCATATTTACTCTAAAATTGTCATCATATAATTATATTAACTTATTCAGGAAATTAATGGAAACAAACGAGAAAAGAGATGTAATGGTTATTTAGGAAACAATCTCTAAATTCAAAATTTTGAACTCAAATTAGATCTAAATTTTATTTGATATGGAAATTACATGTGTTCTTTTGGAAAGAGAATCAATTACTCAAAAAAGGAAATGATGAAAATTATGATTAACTTTAGAAACAGTTACACAAATAAAAGAAATTAAATGGACATAAATACCTTAATGATTTGTTAATCAATAATAAAATATTAAATAAAAACATATCTTAAAAATAATCACAATCCTAGATTTTTAAAAATGGAGGGTTATGATTCCTTCTTATTTCTTATTTTAAGCCTCATTCTCATATGATCCATTTCATATATATATATATATAGGAGGGTGTTTGGTTCAAGGGTTTTCTACCCTACTATGGGAATGATTCGAGTTTGATACTCATATTTCGTGTTTGGTATGTAGGTATGAGCTCCCTACTATGGGTATCAAACCCATGGTATGAATTTTTTGATAGCCAAGTGATTGGTGGGTATGAGTTTTGATACCCATTATGGGTATCAAAATTATACTTTATGTATTATTTTTTAAAATTGAAATTTATTTTTATAATATTATTTAATAAAAATAATGATATAAATATATATATTTTTACTTTTATAAATAACAAGTATCATTAGTTAGAAACATTTTAGCATGAATATAAAAACATTTTTTATAAAAAAATATATACACTTATATTTGAAATAAATACTTTATAAGAACGTAACATTATAATTATTTTTAAAAATATTTATTTATTTTTTGTAAATACTTAAGAGATATTGTATTTTTTATTAAAATATGTTTGTATTAAATCTCACAAAATAAAAATAAAAATCATATTATTATTATTTAAAATATTAAAATATTCACAAGATTATACATTCTCATTGACATCTAAATACAACCAAACATCATATTTGGTTATCATACTCATTCACTAATAAATGTCAAACACTATTAAAGAAATCAGTCATACTCATACCCAATCATCCAACTATCATACCAATTCCCATTGCCATACCCGAATTCTTACTAAATGGAATATAATGTACTAGTAAATATTTAGATATATACTACTGAAGTAAATAAAAATAATTCAACCTTTTGGACCAAACAATCACAAAGAGAAATAATGAGAACCACTTCTATTTCTTTTTCCGAACTAGACAAAATGAATATAAAATAATCGTTCCATTAATTTTTTTTGTTTTTCTTTCTTGATTTCTTATACGAACACAATTTATATGTTTTGATTTTATTTTTATTTTATGACTCTCTGTATTAATATTTACAGCTCACTTTTTAAAAACTAATATTTTAACATTTGTGATGTACGTTTAAAAATAATAATAATTATGTGAATTAAAATTATTTATTAAAAAATCAAAAAAATTATAATATATAATATTATATAAAACTATTTTTAAAATTCCCGTGTAAAAATTAATTGAGCTATAAATATTAGAACTTAAGAGAGTATTTTGAAAGGAAAGACCAAGTTGCAAGTTGTGCTTAACGCGGCTTTGTAGGCACACAAGTGTCCGCAGCCACACAAAATCATCAAGCCATCTAATTTGACAAGGTCAAATTCGACATTTCAACTCCTCCGCTGTCTATGATATAGTACGTGCGCTTCTCTATTTCACAACAATTCAACCCTATAAACAACACGCCGCCGCCGCAACTCGTCGTACCTCTGCACCGTCGATAATGGCGGCCGCCGCCTCCGCATTCGCCTCCACCGCCATCTCCAAAAACACTCCTCTCGTCACTAAGCCGAAGCTCCCCGCCCGATTCACTCTCCCTGTCCTTCGCAACCCCCAGAACTCCCGCCACCGAGCGCTCCAAATCTCGAATGTCCTCTCTTCTCCCAAACAACAAACCGAACAATCGGAGGCGTTCGTCCCCCGGTTCGGCGCCGAAGAGCCGCGCAAGGGCAGCGACGTCCTCGTGGAGGCGCTGGAGCGCGAGGGCGTCGTCGACGTCTTCGCCTACCCCGGCGGCGCGTCGATGGAGATCCACCAGGCTCTCACGCGCTCCAACATCATCCGCAACGTCCTTCCCCGCCACGAGCAGGGCGGCGTCTTCGCCGCCGAGGGCTACGCCCGCGCCTCCGGCGTCCCCGGCGTATGCATTGCCACCTCCGGCCCCGGAGCCACCAATCTTGTCTCAGGACTCGCCGACGCCCTCCTCGACAGCGTGCCGCTGGTCGCCATCACCGGCCAAGTCCCCCGCCGCATGATCGGTACGGACGCCTTCCAGGAAACCCCAATTGTCGAGGTAACTAGGTCAATTACGAAGCATAATTATCTCGTTTTGGATGTTGAGGATATACCTAGAGTCGTGAAAGAGGCGTTTTTCATAGCCCGGTCTGGTCGACCCGGACCCGTTCTGATTGATGTTCCTAAAGATATCCAGCAGCAAATGGTGATTCCTAATTGGAATCAGCCAATGCGATTGACTGGGTATTTGTCTAGATTGCCTAAGCCCCCAAGTCAATTGTTGCTGGAGCAGATAGTTAGGTTAATATCTGAATCAAAGAAACCTGTTCTTTATGTGGGAGGGGGTTGTTTGAATTCGAGTGAGGAGTTGAAGAAATTCGTCGAGCTTACTGGAATCCCGGTAGCAAGCACATTGATGGGGCTCGGTTCTTACCCTGGTTCGGATGAGGATCATGCACTGCAAATGCTAGGAATGCACGGCACTGTATATGCAAACTATGCAGTGGATAAGAGTGATTTATTGCTAGCATTTGGTGTTAGATTTGATGACCGTGTGACCGGTAAGTTGGAGGCGTTTGCTAGCCGCGCAAAGATTGTCCACATTGATATAGATTCAGCTGAGATTGGGAAGAACAAGCAACCACATGTCTCCATTTGTGCTGATATTAAGCTAGCCCTAGCAGGATTGAATCAGATATTGGAGGAGAAAGTGGAAAGTGGTGTTGGTTTTAATTTCTCAGACTGGAGGGATGAGTTGAAGGAACAAAAGACCAAATATCCCTTAAGTTTTAAAACATTTGAAGATCTCATTCCTCCTCAGTATGCTATTCAGATGCTTGATGAGTTAACGGGTGGGAATGCAATCATTAGCACCGGTGTTGGACAACACCAGATGTGGGCTGCTCAGTTTTACAAGTACAATAGGCCAAGGCAGTGGTTAACATCTGGTGGTTTGGGTGCAATGGGGTTTGGTCTACCTGCAGCCATTGGAGCGGCAGTAGCTAGACCTGATTGTGTTGTGGTGGACATCGATGGAGACGGGAGTTTCATAATGAATGTGCAAGAGTTAGCTACAATAAGAGTAGAGAACCTCCCTATAAAGATCATGCTGTTGAACAACCAGCACTTGGGCATGGTGGTGCAATGGGAAGATCGGTTCTACAAGTCCAACCGGGCGCATACTTATTTAGGCAATCCTTCTGATGAGTCCAAGATTTTCCCGGATATGCTTAAGTTTGCAGAGGCTTGTGATATACCAGCTGCCCGTGTGACGAAGAAGGAAGATCTGAGGGCGGCATTGCAGAAGATGCTGGATACACCCGGGCCGTACTTGCTGGATGTGATTGTGCCTCATCAAGAACATGTCTTGCCTATGATTCCGAGTGGAGGTGCGTTCAAAGATGTGATCACGGAAGGCGATGGGAGAACTAAATACTGATATCCATGAGGATGGTTTTTTATATGAGCTTGAAGCTTTGTAGTTCTTGTTTTCTTGGCTCTTGTGATTTAGGTTATGTTTAATGCTATGTTAGTTGTTTGATGATCTTGATCAGGTTATGGTTAATGCGTCGCTTATCTTGTATTCTCTTTTAGATTTGGGACCTGCATAGTGCTGATTGATTACTAATAACTAGTACTAGTAGTGCTATTATTGTTAGGTTTTTATATCCTACAATGCTTTTACAAATATGGACCTTGGATCGTGATATTTTTGGTGGTAAGTGATGGTGGGATACCTTTTCTTTATTTTTACTTCTTTTGAAAGAATGGAGTGGCTTGCATTTTCTTTATAGTCCAAGTCATGAATGTATAAAAAAGTTTTGTAGCACATGCATTAATATATGGGCCCATGCACTAGTAAATAGTTTTTGAACACTATAATATTGGAAAAAAATTAAAGAATATAAGATTTATAAAAATGTTATTTTTTTAACATTATAATATTGGAAAAAAATTTAAGAATGCAAGATTTATAAAATATTGTGGTGGCTCAATATTTTATGTTTTGGACTAAAGAAAAAAAAAATAAACGGCCCATTAGCTCAGTTGGTAAGATCTTTTTTATTTTAGAAATTGTTTGTTGTACGAAAATGCATAAATCAATGTGCAGAATTTTCAAAAAAAAAAAAAAAAAATTTAAATTGTTTCTTGTACGAAATTGCACAAATCAATGTGCAGAATTTTCAACAAAATTATAATTTTTCCACTACTTTTTAATTTTTCTTAACGAAATTATTATTATTATTATTATTTTTTTAAATTTGTTTGTTGTAGGAAATTGCAAATCAATGTGCAAATGTAACAGTATACTAAGCTTGCTATTCTCCTCTTGCTTTCTTTAGCATATATATTATGTTTTATTACATTCGTTTGGGAATCTTAGCATATTAAAATTGTGTATATTATGTATGTATAAAAAGGCCCCCTTCTAAACAACCGGCAAAGCTTCACCGTGCGGCCGTGCCCCCATAATATATACTCCTTTCGTCCCATTATTCATGTTCATTTTAAAATGAGTACCGAAATTAGTGTATTTAGTGTAAAGTAAAAAAGGTTGAGTCTAAAAGGTTGAAGAGGTTGAAAATTACTTTAGTTTATTTTCATTATGATTAGTAAACATAAATAATGTGACGTATAGTGGTTATGAATAATGAGACTGAGGAAGTTGAGTACATGACAAAAAGAGAGAATCTTTCCCACGACAAAACAAAATAAAAATTGTATACATTTGCTTTGATATCAATCGTTTTCCAGTTTACAATTCTGGAAGTCATCCATGAATCTCGATCCACACATTCAAAGACAACTCCCTACAACAAAAGAGATGCAATAATGTATCTAACTAATTCCATTTTTTCATATATCAATCAGAAACCATTAAACTCAGTTTCCATGCATCTAGTATGCATATATACTTTGCCTTAACACAATCCAACTCACTTGAACCTTCAAAACTAAAAAAGGCCGGCACACATATCAGTTCCGGCCATGCCTCAAGAACGCGTAGACGCCTAGAACGGCGACTAGAGCAGCCCCGGCTGCAACAGCGCTGTATGATTGAGACGACGGATCAGGTTGAGCGTACTCCATGCTTCTCGAGTTGGACATTCTTCTGTGTTGAGTCGACACCCCCACGTAGTCCAAATGTAACCGTATTCCCTTCCAGCCGGCTTGTTTCGCGTGGTGCACGGCTGCCATGAGATCGTTGTCCGATGCAAGGACGATTTTGTCCTTGTCTTCGTCTTCGTACTGCACAAGGGGAGGCATGGTTGAAGATAATGTTAACTAACTACTAACATTATTAAATCGACCCTAATAGGGATTGAACACTAGATCAACCACTCATGCAGAAGTGAAAATACTACTAGAGCGAGAAAGTTAGAGGAGATTGGTACCAGAATTTGCGGGAGGTTGTTGCGATCAATCTCAGATCCTACTCTTTGAAGGATTGCTGCCATCAGCTCAGTCATGCTGTGTGTATCTGAAAATCAGACCATTTGTTATGCTTTGAGATTCTCTATTTCAAAAACGGTGGAATTAAAAAGAACGCACCGCAAATGAACCTATGCATTCTTCCTCTCTTGTCTTGAATTTTGAAGGAGAAAACATTGGCTACAGTTGAAGCAGATTGCTGCATGGAGAGAACAGTCTCACCTGCCTCAGATTGCATCTTCAGTGAATTCACACTGGGAGGTTGTAAAACAATGTCAAGATTAGCAAGAGAGCAAAGAATGATGCTCCCTCCATCCCGTTAATAACGTCTTGCGAACACTAAAAATCAAGTGGGCTAATATCATTTACACACAAAATTCAAATTTATTAATAACTGCACTCAAGAAACAAGACAATAATAACGGGACAGAGGGAGTATAATAGAATTCTTTGAAGGTAAAGATTCACCTTCGGTTATCATCATCGTCGTCCGGGTTAATCGCCATAGCAGAATCCCAGAACGTCTGAATCATGCTGTTTGCTGCTTCACTGTTCACTCCAGCACTTCCAACCTTAAAAAAGTGAAACAACAAAAACTCGTGTCAGATCGTGTAGCAAGTGCAAATCCATCACAAACTAAACTCTTCAGAACTAACTTACAGTGGCTACGGCTGCATGAGTTATATTAAGCACATCAATGACAGTTACAAGAACCCCATCTGCATCATCATCACCATTATGAGATTAGTCTATGAGAAAATACTAAAGAAAGTATGCATATGAATAAGTCTTGTCTATCTACCTTTATCAACAACTAGAAGGTGCAAAAACTTCCCGTCATGCATGCTGTGAAGAGCTTCTACTATTGGAGAATCAACCGATGCACATTCTGGAGTATTAGCCATCACCTGTGACCAGATGAACAGATTAAGTAGAAGTCAAATAACTACTCGACGTTCAAAGCATGTACCTTCTCCACTGGAGTGGATTCTGGAGGAAGATTGTGAGCTATGACTCTCATCACGATATCTTTCGAACTACGAAAGAAAACAGCTCAGATGATTTACAGTACTTCACATATTAAGCATTTCATTAACTTTGGAAATGGGATGATAGTAAGCTCACGTTAGTATTCCTTTAGGCTTGTTTTCGACTGTCACCACGGCGCAGCTTGCTCGCTGCTCGTGCATCCTTTTTGCAGCAACTAACACGGTGTCTGTTGGATCGACCGTAGCAATTCTGGTCAGACAGAGGAACAGAGTAACATGGTTAATTATTCTTGCAGCAACGGACGAAGTTCGTAATGAATGATTAATAGTACTACAAGAGAAGGTATTACCTACTTTGAATTCTCAGAGATGATGGTGGACAAGGAGGGCTTGAATCGGTCACGAAGTGTCTCAAGGAACGTGTTGGGACCTGCGTATGAGAAATTTAAGGAACCGGCAAAATATATACTTGACATGTATTGATGTAACGGTGGCTAACCAGAAACTGAGGTGCCCCATTGCTTCTCAACACCTTCAACTGCAGCTGCAATGGCTTTCCCCTTCTCGGCTGCCCGCTCCAGACGGGAGATGGCATCATACAGGCATTTTGTTATGTCGAGTAGGGCAATCACCTCTCCATTCTCAACCACGGGGAGATGCCTAAATTTACCTATCAAACAACACCACATTAAAATCTCTGGCAATTCAGTACTCTACTAAAATACCCACTATACTAAAACAACTTCCCACATTCCAAACACTAAATAACTCTTCCAGTTTCCAACAGACCTACCTTGCACCATCTTCTGGAGGGCTTCGACAGCAAGAGTGTCGGAGAGGACGAATACGGGGTTCCTAGTCATGACCTTGGAAACAGGGGTTTCATCAAGATTGAGCTCACGAGCAACAACTCTTGTAGCTATATCCTTCATTGAGAAATTACACTGCATCATTACAAATGGAACCATGGAAGAATAGTAGATTTGTTGATCATACCTTGTCTGTGAGGATTCCACACAACAAAGCGTTAGAATCAGTGAGCAACAGAGCACTGACTTTTCTTGAAGCCATCTTCTGGCATGCCTCCTTCACACTCGTAGTTGCAGGGACGGTCAAGGCTCTCGATAGACGCAGTCTCTTCACGGTTCGCTCTCCCGACATTACCCTGTTCTTTCCCAACAAAATAAAGCTTCTTCATTGCAACACAAATACAGAGATCGAACAAATAAGTTATTCCATCATCCACAATTGTAATAAAAAATTGCAGGATTCAATTTCAATTAATTAAATAGTGAAAACTATCTGATATATCAAATCTGCAAACAAATATATGCAATAAAATGATAATGACAAGACAGAGAAATGAGAGTATACATGGAGGAGCGGGGAGTGGATAGAGAGTGGGTTTTGCGGTGAGAGGGGGAAGGCATGAAGGAGCTGCCGTGCTCGGAGGCGGAGATCGATTTCTTTCTGGAGAGAGACGGCGAGGGCGGCATGATCAACGGCGACATGCTTCTCTTGGTGGACGACGGTATTCCTCCTCCTTGACTCATCGTCATTTACTCCGATTAACAATAACTCAACCTCCTCCTATACATCTATATAACAAATCTATGTAATTATGGATCGATCGAAGAAATATTGCAATCTGTAAACCTTAATTGATTTACGAAGTGCATGCATGGAAAATGGATCTAGTTACCAGGTATGAGCAAGGTTTATTAACCGTAAAAATGGCGATTGATGCGAGCCAAAGAGACAAGCTTGACGATGAATATTGATTTTTTATTATTTTTTATTATTTTTCGTTCTATTTTTTTTGTATTGTTTTGTTTATGGGGTTGAAATTTTTGGGAGAGGAGAGGGAAAGAGAAAGGGAGAATCCGCGCCTTTGAATGATGTTAATTTGTTTTCTTCCTTTTTGAGGTTTTTTTTAAGGGTCTTTTTTGGGAGGTTAATGTTTGTTCATGGATTACGATGGAACGAATGAGGGCTTTTTTTCCCTTAAAAAGTTATTTTATACTGTATATATTCTATCTTGTCTCAACTCACACGGAGTTAATTTTCTGTGTCGAAAATAAATAAAAACAACTGAAATAGGTCAGAAAGAGTATTAGTTATCAATTCGGGATGAAATCCGTTGTCCAATCAAAATTACGTGGTTTTGACGTAAAACTATATAGTTTTGCACAAAACAAAGGGTAAAAAAGGGTAACATGATTAATAGAATTATTATCAAAACAACACAATTTTTTAGTCAAAGTTACATAATTTTGATTGGGATATAATTGAGATGAAATTTTTGGGACAATAATCTCAACTCTTATAATTATACATATCTAGGTAAAAGACAACGTATAAACAATAACGGTTGATAAAACCGTTGTCTATTAATGAAGTTCTAACTATCAACAACGGTCAAATAACAACAAGATTATGGGCATCGTTGTCTATACATATATACAACAATATATAAACGACAACGATTATCGAACCGTTGTCTATTAGCGCATATTTGCACATACGACAACGGGTCAACGACAACGGTTATTAAAAACCGTTGTCTATGAGCGCATCCATATACTACGACAACGCTTAAATAACAACGGTAGGCACTATGAGCGCCTTTTTTGACATACGAGAACGGATCTATGACAACGGTAATAAAAAACCGTTGTCTATGAACGCACTTTTGATATAAAAGACAATGATTTTAGCTAAGACAACGGTTTTTCGAGCTACAACAACGGTTTTACACAAAATACGTTGTCTTTCAAGTATTGTAGTAGGTCAAATTTGTAGTAGTGTAATTTTACACTCTAACTATTACACAAGAGCAGAATTTACTCGATGTATACCATCACTTCTCTTGTCATAAAAAAAGTCTCAATTAAAGCATTTATACTAATACCTTAATAGCATCTTCGAAGCCTTAAAACAAAGCAATCAAGATCCGTTTCCTCCAACAAGGGAAACAAACCCTTTTTGAAATCTTTAAACACAAGCAAACAACCCATTAAAACAGATGACCATCAACGCATAGATCAACAGAGCTGCCCTAACGACACCGTTTTCGTATCTCAGACCCGACTCCGCCAAATGTTGGATTGGGGTCCGATTCTAATCGGATTGTTCCTGTTCGTGCTGCTGTGACCGGGCGTCCTGTTTCAGCTACCGGGTAATACCCGACCCATCGAGTTCGGGAGCTTCACCACCAATGGCAAAGCTGTGATTCTCCACACTCTCATATTTTTTGCAGTCTTTACCATTCTCATTATGGCTGTACGTCTTCGAATTTACATGGGCTAAAGCTAGGCTTGGCTATTTTTATTTTTTGTGATATTTATTTTTATTTATTCTTTTCGAATTTGTATATCGCTATGTATTCTTATATGTCTTGTTTGCCGTTTAAATTGGAGAAATTTGTTGCATTGTTTTCCCTTAAGTATGATCGACTATGTGCATTATACTTCACAAATATTCTACTATGTTTTATTTTAAATCCCACAAGGAATGTTGGAGAGAATTTTGATTTTGGTCTTGCAGTATGCGGCATTATTTTTTGGTTTTGTAATTTAAAATAATTTCGAATTTTTGCTCATCGATAATGTATTTTATAAGTTCTTTTCCCATCGTACATATTTTTTAGCAATGACATAATGTTGTATTATAAATGACTCGTTTCAAGTTACCGATATTAAAATAAAACATCAATAAGTTATAGTATAAACATTGGAAATAAAGTGTATACTCTCCACAAGAACATTTAATTACAAGACTAAAAATTGACGTAATCACATTATAAGACGAACAACGACTAGGGTTGTCAATTCTGTTAAGCTGAATCAAAAATGAATTGAAAATTCGATTCATCGTGATTTCGGTTTTCTAATTTGTAAAATCAAATACCAAATCAAAAAAATGGTTTCGGTTTTAACCAAAATTTTGGAGAAGGCAAAAAAACTGTCAAACGAGAATACATTATAATAATATTTTAACAGAATTTATATACATATTTTTTTCTCTCTCTAAATTTATATCCAAGATATAATTCTAAAAATATTTCTTTAGTTAAAAGAGATATGAAAATGACGTGATTAGACAAGATACATATAAAAATATTTTCAATATACAAATATATATATATATATAAAGATATTTTCGGTTCAATTTGGTTTTGTAAATAGATGGTCAAACCGAATACCAAACCAAACACTTATAGTTCAGTTGGATTTGATTCGATCTCTTGTGATGAGATTCAATATGATAAGATTTGAAGATCCCAACATTCCTAGTTGAATGATGAACCTTCGATATTGTAATAGTTTAGTTGAGTTCAGTGTGTTAGGAACTCAGTAGGCTAGAGTTCAGTAGTTGTGCATTCACTAGAAGATTCTCGCACTCAACGGGACAACTCGAGATCGATGAAGTCAGTTGGACAGCTATCGACCAACTGAATATACAAAGGCATTCGTGCCTGCGTACAGAAGTGATCACACGAATGTCATTAGAAGATACATCAATTGAAGGTTCGAGGATTCAAAGGAAGTCAACTCATCGTTCCTTGGAATTTGAACAAGCCTCACCTACTCTCATAACCTCGACTAATAAGGAGCCGACTACTCTGCCATAAAGCTGCTCCCAGACTGAAAAAGAGGGAATCTCTACAACAAAGTTCAAATTATTAGTCTCATTCGACACGTGTCTGGACTCCTTCCAACGGATCTATTCACAAATCCAAGACTATAAATAGGGAAGAGTCTTCATGCAGCAAGACACGGGGAACACAATCTTTCAAGTGATCATACTCTAGCGAACTCAAAGCCAAACACAACAAAGAACTTGCTCAATTGAAGATCATTTTAGTTCTTCTCTCTAGAAATCTTTTAGTTCTCCTTCTCTATCTAAGAGTGCTAATTGTAATATCAATAACTTAAAACCTCGAATGAGTTCATCTTTTGGATTGTTCTTATTGTAAGAACTCATTCACTGTTGGAGAAACTCTAACCTTCAAGATTGAGAAGAGTAAAATCACTACGACTATAAGTAGATATTTGTAATTTGTATAGATTAACTGAGACTTGCTCAGTATAAGCAAACAAGTATGAATGTCTTCTGAACAGATCGACTGAGACTTGCTCAGTACAATTAATACAAGAACTCCTGCTTAGTTCATGCAGTGGACGTAGGACCCAGTGTGTCCGAACCACTTTAAAAACTGACTGTGTTGATATTAATTGTTGCATTGATTAACTGTTCATTTTGCATTCAACTGAGTTTTAATCAAATAAGCATAAAACGACTTTTCAACTGAGACGATTATTTTAGGGCCTACACTTCCGCGTACAACTTCTGATATTGAACTACTGTTCACTAACATAAGTCAGTAGGACTGTCAGTAGAAGAATCTCTGCTCACGCGATCGAGAAAGCATATTTGGCTAATTGACTAGTTCAGTAGCATTCTTCAACTCAGCTCACTTTTGCGTTTTGAGTTTGAAATTTGCATTTAGGTGTATTCGCACCCCCCCCCCACACACACACACACTTGAAACTCGTCTATGGACCAATACGATCAGTCAACTGACAATATTGACAGCCCGAACGACTACATACACATTAAAAGGACTAATTATCAAAATTTTCTATCGAATTCTTAGTTCATGGTACTTGCAATATCAGATGTACTATCTCATTCCCACTAAAATTGAACACATTTCCCAATTAGGGCGTCCCACTAAAATTGGTCAATTTTCGAATTTGACAAATAATTAATATTATATCTCCTATTTTATCATCTTCTTTCTCTTATTTTATCATCTAATTTCACTCATCTTCTTTCTCCTACTTTATCATCTACTTTTCTCTCATACTTTATCATCTATTATCTTGACTCTCGTGCCGAAAAATTAGTGGCCAACTATAGGGGGACGGAGGTAGTATTTAGTAGCCCAAATCAGGCGAATTTACAAAAGCTCAATCTTTTTTCTCGCTCTAAAACAAAGTGGCCATTTACAAACAATCTTAGTTTGGGTTGGGCATCTTTTAGCCCAACAACGTAATTTTCACCTGCCATGTTCCTCGAAGGTTAGGTTATTTTTCTAGGTTAGATGTATAATAAAATTGCAAGCGTGTGCTGCGTGCATACTAAAATTCAATTATCCGATTCCACTTATTATAGGATATTACTATTCTAGCAAAAGGGACATCCAAATAATGCACAAATTGGGTATAATATATTTGGGGATCTTCGTTTTCTTCTTGTCTACCATTAATGTCGGCTGGCCAACCACTAAGCCATTCACAAGGATACTTCACCAGAAAAATTATTTTTTCTATCCGCCTATCAGAATCTAGAGTTTCTACTAATTTAATTAATGTGTATATACATATTCTAATATATGATTTTTAATTAAGTTTATCTTTAAATGAAAAGGTCATAATGATTGTCGAAACTTTTCAATAATTCTCCAAAAAGTAATGTATAACATTGTTGTTATCTCCGCTTCCAACTTGCATACATACAACTCTATTGGTGCTATGTATTTATTATAATCATTAGGTCATTATTACTAATCAAGGATTTTTTTTGTGATTTCCAGCTATTGCTCAAGACGAAATTCTTAATTTTCATATTTCTTGAAAGTCAAGAAAACGATGGTAAAATTATGATTTAACAAAAGAAAAACAGCTTTGTATTATTCTTAAACAAGCAGTCTGTCCAAATTAAAACTATTGTGATTCTCGTAAGAACCCTAATATTCTGTGACATAATGATGATGCCAATGATGATTATATCGAAGTTTGGTTTTCCAAGCTGGCAAATCACCTAATTAAAATTAGTCGTTGGATTTATTTAGAAATTTCCACAGAAAGTGACACGATTATTGTCATCAATCACCTATATCTGTCTTCATTGGAAGACCTAATAAACAAGAAACCCTTTTTCATCTGCAAAATCTCTCTCCTAATTTCTCCATTTCCCTCTCTCTCAATACGATTGTATTAGGGTTTCCAAATTATATCTAGGGTTTTGTTCCTATGCGGAGACGGCCAGCGGAGGAAGAGAGATGGATCCCTTCTTCAGAAACCCAAATTTCTACTGAGAACGATGATGCAATGGATGTAAACCACAATTTTGTTGGATGTATTCACTTCTTTCTTTTGTTTAGTCGTAATCTTGTGGTCATTGGCTGGTGAGTCATGATGTTGGAACGGCTCAATCAAATCGACTGATCTCTCGATAATTGGGTCATTTAGTTTGATTGAGCCGTGCCAATATCATGTATAATTTCTCCCGAAAGTTAGCTCTGATGATTAGTGTTGACCAAACCTAGACAAATTTCACCGGAGCAGTTTGTATGTACCAATTTCGTATACTCCTTGTGTATTGACATGTGTCATTTTTCATTAAATCATATTTAACATATGTCAATACCCTTGTAGTGTGGTACACACAAGGGTATACGAAAGTGGTATACACAAGCTTTTATGAAATTTCACATATAAAGATGTATGATTATTGCTTTTATTTCAAGCCGAATTTATTTTCCTGAAAATGTGAGCAAGATTCATTTTAGATTGTGAAGATCGACGATGATTGAGGTACAATTTTTGTTTTATTTTTTGGCATGACGATTCAGCTTCTTCCTTTCATTGGGTCTTCTGTAAAGAGATATTCTCCTATATTAGCTAACAATGTTGAGTTCTTATTTTAATAAAAATATGCATTAGTTTTGAAATTTTTTATTCAATCATATATGATTATATATATTTCATTTTTTTAGGTTTATCTAATTAGTAATTGAATCAAATCAGGCACATATGAATATATTTGATTCATAAATTCTAAGCCATATTATTCATATTTTTGGGTTTCCTTGTTTGTAATTTTTTTTTTTGTTTACTAATTGTTTAATTTACTTTGCGACATAATTTTTGGCTTTTGGCTTTTGACTTTTCTTTCTAAAACAAAATAGCTAGTTAGTGTTTGGTAAGACCTACGCTCCAACTCCTACTTCTGAAAAGAAAAATCAAAATAGTATTTTAATTTATATATCCAAAAATGATGTGCAAAAAAAAAATCTCGTGTGTAAATAATTATGTCTGGAAAGATCTGGGCTTTTATATATTATTAACAGTTTTCAGTAGGTCATCTATATTAGAGCGGGCCCTATGATTCATAAGGTTTCACAGTCCAAATCTTAGCCCATTAATCGAATTCACATTTATTTATTTCACTTTAGAAAGTTCTGCCCTAACTCTAGATTTATGATTTTGGCATGTAATTATAAATTGCCCCCAATTTAAATTATTAAATTCTGAAAATTATAGATCAAGTCTTCAATTATTATGTCAAAATATATAACACTCAACTTGTCGCAGGGAACTTATCTCATTTATTTTTTATATAATTACTAAGTAAAGTAAAGAGTTGTTAGTTATCAGTAAATGACTAGATCTCTCAACCCAAAGTGATTAGTTTATGCTAGGGGTATTAATTCGGTAAAATCGAAGCGAACCAAATTTTCAGTTAACCAAAATTTCAGTTCTATATTTTCTGAAATCAAATATTGAAGTATGGTTCGATTATAACCAAATTTCCACGAATAATAAGAAAAGTTAAAAAAGTTATAATTTATTTATTAAATATAAATATTATAGATTTTTTTTTATTAAAAACACTACTCTCTCCGTCCTATTTAACTTATTTTTGTTTCCTTTTCTACGTCACACTCAACTTGTTTTCAACCCAAAAAAAGGTTTTTATATCGTAGGACCACACTTTTACTACTAAAATTCATCTTTTAAATTATAGGACCCACTACTTTACTATTAAATTATTTTATTTAAATTGTAGGATTTACGCATTTACTACTACAACTCACCTCACCTTAATAAACTCGTCGGAAAGTTTGAAGTTTAGTTAAATGGGATGAAGGGAGTATTTTGTTATAAAATATTCAAATATTTTCGGTTTGTTTTATTCGGCTAATCGATTGATTAAACCGAAAATAACCAAAAATCGAAAAACATAAAAATCAAAATAAAAAACCAAATCAAAAAATTTTGGTTAGGTTTGGTTCAATTGAAAAAATAATTTTATAGTTCGGTTTGGTCGGTTAATCGGACCGATTAACAAACCTAGTTTATGTTTTCATTATTATTTGGGAAAAGAGGCAAGATTAATATTACAATTTACAATCCAAAAAGAATACCAAACAATTTAGGAACGAGAGGAGTATTTCTCCGATAGCGATGGGTGAATAGAGAATAACTCCACATCTCCGTACGTACATGGTGAATTCGAACCAACCCCCGACATTGGAGAGCAGACACTCCATTCAGATGCTAAAAACATGCAACCAACACAAATCTACGCCAACCACCACCTTCTTTATTTGCTTTCCATCTTCATTGGCGTACATTGATTCACAGATTCGTATAACAGAAACTCACTCTCACCACAACTGATTCTTTTTCTTCATTAAAATCTCTGAATTATTGATTGTAGGAACAGAAATTGATACGTAGACGCAGAATTCCAGGCTACATTTACCAGTTTCATCCGCTTTCTCGAAGCCTTTTAACAGAGGTGGGATCTGGTTTTTTGTATCCTGCTCTTTGAATTGTTGATTCCGCGAATCCTTGTGATTTCTTCATTTAATTGTAGATCTGAACCTAAAAACGATAGGGGAATTTGTGTGTTTGTGTTTGTGTTTGTATTTTCTGTTTCTGCAATAATGTTGAAATTAATTTGAGATGATGTAGGTGTGTGTTTCTGCGATTTGCTTTTGATGTAGAGAGGTGAAGCGCACCTTTCTTTTGCCTCGAGGCTTCGATCGATCAATCGACGCAGAGTCTTAATTATCTGGTAATTGAGGTGACGAATTTATCAAATTAGAGCTGGAAAGATGAACAGTTTTTCAATTTTTCCCCTAATTATGATTTTGAAACTTTTTGCAGGTAAAACTGAATCGTGGTGAGATCTAATCTCATTCAAATGACGGACGTTTCATTAGGCGTGAGGGCGAAGAGGAAGCGCGGCCGGCCGCGCAAGGACAGCAACCTAAGCCGGGACGGCACATTACCGTCGCCGGAAAATTCGAGTTTTATGAAAACACAAGGCGGCGCGGAGTTATTATATCCTACTCCGGCGGATGCCAACAAAAAACCTCAACAAGATTGCGGCGATGAAGGCATGGTGGGGAGCATGGTCTACGGCGTCATCGAAGGCTCGTTCGACGCCGGATATTTAATCTCCGTCAGAATCGGCAACAACCTCACACCTTTCCGGGGAGTAGTTTTCCAGCCGAGGAAGGTCGTCGCCGTTACTCCTGGGAATGACGTGGCGCCCCAAGCTAAGATGTATCAAAGAAGAGAAATCCAAGTCCCAGCCTATGACAACACCAACATCAACAACAACAATAATAATAATAATAATAATAATAGTAGTAATAATAATGCTAATGTAGCAACAAAGCAGCCAGTTGTGAGGCCGTTGATTCCTCACAATGTGGCGCCGCCGTACTCCCACACCGGATCGCCGTCGAACATGGAAGCGAAACTCGCCTTAAGGATGGTGGAAGAAGACCAAGTGATGCAGGCGTTTGAGGTCTCAATATCATCCAACTTAGCAACAAATGGAGAAGTTAAACAAACAAGCTCTGCTTTTCCTAGTAAAGGGAGCCTCACTCAAGAGCCAGAATCAACTCCATCAGCCTCGAATCTCCAGCTCCACCATAATCCTATGGAATCTCCGTTCGAGATCCAGCAAGAACAAATAATCTGCAGAGAAACCCAAACCCAAACTCAAACCCACTCGCCACAACCAATCAAGACCGATCTTCAACAGCCTAATCTCTACTACAATGAGTCATCAAGGACACAAGATGTGAATTTCCACGAGAATCTCTTCAGCAGAGGAGATTCGCGAGAGGCAGAGACGGAGGTGCAGCAAGCTAATGCAATGTACCCCAGCATGGGATCGTACCACCAAGCGTTGGTGGCGGGTAATCCTCTGCTGCTACCTCCGGACCTTATTGGTGAGCCGCTTGACTTCATGATGGAGAGGCCTAAAACGCCTACCAATTGTAAGAACTCAGACGAGAATAACTTGGAAGTGCAGTCGAGACTGGTGGCCGGCGGCGGCGAGGATGCGATGGGCAGTGCTGAGGCGGCGGCAGCGTCGCCGTACAAGCTGGAGCTTGCGACTCCGCAGTCGGGTCTCAACACGAGGATATCGGACATGGATTTTGTTCTTGCTAATGCTCATCATCAGATCACGCCAACTGATGACAACTCTTGAATAATTATTACCGTTCGGCCACAATAACGTTGACGGTACGGCTTCATGATCCGCCTATTTTTTTTCTTTTCAGTTTGAATTCAAATATTAGTTTGATTCTTTTTCATTTTTAGAGACAGTTTTGTTGTTTTTTCTTTCAAACATTCTTCATAACGGTCGTTTTGGATCGATTATTGGAAAAAATGATAACTTGGATTCATTTTGTCTACACTATAGTGGTGCATCTCCTTTGTATAGCTAGGATATTTATTATACTAAATGTAACAATTTTTATTCATACTAATAAAACATAATGCAACTCAAATATAATTATAGTTCGATAGAATCATCTGACTATGTATATATTTCTAAAAATGCAGAATTAGATTTGTATGACGATTGAGGTATGGTAGTATGGTCTTGTGTGGAGGTCCGTTATTATTAAGAAAAAATAATATTAATCAAATTACTATCTATGACTAGAAGAATATTTTGGTAAAGCTTAAAGTCCAGCGCCCAATATTCAAAGTTGTTTGTTATGTTGAAAACCTAGATTTTGTGCGTGGTTCCTTAATCGATTCTGTGGCTTAAGATGAACTTCTTTAGTGCTATGTTGATTGCTTATCTCAATTGCCCTCACTCACACACTTTCCTAGACTCGGATTGTTGTTGACTCTTGTTGTTACTCGTAATCGCTGGTGATTCTGCCCTAATTTGGCATTTTTTGTATGGTTGAGATGTTAACATTGCAGAGAGACATAAGCGAAAGCATAGAAAAAGTGATACTAAGTTTTGCAAATAATGTAGTAATAGTGGTGTGTGTGCGTGTGTTGGATCCTCCTTGCAAAGTCCGGTATGAAGCTGCAATTAAATTGCATCCATTGCACATGCAACTCCATTGTACTATATCATAAAATCAATTTAAATGGAAGGGAAAAAATGATTAGCATTCTAGCTTGATCTAGAATAGTATCATATATTTTAAATATTCTATCTTCATCTAGAATAGTATCATATATTTTTAATATTGTAGGACACTATGACGGCTATATAAGTACTCATTTACTAACAATTGTTATACAAATTTCATCATTCATTCAATACTCAAAACTCTCCTCAGCTTCACTTTCTTCTAGACCACAAAAATAAATATCATATAATGAAGGTTCTCTTCCTTATTTTGAACCTACTATAGGAAATGACTTAAAGAAAAATTAGAAATAATATAACCGAGAAATATTTTAAAAGTTGAATATTAAGAAAATGTAAAAAAAATTAGTTATTTAGATAGGGAAAGAAATTAAATTTGTAGCAAAATTATGCTTTTAACTTTTTAAATTTTGGTAGGAAAATAAAAGATAACTTAATAAATACCCAATTCTAAATATAACATTGGATCGGATAAATATGAAAATCACAAATTTATAGCCTTCATTATATTAAATAACCGTCTAGAGATCTAGAGTGTCTATAGTCGATCAACTCTAAGAATTTTGCAAACATCTTTCACTCACCAATGTTTCTCCCATGTTTTCCCCTAAATAGTCAATAGATGTGATCTGGATTGGTTTTTGTTTAATTGAACTAAAACTTGGAACACATTATTTTTTATCCATTGCTACTACTTTTCTACTTTGACTCTTAAATTTGAAAGTTCGGTTATGCAATATATAACACTATTTATAACAACATTTGGACTTTCCTAAAGAAAAATTCTCTTTGTTTGGCAAAGATGAGAAAATGAGAGAAGAAAAATATGTGATAAAGAAAGTAAAAAAGAAAAATAAATGTGAAAAATAGAGTGAATTTTATACATTGTTTGTATAAGAGAAAGAGAAGAAATAAAAGAGAATAAGAAATGAAATAAAAAGTGTAAATTTAGTTAAGGTTAAAATAGGCATTTCTCAAACTCACTTTTTTAACACCATTTTCTCTCATATTTGAAGAGAGAATTTTAAGAGGGCCTGGCCTCTCTTTTCTCCATTTCTCCTCTCAACCAAACAATTTATTTCTCTAGTTTCTCTCTTTCGTACTTTTCTCCTCTCTAACTCTCTAGATCCAAGCAAGGAGTAAACACAAATTTAATCTCATAAACTGATTAGTTTTTCATTGTTTTGATTGCAATATCCATCACTATATAAATCTGTCACACTAATAGCACTCTAATACAGTTTACTGAAAGTAAACCCAAACACTATAAACTCGGACATCATTCTACCAAATGTAAAAGATGATTTTATAGAGACATGACAACTTGAGGCAAAGGAAAAAGAGGCAAATTTTATCCACTCTTTATGCATTTCTAACGAGTTTCAGTAGCTCAACAGCTTCTTTCAATCTTCTCTCTCCATTTTCTCTAGCTGCCAAATTCCTTGCATTCCTGCACTCATCAACATAAATCATTTATATGTGGAATAAAAATTTACATCAATTAGTATGAGCTGTGCTAACCTCTTATCATTTCCTGCCTTCCTTGTCAGTTCTTCCGCAAAGTTGTTCAGCCTCTTCAAAAGAGCCGGTGACTTGCGAATAGCTTCTGCTCCATTTTCGATTTTGCATATTCTCTTCAACAGCTCAGAAGCAATGAAATACCCCTCCTCTTTGTTTCTGATGAGAAAAAATGATCATAAATTGTGTCAGCGCAATAACCATACCAACTTGTGATCATATAGTTCAGGGAATGGGAATGCACCGTAGGAACTCCAGTAGCACGGCTTCAACACATCCACGGCTCTCAACCAATACACGTGCTAGGGATGGATAACGGGCTAGATTTCTAAGAGTGGACAATGCGTGCTTAAGAACTTGTTGATCTGGAATGCTTCTGCTAACAGAGAGGATTAACTTGTGTAAAGTGGTGACAGCTCCAGCAGCAACAAGCTCTTGGCAGCATTTTTCTGATAATTCTGTGGCCATATCTGTTGTAAACAGAGCAATACTATTATGCCATTTGTGTTGTCTATTGTTTTGAAGGGATAAGATGGCAAATGCTTACCCAGAGTGGCACATGTGTGCAGAATGCCACTGAGACTTCTCATGTTGAGAAGTTCTGAAACTGCAGAGACTAGCCGGTTTATTAAGCGTTTGCTATCGTCTACATTTGCAGCAGATTTTTGCATTCTCCATCTCAAGTACTGCAACTGGTCCTTTGCTTCTTTCCTGGCAAGGTAGCCTTTCCAGTATGACTGTCAATCGTAAGAATTTAAATTAGATGAAAATGGGATGACAAAAGCTCAATCTGATTGTATTTGAATTAGACGAATAAATGGTTTTCAGTTCACACAAATATTGATCATGAGAATTCTTCATTTTTGTTAAGTTGACCAAGCTCAAACATCTGCAGAGATAAGATGTTTCACATGACAAATGACTCACTTGAATTACAACAGCACGCTGCTTTTCTTTTTTAGCCATTTGTCTTGCCAGCCATCCCCGAACATATGATTGGACAACAATCGCGCATTTTGATTTTACTTGAAAAACATGCCTCCACCATCTCTGCAACTTCAGCACTGATTGAAGGAGTATCTGCAGTTGAAGACCTTGGTAGCTGTACTTCGTGGACTCTCTAGAACGGGAAGCTCCTACAATAGAGTATATTGAAGACAGTAATGGTTAAAATCAAGATAATTAGATAAATTCACTAGAAGACATTCTTACCTAGAAGCCTTCTCCTAGTGGCCTGCCCTCTAATAAAACGTTGAATATCACTCGCAGCACGCCTTTGAGAAGTGAATGACTGACGAAAATTCATATAGCGGAAAGCACTTTGGATCTTTATAGTAGCATCCTTTTTCAACAATAATTCATTTCTTTGTATCCACCCTCGGCAGAAGCTCTGTAAAACATGGACACACAACATTCATTATAGCTACAATTCATGTGAAAAGGGGAAAACACAGAAAGTGATACATCTTAATATCGTATCACCCCCAATACAGGTCTCTATTATGAAACTAACAAATTTGATACATCATTTAAGGTCATTCCCATAATGTTGAAACTTGAAAGGAAACAAAACTTTGATATAGGCACTAGATGTGGAATGGACTACAAAAGTCCATGTGGACTGTCAACTTAACTATATGCAACATTTGCATATCACAGTTTCTCTTGAAAAACAATGGAGAACAGACAGTAGGCAACAAGAGAAGCATCAAGCAAGTATCTAAGGTGAAATGGCTTGAAAGAAAGTGAGATCACTTAAAATTTGTTACACTTGGGTAGACAACCTACTTGAATAAAAGGTACCCGGGACAGCTGAAGAGTTTGAGTTACAATAGTAAGATAAACATTCAAAAACTTATTCCAGCAAGTTATCTTAGTGCAGCAAGGGAAGGATGAATAGAAACCTTAAAAAACTTACTTGAATCATAATAAAAAGATGTTTTTGTTCCTGAACTTCTCTACGAGCCATCCATCCACGAAAATGAGATTGAATGATTATAGCCGATACATTTTCCTTTCTGTAGATCTGGAAGTCTCTTTTACTCCTCAAACGCCTTAATTTTTTTTGAATAGTTATCACTGCTTGCTTCTTGCTTGCATAACTTTTTCTTACCATCCAACCACAATAATGCCTCTGGATTTTAGTTGCAGCAACATGATGACGTTGGATAGATTTGTTAGCTGCATAGGTTTTCCAGGAATTCTGAATTGCTCTTATTGCTTGCTTCTTGCATGAAAAACTCTTTCTCATCAGCCAACCACGATAATGAGACTGGATTTTAACTGAAGCAACATGCTGACTTCTGATAGATTTGTTTACAGCATAATCTTTCCAAGAACTCTGAATTACTCTTATCGCATGCTTCTTGCAAGAAAAATGCTTTCTCATCAACAGACCCCGATAATGACTCTGGATCTTGGTTGCAGCAATGTGTTGACTTTGCATAGATTTGTTAATGACATAGTCTTTCCAAAAGTTCTGAATTCTGAGTGCTGCAGATGTCTGGAGATTGTGCAGTCTGTCTTCTACATTCACAACTGTGATTTTCTCTTTAAGCATCTCCCTATGAGCATTAATAGAAGGTGCCTTTTCACCAGGCTTGCTGCTCATTACCATAGCAAAACAAAAGACATCTGTACTCTGTGATTGATTAGAACTGGTCCTTGCTACATAGTGACTCCGAGCGAGCCAAATCCTTACAGCCTGCTGAATGACTATGATGGACTTCCTCAAGTTAACAAAGTAATGCCTGTCAGCCATAAATGTAACATATGCTCCAAATTTTCCTAAGTGGTTCCTCCTTGCTGTATAATTAGCTATAATATCAAATAGAGTAAAAAGGATAAAAATGATAAATTATATTTCATGTCTGCACAAAAGAAACACAGACAAGATGATGATGCTACTCACTCCATGCAATGCGTTCCACCGGAGATTCTTTCCTCGTTACTGATAGCCAAGCCAAAATGGCACTTTGCAAGGTTAGAGCTGCATTTCTAATCCTCATATAATTTCGATGTTCCACTATTTGTCTATAGTTAGACTGTATGATTAATGCTGCATTCTCTGAAAGTGGAATATTATTATCAGGACATTGTGTTAATGGCTGGCAGCAAAATATAAAATACAAGAAGAAAGAGTTCAACTGAAATAGGAAAGGTTTCAGCAGAAGTTTGAAGTGATAAATGCATGAGAAACCAATATTTCCATAACCATTGCAAATAAAAAAAAGAGGTAAAGTATCTACAATATCATTTTGTGTTTTTCAATGCCTATATCACATAGAGCAGAACTGCCATTTCAAAATAGGATTGTGGTGCTTTTTGGAAATTTATCAGAATTAAAGACAATGACTGTTAAATTAATAATTATGAAAGAACCATAGAGATCCTATGTCGTGAGAAAGTTTAAAAAACTTTGAAAAGCATGTCAAAATCAAGTATTTTTTTCTGGAAATTGCCACCTCTTTGAACTACAATGTCCTTTTCCTGCCATTTTGAAACTGCATCTGGATTTAAGCTGCACTTGCCATTTTGGTGAGCCATATCTTGCCACCAAGCCATAACAGCCTTAAAATCTCCTTTAGGATCTGCACCAGGAAGGAGAAACCAATGTAAGTGTAAGTAAAAACTCTGTTCATAAGCAATATTCTCATAATTTTACGTGTCTGTGGTGGACAGCTGAACAATGATTGATCAAGTACACATATTGTCATTGCAGAATGATAGGAGGAAGGGCTGCAGCAGGGAAGAAAAGTGGGGAAGGGGAGCCTTCAAAGAAAGAAAATGGGAAGGAGAAATGGGGACATTGGATGGGATCGGATTAGCGGTTGAAGCCCGTGCATGCACATATGAATTTGCGTGCTCTTAAAATTATAGGAGTAACTTGCGATGACGTAAATTAAGGCTGCCTTTTCCGAATGGCTAAATGGCCTCTACGGAATAGGTAACTGTAGTTGGTTGCCCTCTAATATTTGAAGAGCCACCTCATTAAATGTAAGAGGTGTGGCTATTTAGAGGAAGAATCCCTCCTTTCTGATTAAGCAAGATTTCGCTATTAACTCCAAATATTTTGGAAGTGATGACAACCACTTGCATGCATTAATGGAACAACCCCAGCCTCTATTTACCTACCGTCCAGTCCCTTTCTGTTGGGACATAATTCAGGACCATCTCCACGCCAACATCCCTCCTTTATTCTCATAACCGAGGTATATCACAGAACCACCATCACTTAATAATCTTCTTGAACAATCTAACAAAGTACAGCCAAGTTTTAGAATGAACTTATGCTAAGTTTCATTTTTTCCACCCCGAATGTTTAGAATGACATTGGATACCGTGAATCATCAAACTTAGGAGGTATGTATATCTACTTTTATGTTGACTGAACAAAGAGAGAAACTACAGCTGAGAAAGATATTATGATCAAGTTCATTGAGAGTTCCACAATCTTAGTCAGGTTCACAACTTGGGATGTCAATAAATAAGATCTAGAATTTCTTCATCATAATAATATACTGCAATCAACTTAATATATTCCAATGAGAAGACAAGTTTGGTGAAAACATTTCTCACCGTTCGGGTCTGTACTTGATTGTCTGCTGTCTGGAATTTGGCAACCGAAGCCCAGAAGTTTATGAAAATTTAACTTATCCTGAAGAAAAAAGATGTCAAATGCATTACATGTGTCAACTAGTAAAGTTATGAACATAAACGTGATTCAAAATGTTACCATATTTTTTTTCACGAGTAGTTGAACGGAGAGAAACACCCTAAGGACAATTACACTCTGTCCATTACATGCACCATTATGTTCTAGTATGTCGCTCACTTGTAAAACCTGGGGTGGCAGTCGCATGCAAATTAGTCCAAGAAACACAGAATCAATATCTAATTCACTACACTTTCAAGATAATTATTGACACTTCCAAGCAAATGATCGTGCTAAAAAGTTTGTTTGCAGATTGCTGTATAGATTATGACATGTCCTATGCTTGTCCAATCATTCATTTCTTATATTCGTGTACAACATCAGAAATAGATGTACTCCCTCAATCCTTCTAAAGTTGTCTTTCCATTTTCGGTTGCCCCGCTAATGTTGCCTTCGTACAAAAATGGGAAAGAGAGGTTGCATTTTTGTAAATATAGAGTGCCCATTTCAATCTAATTAAAGTAGAGGGTCCCACATCTTACTACACAACTGCACATTTCTACACACTTTCTTAATCTCCGTACCGGAACCTACTAAGACAACTTTAGTGGGACAGAGGGAGTATCAAACAAAGTTGACGTCCGTTACTTAGAAAATTAATTAGATCAATTCCCCAGCTATAAAATGTTTGTTTATAAGACGAACTTATTAAAATATAACTTTTTGTCTACAAAATCCCGAAAAAAGTTGATTTATTGAACTTGTCCATACCAATGAGTCAAAAGCTTCTCGAATTAGATAAAAAGTTCGGGAAGATGCTATCGAATAAACACTTTTCACGAATAGCAAGAATGCAAGATATCATTTGTGACAAATGAATGTTCATCACGTTATCCTTCATGCAACAACTGGAATTAATTCAGGTAGCAATTCGAAACTAAGCCTTTTGTTCCCATATCCACCGTTACATGGTACCGTTACATGGTAAAAATGAAAATTAGCATTACCTCCGGAAAGTTTCCAAGCGAGAGATGTCAACTTTTGAGACAAGATGAAATTGTGAACTGCATCCGTGTATTCAATTGCCGACATGATAGAAACCTCTTTCTTTGTTTCACTCGTATCCCGCCGACCATACTAGAGTAAGTTCGCATCGGACCAAATAACAAGGACTAGAATTGCAGGCAAATTACCTTAAAGAAACATGAACAGTCATGCTCTTTGCGTAAGTAGTAATCAAGCAAACACCACATGGCTTTTCCATCCAACAACGAGGAGTGACTTTCAACCTTAAGTTCGTAAGTTTCACAAACCGCCCGAAAGAGAGAATGTCTTTTCTATTAGATCAAACATACGTCAAGTTATTAAGGAAAACATGCAAAGTAAAAGGTTACATGCTTGTTCACTCAATCCTCCCATAAATATCTCATCCATTAGCTTATACACAAGAAAAACTCACTGCTAGGAAGTACTCTTAGCCAAGCTTTTCAATCTATTCTCTATTTTATTTCTTTCTATAAAGTTAAAATGTTTGCACGAAGAGCAAGGGGATATCACAATCCAAGATACAAATTAACTAGAATTTTCTTGTTTTGCACTCGCTCCCCGTGAAATATGACCGTGAAACAACATCGCAGAATCTTAAGCAGGTATATTTGATTTATTCACCTGAATCCAGGTAAGCAGCAAATCCAAGGGCATTTGGGTGCTTGAATTCTCCTGCATTTTATTGCAGACATGGTTAGATAAAAAATTACTAAGACATAATACTTTGAAGTTCTTGCAAGAAAATATTTCCACTTGCATGGGACAAATGTATGCATGTTAAGCTATACCAAAGTTTATGTATAAGTATATTGATAATCTTTCTTTAACAAGGAGCGAAAGCAATTAATGTAGCATAATTGTTCGTACCACAACTCCTCGAATATTTGAGATTTCCTCTGATAAAAGTGATTTGTTGATTAAGAGAGGCAACTGCAAAAAATATAAGGTTGAATCAGCAAATTCCTTCCCCGAGTTTGATATACAAGCCTTGATGGCATAGTCGCAGGTTTAATAGTACAAATGATACAATAATGACAGTCACAAAATATCTTAATCAATGTGAAAAATGAAAAAATAAGTAAAATAAATGACTGGATATTAATTTGAGATTGAAGACCTCGACGAAAATATGAATTAGGAATACGGTCACCGACCAGTAGATGAATAAACATGTTCCAGAGCAAGGAAAGTGTAAGCTCCCGGTCACCACTAACTACATCTTCTGCTATGATTTCTGTTCCTTCTTCATCAAGTAACAATACACCAGCCTGCTTTAGATATTGCAGTGCAATACCACAATTGAACAGACTCTTCTTCTGTGTATCAGATGGAACTATCGTTTTCTGTCAAAGTATGAATTTAAAAATCACATCATATTAAGCAGAGAAAGAAACAGGACAAATTAAACAGTCTTCTCACGTCCAGCAGACCATGAGAATGGAAGAATCATGTCTTAGAAGTCCAGTGACTCTGCAAAGCCTGACACCATCACGGAGATCTTTGAATAAATCAAAGATTTTGAAGTCACAATCGATCAAAGGATTCTGTGGCATGGAAGAAAGGTGATCATGAATTTGTTAAAGTGAAAGGGAAGTTCGACAGAAAACCCAAAAACAGTTCAGATTTTTTCTCTACAAAATTGTACTACATGCTTAGCCTCTTACTTGCTGGTAAGTTACACTATATCCAACAATCACGAGATGTGCTAGAAGATTTCCTTCCCCATGCATCACATCAGATGTAAGAAAGTCTGGTTTGAGAAGAAAGCAAAAAGGTCAAGCCATACATACCAACAATAACAACAATAACAAGCAGCACAAGTCCAAACATATTCACAATATCAACAAAGCGGTATTACCAATAACCAGTTGGCGGCTTGATTTAATATCAGATTGTGATGTAAACAATGGAGGAGAACCACCATCTATTCCATCAATACCATATTTAAGGGGAAGACTTGTCTGACATTTGGCTCTGTCAATTATGATTACAAGCAACAAAAATCGCTTCAAAATTACATTTCCTAGCTTTTCATAGTACCCCGGCCTGTATAAACCCTCAACCTGCTTGTTATAAGCATGTTCTTTAGCCAGTCCGGTATGTGAGAAAAACTGTTTTTCGAGAACCATCCTCAAGAAAGCATTTTCTGGCTCAGAATGGACGATACCATTTGGCAACAAAGAATCACCACCCAAGATTATGTAAAGACCAATTCTAAGCCAAATAGGGCTATAACACATGAGAACTTTTATGGCTTTCTCCTTCATCCCAACATCACTCACTATGGGGCAACTTGCCTTCATTTTCAATCTCCCTTCATCAATGTTCTGAAAATTATTATAAGGAAGTCGTAAGAGATCGTGTAAGAATAGCATAGTCAATGATAATGCAGGAAAGAATTCAATTCGAATGAGTGAAAATGCATAACATGAATAGGTTAACTCTAGGGAAAGGAAAATTGCGTAGTTCACCTTTGTTACGCGAGTCATTGCTTCGAAAATATCTTTGCAACTATCCAAGCTCAAATACATCCTCATTCTCTCCTTCAAGTCCTCAAAACTACATAACTCCTGCAACGAAGTCCTCAATCTGGAAAACTTGGAATTAGAAAATCCAGTTTTTGCAAATTCATCGTTCTCCTCCACTCTCCAAAGCAAATCCCTCTGCCTCTTCGGGCCTCTCCAAGCCTCATCAACTCCCACCCTTCGGCTTCGCCAACTCTCTCTCTTCCCATTACTCTCTACTTCTTCCTTTCTCTGACCACCTAAATTAGTATCAAAACCATCTCCGGTAAAGCTCGCCGGATCACAGCCGCATGAACTAGGGTTTTCCAACAAAAAGTTGAGCCACACCGTCAGCGATCTCGCAAGTGACTTGATCGATTTTTCCTTCTCGCTTTGAGCCTTCCTTGCAGACTTGGTCTGCTCGAGCTCAAATGCCTTCAATCTGCGGGCCGCCTTCGATTTCCAGGCCGACGTTTTCGAGCCGCGACGAATAGAGGACGAGGGGGAGTTTTTCAGAGCGGTGAAGAACTGCGGGGAAGCTGGAAAACTCGTGTTTCTCGTCGGACATTGAGGGGTTTTGAGATTCGAAATGTCTCGAAAAATCGAAGAAGATGAAGCATTAGGCAATGGCGAAGAAGTTATCAGTTTGGGCTTCCGTTTTCTCGACTCCATTGTTTTGGGAACCTCTTGATCGGTGAGAGCGTTTTACTGAAAGTAAAAGAGAATCGATTTTTTTTTTTCGAAAGTGTAGTGAATTGCTTTTTAGCCGTTTCTGATTTGAATTCAAATTTTGAACGGGCTGGCGGTTCGTTCATCCATGGCGGCGAAAGGACGGAGATACCCTTGGTAGATCGTCCTCTTTCCTCGAGCGCCTAGTAAATTGCGATATTGACGGAATTACCCTTTGTAGAATCGTAAATTCGTAAGTCATGTGTTACATCATCACATTATACAGGAAATTCGAAATTAGTTCTCTAATGGTCTCTACGGAATAACCTTTGTAGAATCGTTAATTCGTTAGTCATGTGTTACATCATCACATTATTGAGGAAATTCGAAATTAGTTTTCTAATATGATCTCTATATGATTTTGACCCTTTATTTGTGGTGTGTGCGATTTTGGCCCTGGAACTTTTATACTTGTCTGATTTTTTTCTTGTGATCAAAATTGTTAAACAGAAAATGGCGTGTGCACTTCACTCACTGTTGAAGGACCAAACCCGACACTGTCTAAAGTTACGGAACCAAAATCAAATACTATTCATAATTACAGTATCAAAATCAAATATTATTTAACATTATAGAACCAAAATTGAACATCCACAATAAATGACCAAAATTTGACCAAAATTTGACAGACGATTCAATTAAAGGACTAAAAATGAATAAAGTTGGAATTAAATAACTAAAAATGTACAAAAATTATTTTTTTTTTAGATCAAGTCGACAACATTCATTTGATATTTATTAGAGTAAAACTTTCTATTTATTCGAACAAGATTTAATTATGTGATAAATCTCGAACATTAACAAAATTTTATGATATTCGATATGTATTAATTAGACAACTAAATTTTGTAAAATCAAAGGAAGAATAAAAGAGGAAATATATGCTCACCCAAGTGTTGCAGCATTAATAGTTTATCTAAAGGAATACACTCTTCTACAAGTTAAATTTAGCTCAAAAGAGACTTAATCATTTAATAAGGTCTAACTAGAAAATATATCGGGACTGAGCCACAGGAATAGTTGGCAGGTGGGTGTTTGGGATAGCTGAAGCTTATCGATAAGTGCTGAAAGTTGTTGAAAGCTGCTGAAAGTGGCTGAAAGTAGCTGAAAGTTGTTGATTTTGATAATTTGTAAGTGTTTGCAAAAAGTGCTGCAAGTCAAAAATTAATATTTGAAAAAATTAATAAAGTGATATCTTATAAAATGAAAATGTTATTTATTTCTCACTTATTAAACAAATTTAGAATTTTTACACAAATAAAATTTAAGATATATTTCCACTCATATATAATAGTATTTTAATAAAAAAATATTAAAATTAAAATTAGAAAAAATTAAGAATAATTAATATTATTAATTAAAATCAAGAATGAAAAATATTATAAATTATAATATAATGTATTAATTAAAAATAATTATAAAATTATAATATAATGTATTAATTAAATATGATAAAATTATAAAAGCTATAAGCTATCGCCAATTTGCCCGATACCAATACCTACGAAAATTCTCTATCTCGAGGCCAAATAGCTTTCAAAGAGCCTATATAAGTTCGAATTTTCCAAACACCAATCTCATTTCCCGAGACAGCTTTCAGCTATAAGCTGCTTCAGCTAAGCTATCCCAAACACCCCCTTAGACTTGTCTCTCTTGGACTACTTTTATGGCGTTGAAAATAGGTGTTTGGTTGAACTAAATGAATAAAAATAAATTGAAATACATTTTGCCAAAATGTTTATACGGCAAACGTAATTGCCGACATACAACTAGGCAAACACATGGGGCAAACAAGTTCATCCATTGAGATGATGTCATGTGGTGTTTTCTCACTGGTTGGCTATACTTTTTTTTCCAACGGATAGATCAGGTATATTTTTTACACATTTTCGTAAAAATTAAAAATATACAAAAATTCGTATTTTTTTCTCTATAAATAGAGACCAATATTGCCATATTTTTTCACACCCTTAAATCCTACAATTTTCTCTCATTTTATTATCATTCTACAATTTTTTTTTCTTGAGCCATGAATCCAAACAACTACAATTCTCAAAAATTCCCTTACTCTCAAGGTTATTATCCTAGCTTCGAAAATTTTCAAAACTCCGACGAATTCATACAAGATTTTGGTATGAATTCTTAATTCCCACATAATCCTATCCAATCTGAATATCACCAAACCTCTCAAAACACTTCCCCAAGCTCCTTTTAAAATGTCCAAAAATCTTGTAACAATCCACAGAGTTGGAATGTGCAAGAAAATATTACACTAATGTCTGTTTGGTGTCGTATTAGTAGAAATCTGATTGTTGGCACCAACCAAAATGTTAATATGTTATGGAAAAAATTTATAATTATTATGAACAAGCTCGAATTGAAAACAAAATGGGCGAGCAAAGGTCCGTCGAGTCACTCAGACAACGTTATAAACGTTTGAATACAAATGTTATGAAGTGGATTGGTGGATATATATAAGGAAGCGTACAAGCGTAGCAGAAGCGGATTGTCCCCAGATGATATTCAAAAAGAAGTTGAAGTTAAAGTTTACTCACCACGAGGTCTTTGAAAAAGTGATGAGTGAGAATCTGAAATGGTAGTTGAATTTGGAATCAACTGGCTTTACACGTAATGTGGATCAAAGTGAAGACACTAGTGAAGAAAGTCGTAGTAGCTCGAAAAGAAACAGGATCGATGAAGATGGTGATCCTCCAACCGATTCCACTCCAGAGACTCCTAGGAGTGAAGGTTCAACATTACGTTGTCCTATGGGGAGAGAAAAGGAGAAAGCTCTTGCGAAAAAAAAAGGCAAATCGGTAGCATCACAATCTTCTGTTGTCCCTTATGATTTCGCTACTGAACTTCGTGCATTGACGATCCATCGTGAGAAGGAGCTTGAGGCCCAACACCACGAGAATGGGCTACGTCAACAAGAGATTCAGACACGTCAACAGGAGATGCAGATGATGGACCGGAGGATGAAAACGGTTGCTTGGAATGCACTGATTCAGAAAGCTGTATTGAAGAAGACTCGTTGAAATTTCGTCTGATGGCAGAATTATTTTCCGATTGAAATCGAACCGTATTTGTGAGTTATTTTAATTGTCGCGTTGTTTATCTGTAAGCCATTTTTATTGTACTTTGTATTGTCTATTCATATTTCCGTCATTGTGGTTTATGTAATATGTTTATACGTGTGAAGTGTATTATGCAAGTGTTAATCACTCTTCTTACACAACTGCAATTTGAAGTCAATTGATGAAATAACTAAGTTTGATACATCAAATAAATTAAAATGTTAAATTTAATAAAAACTCTTTTACATACAAAGAAATTAAAAAGAAACAAATTTGAAAAAGTGGGTGTGTAAGAATTATGCAAATCAAAGTAAAAATCCAATCTTTAACAACTCCCTCGATGCTAAATGCAAAAGTAGAGAGAGACAATGTGATGTTTTTACCTTGTTGCAAATGAGAAGATTCAAAATCAAATTATTTGATCTATGGTTATTTTTTAAGCATCATTTAATGCTTTTTTTATTAGACAATAGGAGAAGGTTATTGTTGTAATTTGTTTTACATTTCATAATTAATGTGTTCTCAGTACATGGAAATATTTCATTTGTCTCATATTCTATATTCGTTTCCTTATGTATCCATTTCACATTATCATTTTAGGTTCATTATCTTTATGTGATCATTAATGTTTTCATATCATTAAATACATTAAATATTTATCATTCATTTTTTTCATAGATATTTAGATCTCAAATGATGATTTTATTGTATAATTTAAGTAGATGATTATTATTATTATTATTATTATTATTATTATTATTATTATTATTATTATTATTATTATTATTATTATTATTATTATTATTATTATTATTATTATTCAGAATTGTTATTCAAATACATAAGTTAGGAATACTTATGCATTAATAATGCATATATATGCATCAAAGTAATATTTGTATTGATGGACCTTTCCAAGCTATTAGATTGATTTATGGGAATATGCATCACATTATGAATAAGTATGCATCGAACAATGCATACATATGCATCACATGAACAATTTTTAATTTACATTGTACACAGTAACTAGTCTATCTTTTATTTTTGGATATTTAATTTTTTCTACGATGATTATCTTTAATTTCCCTAGATATTGCTTTACATTAATTAGAGATTATATACTAATCGCAGTTTTACCATGAATAATATTGTAATTATAGTATTTTTATATTTAATCAATCAATCTAAAGATAATATTTTATTAAAAATTTATTAAGATTCAATCAAAATAAGTAGACATAATGTAGTTTATGAATCATAATTCTTCATTTGATTTTTTTTCTTATAAAAAAATCGAGTAATAATGTTGTTTAAATGGTGCATATTTCATTATATGTAGAGGCATATTTCATTGTAGGTAGATGCATTATCAAATTAATTATTCATCTATTTGTATGCATCAACTTGCTGATAGATTTTGCATCAAAAATATATTTTATTACCGAGTTATTATGCATCAAATAATATATTGTGTTGTTGGATTGGCAAGTTATTATGCATCAAATAATATATCATGCTGCATTCATGTAATCTAATATGCATTAAACGATATGTAGAAGCTTATGCATACACATGAATGAATCGTATTAAATAAGTGATAATAACATTAAAGCACAAAATTCATTTGTTTCTTGAATTGAATTGTTGATTTATTATGAATCAAACAACATGTTGTATTGCATATTATAATCTAATTTATGAATAACATATACAATCAAAAAACATGATATTATTTTATATTTAAATTCAGCAAAAAGTACCAATATATGCATTATGCAATAAATACATATGCATCAGATCATAAATAAGATAAACTAGCTTTAAAATTTGACAATTTCTGTTGCAACGCATTACTTTAAGAACTCAGATTTCAAACCAGTCAATGCACCTGCATGAGTAATAAAAATCGATGCATCACTTGAATCGGAAAAAAAAACAACGAAACGATACTATAGACTCAACAAAAACAATGAAATCGGAACTGCAACATTGAGATGAATTGCACCTGACATAATATTAAGCTAGGTGTCACCTATATGCATGTAAAATATCACCGATATGATATTTTTAGTGTCCGATGCAGATAAAAAATGGAGATGAATTAGGGTTTCGAAATTGATATGATTGAGTAGTTGAGATCGACGGTTTTTAGAAAACTTTTTACAAATGGAATGTTTCATCTAATAAAATATGTTCCGGTATTTTAACAGATTTCAATTTTACCCATATTTTTTTGTATAGATTTGCCCATATGCAATTAAAAATTAATTTAATATTTTAGATTTTGGTGTAAATTTAACCGTAGATTGAAATAAGATCTACGATCTATAATGGTTCCTAATTCTCATATAGGGATTGGTTCTCATGGGAATCCTACCATATATATATATATATATATATATATATATATATATATATATATATATATACTTACTATTTTTTAATTATTAATATTATTAATAAATAATAATAATGATAATGATAATAATATAAATAATATAAATATATTTTAATTCATATTTAAAAATTAATTATAATTTATTTTTTAAAAATAGAAATTATATAATTGAAATTAGAAATTATATGATTACACTCGAAATTACATAAACGAAACAAAAAAACACAATTAAAAATGACAAAATACATAAAGAAACTATATTGATGCCTATTGCTGCCAAATATGCTCCGTCTGCTTGAAGGCGAAAATGAGTTGCCTTATCAATCAAATTATCATAATTTCGAAGATAATATGCATATCCATTATTTGAACCAATGGTTATCTCGTGTGGAGGAGGTGTATCTTCATCAGACCAATTGATCACCGCTTCCGCCCCTTCATTCTCTATGATCATGTTGTGCGTAATAATGCACGCATAAATTATTGCGGTCAGATCTTCTTTGAAATAAAATATTGCAGGGCCTCTAATTATTGCCCGTCGAGATTGAACGACCCCGAATGCTCGTTCTACATCTTTTCTTGCCGATTTTTGTCTCTCCTTGAATTTCTTTATCTTATCATCTTGTGGTACCGAAAAACTCTTCACGAATGAAGCCCATTCCGGATAGATTCCATCTGTCAAATAATACCCTTTGTCATACGTCATTTCGTTCACCGTGAAACGAACTTCTGGTGCGAATCCATATGGAACAGAATTAAATAATGGTGATCCATGAAGAACATTGATATCATTACTAGATCCCGCAACACCGAAAAAAGCATGTTATATCCACAAGTCTTGAGATGTCACTGCTTGTAAAACTATTGTGGGAACACCGTGATCGCCTCTTGTAAACATACATTTCCAAGCGACAGGACAATTCTTCCATGTCCAATGCATAAAATCGAGGCTCCCCAACATTCCGGGGAAGCCATGTCTTTCTTCATGCATCTGAAGCAACCGTTGAATATCTTCATTGGTTGGCATCCTCAAATATCGAGGATCAAAGACTTCAAAAATACCATGGCAAAATTTATGGAGATATTCCAAGGTAGTACTCTCGCTCATTCGCATGTATTCATCGAGCGAATGCCCATGAGCCACATACGCCAGTTGACGGATAATTGCGCTACATTTCTGAATGGGTGATAGCCCATAGCGACCACATGCATCTTGTCTCTGTTGGAAATGGGTTGAGTGGTTGCTCAATGCATCGACAATGTGTAGGAATAACTGTCAGTGCATCCGAAAATGACGACAAAATAAATGTTCGCCAAATATAGGAACATCAGCAAAATAATAACGAACGAGGCGATTATGACCGCTTTCACGCTCTCGATCCACATGTCTTCGGCTTGAACCTCTTCTTCAGTGGGATGATCCAGTGTTCTCTTCTGCATCAGCAAGGCAATCATCTCTCTGTCAAAATCCTCTTCCACCAATTCTATCATCAGATCTCTCCATATTTATTTATATTCATCCTCACTCGGAAGGTTATACATTTTTGCTAAAGTGTTTGGGATATAGGATACACACACATTACCTTACCATATATAGCTTATACTTCCTCCGTTTGGGACAACCTGACGTCTTGAATAATGGAGCTACTAACCCATAACATCAACTTGGAAAATTAAGGCTACATGATATCATTTATGATGCTACAGGCTATCATTTATCTAGGCCTAGCGTTGTGAATAATGGAGCTGCTAACCCATAACATCAACTTGGAAAATTAAGGCTACAGGCTATCATTCATGATGCTACAGGCTATCATTTATCTAGGCCTGACGTTGTGAATAATGGAGCTGCTAACCCATAACATCAACTTGGAAAATTAAGGCTACATGCTATCATTTATGATGCTACAGGCTATCATTTATGACAGCCTGGCATTGTGAAATAATGGAGGTGCTATCACTGTCTTGAAATGCTACAGGGTATCATTTATCTAGGCCTGGCATTGCAATTGTGGAGGTACTATCACAGTTCTCACAACTTGGAAAAATAATGCTCCATGAATCTTTAATGACAGTCTGGCATTGTAATAGTGGTATTGCTATGATTATTGATCAACTTGGAACAATAATGCTGTAGGATAATGATCCAGATGACAGGCTGGTGTTGCAATAATGCTACTGCAATGAGATGACAAATTATGTTTAATAATGTTACTGCAACACCACAATGTTTGGTTTGACAACATTTCATTTTTTTAAGAAAAAAAATAAGGCTAGATATACAATTCGATTAAACCATAAAAACTTTTCATAGATAAGAGGAAAATAACAATAATTGAATCCTAAGCTATTACAACGAGATGGCATCGCAGACAACCTTCATTGAAAAACATAACATCAGGAAAATAATTCCAAGGGTCTACAGTTCACCATAAATAGATTACAACCACCCGCGTCTCTGTTTGATCTCATCCTATATTTTTGCAAAGTTGAAAAACATTGTATCATTGAACTTACTCGTATCTTGGTTGCAATAATCTCATTCTCGTAGTTGAAGTTCCATATCTTTTTGCTGCATTTCCATATTTGTTTGCTCAATTTCCATATTTTTTTGTTTCATCTTCTCGTTATGTATTTCTTGTAACATATCCCTGTTGGGTTTGTATACTGAAAGCAGTCTATGTATTTGCTTGTATACAATGTTTCATGTTACCACTATTATTATTCTTCAATCTGATTATTATAATTGCACAAATTAGTCATTTATCTCACAAGAGTTAGATCATACAGTGTGTTGTAGATCACAGAAGACTATAATGATTGATTGAACTAGTGAGATATAAACAGTTATCACATTTGAGGCAACTTTAGGACAAGTTTTCGATTTAAGCTACAATATAGATAAGAAGTGACTTGTCTTGGTCACTTGTCTATGTTGATACATTTGATGTATTGATGGATCGAGGTGATATGTGTTCTTTTATCTGACCCGTATGAAGAACCAAGGTCTCGAAGACTCAACTGATCTTAAGCTTGATAAGATTTCAGCTGAGTGCATGTGACTAGCTATCACTTTGACTTACTATGGGTGAGGGTCATCGCGACCATATATCTCTGTATCTTGGGTGAGTGTTGTTGCGTGTAGCTCAGCCGGTTATCCGCATCATGCATCCGTATCTCGTTAAAGCGGTTGATGATATCCCTTTGAGGAGCTCGAAAGTTTTATCATACTAAACCCTGCATGTTGATTAAGTTCAAGTATGATAACAAGGTCGAGTAGTACTGTTCAAGGATAAGATATTAATTGTATTAAGTAGTCAGTAAACTTAATCAATTAATGGATATTTGATATCTTAAATACGGGGATTAACTGAAGGTAAAAATACAAGCTCTGGCTCAACTTTGGGATAAATGGGTAAGTCAACATAGATTCTTTAGTGGAATGAATCTATGTTTGTGAATTAATAATACTTTGGGCTGAGTATGGAAAACTAATTCACTTGAGACCCGACTTTAATTCTTGTATTAGGTCCCTGGTCTGACCCGAACATATGCCCAGTTGTATACGACGTTTTCCCTCAGACTCACTGGGCTACTTCATTGCCTGGAATTGTTTGGTTCTTTAGTGTTCCAAAACAATTGGTGATGGTGTAGTGGCCTCTTTTACTATTTGGATTGGGCTTGGAGTCAAAGGCCGATTACGATTTCTTTGACTAGCCCTTATAGATAGGGAAGAAGGGGGCTACTTGTTCATACTTGATTTTCTAGTTTTGTGTGCCATAAAGTGTGAGTCTGAGTGAAAACCGTCGACCGCCTTCTAGCATCTTCGTCATTCCGGAGATGAGATCTCGGGCACTAGAACAGTCCAGAAGACCTTTTTTGGATTGAGTCAAGAAGATCGTATACTAGACGATCCTGCGGTATGAATTCCTACAATCCCATCTTTTTATATTGATCTGACTTGCATGTGCTTTGGCTTTGGCTTTGGCTTTAGCCTTCTACTGTCCCATAAGACATGTTCAAGTTGACTGTACACCGTCAGAGGTTTGACTATCTGAGTCGGATGTTTTCGACTTCTTGCGAGCACTACTAGCCATTGCTTCAATGTTCCATTTTTCTACCAATTATATTATTTTTCATACATAGAGGTACTTGAACTCTTTGTTCGAGTGCTGGGTGCGCCACTTAGTTTGTACAACCTCTAAGACGTCTTCATCGTTTTGCCCACTTGCCTTATGATTATAGAAATTATTAAATTTATATCAGGAATGATACGATAATAAGCTGATCTTACAGCTTCGGGTAGTCGGTTAGTAGTACCAGCCGACCTATGATCGTTGTAATATGCTGCCACATTTTCCCAAAATACTTTCATTTTTTGTTGATTTCCAACTCTTGCATCGGTACTCACGGTGCACCAAGATTTAGCTACACATATTTTTCATCATGTTACCAAAAAATATCATACCCTTTTTATATGGGGTGGAGTAATTTCCTGGACATGATCATCTTCATCTTCATCGACAAGGCTAGTATGTTCTAGCCCCGCTTGTGAAGAATGTTGTGGAAATTGAGGAGCCGAAGATTGAGATGGTACTTGTTGCGAACCAAAAAAAAGAGCTTATGGCATCCGATGGTATTCCATATTGTGAAAATTGATGATGTTGTGGTGGAAATTGAGAATGTAGTGCAAGTGGTGGAAATTAAGAAAATTATGGATATTGAGAATATTGAGAAAATTGTTGATAGTATTGGGTGTTGGGACTATGGGCGAGTGAGAGTTTTTAGAATCCGAATTTTGAGAACTGGAGTTTTCGGCCATTTCTAGAGAGGGAATATTGAGCTGTTAAATTTTTTGGGATGCAAAAATTGGAAAATGTGATATGAAGTTTTGATTCAACCAAGTACTCCCTCCGTCCCATTATTTATGTCCAGGATGTCATTTCGGGACGTCTCATTATTTATGCCCCGGACCGAAAAAGGAAAGTAATTAGAAGCTAAGTAAGGGTATTTTCGTCATTTAAGAAACCCTAATTACATCTAATACTCACACTATCTAATTCTTATAGAAAATCACTCTTACTCTCTCGTCTCTCTTCCTCACTATCTAAACCCTAATTACATTCTATTATTAACTACAAATCTCAATTTCTCTTTTATTATCATGGATCCATATAATAACAACTTCTCCAATTCCCAAAATTTTCTTTACTCTCAAGATTACTATCCAAGTTACGAGAATTTTCAAAATTCCAATGAATTCGCATAACCGAAGTTTGATTTGAATTCGCAATTTTCACAAAATCCCACCCAAGACACCCCTCCAACCTCTGTTGAAAATCCTCATGAAAATCGGCCAACACTTCAAACAATCCTCAAGGTTGGAAAGAGATAGAAGACATGATTCTAATGTCTTCTTATTGTCATGTTAGTGGAAATCCAATTGTTGACACCAACCAAAGTAATGCCACATTATGGAAAAAGGTGAAAAAGTTGTATGATAACACTCGAGCTGAAAACCCGTTAATGTCCGAAGAGAGGTCACTAGAGTCACTGTTGGTCCCGAGTGTACGGTCAGGTGTAGAGGGGGGGGGTGAATACACCTGATTCGATTTCTCAACTTTCGAACACGAACAGTCCTATTCAGGAAGGTGCCGTACTGAACTAGTTCAGCAGACCAGACAGCTGTTCTGAATCGTGTTAAAGGCTAGAAAAGTACCGACTCGGCCGAGATCCGCTAACCGACTAGGTCGAATCCGTATCTACGGTAAGAGTTCGGTGTGCGGAATAGTGTAGGCCCAAATCGGTTTTTGTGAGAAAACGTTGTCTCGGTCCGTAGATATAGAACTCAGTATGAATGGTAAAATCAATGCAACGCTTAAGAAAGCAAGAAGAGACATGATTTTTAAAGTGGTTCGGATATCGCTCAAATCCTACGTCCACTGTCCCGAATGATCAGGAGGCTATTTATTATCCTGAGTTAGTCTCAGTCAGCTTGCACACTGGGCAAAGCCGCGTCTTGGTTTTTATACTGATCCAAGTCTCAGTTTACAACACTATCAAACTTAAAGTGTTTGACAAACTTCTCCAACGGTGGAAGGAGTCCTTATACAATAAGGATTGGGTTCGATGTGAACTCCTTCGTCTAAGCTATAGATAAGAACGGTTGAGCTTAGGGTTAGAGGGATAGGGAATATGAAAGAGTAGCTTCTAGATCGACGAACAGTCGAAGGTAAGCTATAAGTTCGTGTAACGTCGATTGGATACTAGAGGCTTTATATGTTGGTTTAGCTTGATTCCCTATGAGCTAGAATGTAGTCTTTCACGGGAGAATGTTCTTCGAGTTTTTTGCTAAGACGTAGTTCTTTGGGTTCTTTGCTCGTTGAATGCTTTCTTGATTTTTGCTCTAGATACGTGCATTCCGTGTATTCTTCTTGAATAATCCCTCTATTTATAGAGCGTAGATTGAAATAGATCCGTTGGAGACGATCTTCTTCTCTCTCTCTCTTTTTGGTAGCAAACGGCTCTTTTGGTGTAGGCAACGGTGCCTTTTCCTCCTTTTCCGGAAAGTGTTGACTTGCGGCTTTAGCGGTGAGAAGACACGTGTATGCTTGTCATTCGTTGAGGTGGATGTAGTGGTTGAGACAAAGACAAACTTCGAGATAGATCGAAGCCGACTTCTCTCTTCCTCGTACATACGATCGCTGATTGTCTTTCAAAAGATTCTCGACAGTCCCGAAGACTATCCGCCGTTGCTTTGAGTCCGACCTCGTATTCGGTAGATAGGCTGCCGAAGATAAGTCTATCGATGATCAGGCTCGAGTCCAAGGAACTACTCTTGCCGAGTTTAGTTCGATCGACTCTCTCGATATCTTTGCTCTGCCGAGTCCAAGATCATCGAGTCTTTCGAAGATCTTGCTCCTACTGAGTCCAAGATCATCGAGTCTTTCGATATCTTGCTCTCGCCGAGTCCAAGATCACCGAGTCTTCAGTACCGGTGCCGAGGCAAATAAGCTGCCGAGCGCCTTGACCAGAGCAGAGTGTCTACCGAGTCCGAAACCTCGGAGACAAATACAAATACAAAGGAATGGTTCACCAATCGGATAGGGTTTTGGGATCTTCAAATCTTCTCAATAGTTCGGAGCACGAGGCTACCGAGCGTGATCCAAGATAGAAGATAAGTCATTTCCCATAAGTATGATCATGCCGAGGATTGAATCATCACCCAACAATTTCCCCTATTTGATGATGCCAAAACCTATCATCTATGTCCTATCAACTATGCTAAACACTAACTTACTCGGGAACGAGGCTCCTTACAAATATTACAAGTAGAATCGGTGGAGTTGTCCGGTAAGTGCTAGACTACCGAGGAAGACAGGCGTAACAATTTTCCCTTTTACAATAATTTCCCTTTAAAAAAAATACAACAATTTTCTCTTAAGAGAAATAATAACTCTTCGAAAGTCTAGTCTATCAGAGATCTAACCGAGCAAAAACTGACAAGTAAATAATCAACGTGTGTGTCAGTAATCACTTCAGGGATTCTGAGTGTTAAAGCATAAAGCAAACACGGCTATTTAGACAACAAGTAGTTGTCAGAGCCAAAAGAAGATTTGTATATATATAATACACAGTTCAAGACATTACAAATCTTGCTAAGCTAAAAGAAGAACTAAGAGGGAGAACCCTTAAACCGCCGAATCCTATTCATGAAACCTTGGGATTTATCTTCGGGCAAGTGGAACTCCATACATTCCGAACGTGTTCTTCCTCGCCTTCGATATTCGGCGAAGTCTGCTTGGATCATCCTCGTTCTAGTCCTCTCGTTCAACGCAAAGCATTCTTCACTTCTTGTTCAATCATTCCGAGATGTACTGAGTCGTCTTGTCTTCTGGGTGGAGGAATGATCCTTGCTTCAGGAACTCTGACTACTACCCCTTCAGTTACTGCTCTGTGCATATATGGGTAAAGATCAGGTTCAGTAATGGTCATCCACTCGACATAGGCATCGGCCTTAGACATTTCGTGCCGTAATCGCCGTAAATAATTTCTCTTGATAAACTCTATCTTGGCCGATTCCCATCTCTCGATTGAACCGAATAGGCATCCATTCGTCCGATCTTGGCCATCTATGTGTTTTCGATCGTTTGGCTTCTTGAACCTTCGTATCGATAAGGAATGTCGGCTTTCGAAGGAATTCTCGCCTGGCCTCTTGTTCAAGACGTTTCCCGAGTGCCTCAAGGTCCGCCAAATGTATCCTCTGTCCGGGCAGCCTCTATCCGTCTAGCTTCCTCTCCTCTCGTAGAGATATCTATCCATCCGAGCAAATATGTCTTCAATTTCGCATCCCGCTCTTGAGGCTTCGAGGAGCTTGTTCCGATTCGACAGGGGTACTAGATCTAGATTTGGATGTACCCCGCCTTTCGCATTCTTCCGTCGCTGCTCCTTTTCTTTTTCTCTCGTCCTCTTCATCCGTTATGATGAGCTTTCTCGGAGGCGCTCTAGCGCTTCTCTTTCCTCCTCTCGGGCGGGGCTTTAGTCTTTCCTTTGGCGGGCTTAGACTTTGGCTTGTTAGCCGCTTCGGCCTCTGCAATCTCTACGGCCGCCTTCTCATCCGCAGCCTATTTGGGCTTCCTCCTCGGCAGATATGTATCTTAATCTCTTTGATGGAGGGGTTGGAATGTTAAGCTTTTGTTTGCCCTTGCCTTCTTGAACCGGTGGTGGAAGAGGAGCCTCTTCTTCTTCCGAGTCCTCCACCGCCTGGTTTAGCGTACTCGGCAACCTCCTTAATGATATCTTTGGGAGTTTGGGTTGCTCGAGTAGTCTGCTGGGGTCCCGAGCCACTTGGGCCGGTTTGGTTGTGCTCGCGGTGAAACACCCCGGGCCTCACCCTTCCGAGACCGAGTCTGGGATGACTTCAGTGTAGCTTCCCCCCTTAGACTTTGGACTTTTGGTGAGGGTCGGCCTTCCCAAGACTCTTCTTTCCTTCCCTTTTTCCTTCACTTTCCCCCTTTTTGGCATCATCACCGATCACCGGGGTAGGGACTAGGACCGACTTCTTCGGACTTTTGTAGGAGGTTGACGGCTCATCGAGACGATCGTGGAGCTTAGTCGAGCCTCATGCAACTCGTTCCTCTCCATGGTAAGGTTTTCCTTGTCTTGCTTGTGAGAGAGGTCACCGCTTCCTTGAAGTCTTTCGGCTTTTCGGTGATCGTGTCTTCCAAGGCCGATTGGATATTCTCAAGTCTCTCGTTCGGTGGCCTCGGATTGTTCGGTGATAGCGTCGGTATGAGCCAATTTAGAAGCCAAAAATTCATCAAGTAGCTTGGCTTGGCTCTCCCGAAAGATCTTTAGCCGAGCTTCGAATTTGACTTCTCTTGGCGAGCCAACGCTTCGAAATAAGCGCGAAACATCGGGGCGGCCGATGAAGAGACGTAAGACTTCAGCCCTGAAGTTCTTTAGACGTGGCTTGAGCGATCGCTTCCATGTCCTATGGATAGCCTTCGCAAGATCTCGATTTTTGATCCCTTGGGCGGTTAAGGCTTTTGCCACCGATCGAGATCTCTTTGCGGTCCGGCCGGGCGCCGCTCGAAGGTCGATTGCAAAGCAAGAGCCGAGCGGGCTCGCCGAGGACGAAGCACCCGGCCTTGGACTTCTCAGGACCAAGGATACTGAGTGGTGGAGCAGTTTCAGTATGGGTATCCTTGTCCTGTGGATGTCCCTCATCAGGCTTTCCAGGGCCTGAATCACTGGGTGGGTCGTCATGGTCTGACCCATCTGAGGGTGCTGGGCCGGAGGCGTGCTGTCGATCATAAATCATGGCCAGCATTGCAGCCCTCAGATTGTCCATTGAGCTGAGGTCTTCGGGCTCGAATAGCCTATCTCCTCTCTCGGTTTCAATTCCTCTTCATGCAAACTGACGGGAGTAGTGTAGGACAAGGCGTCGTAGACGAGGCCACTCCCGATGTCGCAAGGCAACATGTGGAGCCTTGCTGTTTTGGCGATGAGCAACAAGTCTGAGTAGTCAGCAAGCTCCGGAACTAGTTGTAGAATTTCTCGGGATGCTCTGGATATAATCACTGAAGCTTCCATCCCGATTGATTCACCTTCAGATGCAGTCTCAGACTCCAAGTCTATGTGTGAAGTCTGCTCTTCAGTTGGAGGGACTGAGCTGAGTGGAGGGACGAAAGGGGGGGCCGTCTAGGCGCCGAATATCTGCGCTCCGAGCTTCGAAGCATCCCCTTGGTTCCTTTCAGTGGAAACAATCTTTTCCATCGACCGAGTCTTCTCGAAGACTCGGACTCATCAACCAGCTGCATGGGCTGAGTAGTCTTCTCAGGAGCCTGTTCAGCAGGCACTTGTGGAACCTCCTCAGTAGCTGGCACCTCAGCGGCTTTCTTCATTTATAGGCTTTCTTTTCTTTATAGGCGTAGCTCTTCGAGACTTTGATTTCGGAGAGGCTGCCGAGGGTCCCGACCCTATCTCGCCGAAGCGCCGCTCGTCTTGTTGTGAAATCCGACCTTCTTCACATTGAAGTACTCCTTGTCACCGTAGGTGATAGGCTCGAATCCACATAAATCTTCGATCATGATGGACAGCTTTGAGTCCATACAAGCAATTTGCCCTTTGCGCTCGGCATGTTCGATGCTTTGTCGAACTTAGCGGCTGAGCCATGAATTCTCGGAGAAAGAACTCCGTCCAATTTATCCGGGCTCGGTCGTATATGGCCATCATCATCCGAATCTTAGGCCTCGACACTGGTCAAACGACCACGCTTGGCTTGTCGGTGGGCGTGTCACTATATAGGCAAGTGCCCCGAACCGAGGCAACATGTTTGTTCTTCGAAAAGCGCTACGAATGTAGTGGGCTTTCCACGTAAGACGGTAAGATATTCATCAACTCGGTCGTCTCTGTACCCGATCGAACTTATCCCTTCGGAGGGTAGATCAAAACTCCGCTTCAAGGCATCCTTGATGGACATCCGCTTCAGCTCCGTAGTGGCGTGTTGGATAGAATGTGCAACGAATCTCGCCATTATATCTCCAGACACAATGTTCTGAATTCAAGAACGGCTCTCCAACTGTCTCGGGAGGAAGAACGAAGGCCTCCTAGACAGAAATTTCTCCAGCCACGACTCGCGCAGGCGAGAATACATCGTCCATGTACTCCGGATCGCATGAATAGAAGTCCATGGTGGGTTCACACCATACGCGATCCTTCTCCAAAATGTTCTCGCATATCTGCTGGAGATATCATAGAGATATTGGTTTCCGCCATTGTACTCGTGACAAGAAATGAGTCGAAGACTATTTTTGGATAGAACAAAGTCTTTGTGCAATGCGATATCGAAACATATAACAAATATATTAGCGAGATATAAGCATACCAATGGATAAAATTCGAGATAAGATAGAGTGAAAATTGCAAGTAAGGATTGCGAATGCGATCTCGGATTTTTCGAATTTGAGAGTTATGAAGTATGCTAATGGCGGTTCAAGGATATGATCGAATATATATATCAAACTATGAAGGTGAACGGTTTTCGATCGAAGGCCGAATGTAAACTTGCTTTATGATATGGACGGTTAAGATTAGAAGTTAAAAAATAGGCAATGATCACAAAAGACGCCTAAGTCAAAGCCGGTTGTAAAATAGCCTAAGTAGTAATCGTGAAAAGACATGCATTAAATGCGTGCGAGTTCAAGCAAGCTTATGTATGGAATGTCGTGCATTAAATGTGAGTCGTTAATAATAAAGACAAACCAAAAGATATTAATGTCATGCTGAATCTTTGCCATAAATGCAAAGTACCGTAGTATTAAATTACTACCGAGTAGAGATACGCAAACCCGTCACCGAACATAGTAGTCACCGATACCTCGTGTAGATGGTTTTCTCGAATCTCTATGTACCGAACTTACTCGCATCGAGAGTGATCATTCCCCCTCACCGGAATGTTCCTCTCCCGAAACCTTATTACCGACTAGGGTCGGTAGGGTCCAGCAGACCTAGCTCTACCGAAAGTTCTCCGAATCGGATTCGGCTAGAGGCTTAGTCGGTATATCGGCCCTTTGCTTGTCGGTATGGATCTTTTCCATTCCGATATCCTTTTTTCGACATGGTCACGAATGAAGTGATGTCCGATGTCCACGTGCTTGCATCTTGTGTGAAGAACAGGATTCTCGAGTGATTGCAATAGCACCGGTATCTGTCGCGAAAAATCGGCACTTCATTCCGAATGACGTCATAGTCTCTCATCGCTGTCTCGGCCCAAAGGATCCAGGCGCAACAACTTCCAGCAGCCATGTATTCGCCTTCGGTAGTCGACGTGGCCACCGAGTGCTTGTTTCTTTGAAAACCATGAGATCGCTTGCTGCCAAGGAACCGACATGTTCCCGAAGTTGATTTTCGGTCGATTCTACATCCCGCATAGTCGGCATCGAATAACCAGCTAGTTCAATATTATCATCATTGGATACCACAAACCCATGTCGGGTGTTCCTCGTAGATAGCGGAGAATCTTCTTTGCTTGAGTCCATATGACTCGCTTGGGATTCGCCTAAAATCGAGCACGAACACCTACAACATAAGTTATGTCGGGACGAGTAGTCGTTAGATATAATAAAGAACCAATTATAGCACGGTATTCGGTTTGGTCTATCGATACTCCCTCTTTATCAAGATCTATCTTCATATTCGTGTTCATAGGGATCTTGATTGATTTGCCGGATGTGCACCGAATCTTTTGATGAGGTCTCGAGTGTATTTGCCTTGGTTGATGAACGTTCCCTTTTCAGATTGCTTGACTTGAAAACCAAGGAAGTAGTTCATTTCTCCCATCATTGACATCTCGAACTTATCCTTCATCATCTTTTCAAATTGCTGACACATGATGACATTCTTCGAACCAAAGATAATGTCATCCACGTAGATCTGCACAAGTAATAAGTCTTCTTCCAGTCGAATGTTGAATAGAGTGCGGTCTACTGTGCCTTTCTGAAAACCTTTCTGAAGAAGAAACTCAGACAGGGTATCGTACCAAGCCCTGGGTGCTTGTTTTAACCCGTACAGAGCTTTTCTGAGTCTATATACTTGATGTCCCTGCTGAAAGCCGGGCGGTTGTTCCACATAGACTTCTTCTTTCAGCACGCCATTCAGGAATGCAGACTTCACATCCATTTGATAAACTCTGAATCTTTGATGTGTTGCGTAGGCTAGGAATAGTCTAATTGCCTCCAATCTTGCAACTGGAGCGAAGGTTTCATCGAAATCTATTCCTTCAGCTTGACAGTAGCCTTTAGCCACGAGCCTTGCTTTGTTCCTGACTATAACGTTGTTTTCATCTCGCTTGTTTTTGAAGACCCATTTGGTTCCAATGACATGTTGATGCAGGGGTCTTGTCTACAAGCTCCCATACTTCGTTTCTCGTGAACCGATTCAGCTCTTCTCGCATAGCAATAATCCGGTCAAGCATCTTTAAGTGCATCCTCAATATTCCGAGGTTCTTCAGTAGACAAGAAGCGGGGAAAATAATGCGCTTTCTCCTTGACGTAACTGGATCTTGTCTTGACATGTGCTGAAGGATCTCCAATTATAAGATCAGCAGTGTGAGCATCTAGCCACGATCTACGATGTTTTAACTCTTCATCTGAAATTTGTTCAATACAGATAGTAGGTGAGTTAGGCATTTCAGTTGTACTATTCCGAGATTGAAGTAGTTCAAGAACAAGAGTATGATCTACCGAGTCACCGTGGTTCGGGGGCATTCAGCTCGGGAACATTACTAGACGTTCCCCCCCGAGTTGTTATTCTCGGTAGTGGTCTCGCATTTCTACGGTTTCCTCATTGACTCGAGTTACACCGGGATTGATTATGTTCGGGAGAATCAATCGCTCAGCCTACTTGCTCACCGGGTTGAGATTCGAGAGATTTGTCTTCGGTTTCTTCGTCCGAATCATCATCCCAACATAGCCGGATCTTTTCGATTTGTCTTTTAAGCTTAGATCCCGTAGCCGCTTACCGATGTCCTCGGATTCGGAATTTGAGTTATTGCTCCTGTCTTCGTAGCAAACTCGTTAAAGACAACATGAGGGCTTTCCTCTACGCAAAGAGTCCGATAGTTGAATACTCGAAAGCTTTGCTTGACACGAGAGTATCCTAAGAATACTCCCCGATCCGACTTGCTATCAAAAGTCTTCATTGATCTTTCCCATTATTGTGGATAAAGCATGAACAACCAAAAATATGGAAATAAGATAGAGAAGGCTTCTCGTCGTTCCATAGTTCATATGGTGTCCGCTTATGCTTTGCTTTGTCGGAGAGATCTATTCCGAGTATAACATGCGTATCGGTAGCTTCCGCCCGGAATTTGGTTGGGAGTCCCGAGTCCGGCGAGTAGAGTCCTAGCCGCCTCTTTTAGAGTTCTTCTTTCGTTCGGCAACTCCATTCTGGCCGAGGTGTGCGTGCGGTGAAGTCTCATGCTCTATTCCTTCGCTTTGCGAAACTCCTTTACCATGGAATTAAGGAACTCGGTTCCTGCGTGCGAACGTATTTTTCCGATCTTGGTGTTCTTCTCGACACTGAGCCTTTTCAGAAGCGTTGGTAACTCTGTTTTGACGTCAGACTTGTTGGCAATGAATATGACCCATGTGTAGCGCGAGTAGTCATCTATGACCACTAATGCATATTTTCTGCCTCTGATCGTCACTGGGGAGACTGGACCGAACAAATCCATATGTAGCACTGGAAGGATTCCATCCGTGGAAGGCGATGGAACTGGAGGATTTTGATTCCTTGTTTGCTTTCCCTTCGGACATGCTTCACACTGAGTGTCTTTGCTTGAATACTTCATTCGGCAGTCCCCTTGCTAGAGTGTTTCTTGCAAGCTTGTTGAGCGTTTTAAAGTTGAGATGGCTGAGTCTTCTGTGCCATAGCCACCCCGTGCGGTTGTCATTCTTCGCCAGTAAGCAAGCTTCAGGTTCAGCTGAGTTCCAGTCAGCCACATATATGTTCTTTCTGCGCGAACCTGATAACACTGTTTTCCCTGTGGATTTATCAATAACATCACAGAAACCAGCGTCAAAAATCACTCTATTTGAGTTATCACAAAATTGACTAACAGAGAGAAGATTATCTGAAGTCCTTCAACATATGATACTCTTGGAACTTTGGTAGTTCCTATGCTGAGTGTGCCGTATCCTCTCGTGTAGCCTTTGGCATTATCTCCAAACTCAATTCTGGGTCCTTCTTCAGTGATATAATTCTTCAGCAGACTCCTTTGGTATGTCATGTGTCTTGAGCATCCGCTGTCCATATACCATGGGTCTTTACGCACCCGCAAAAGCAATTATATTCGGTACCCTTTATTTTTGATTTTGGGTCCTTAGATGTTAGTTTTCATAACCCAAATCTGTCTAACAACCCTGGTGGTTTCAGACATTTTCTTTCCACTAGAGTCAACATATCTGACCACTGGACTGGTCAAAGGTGACTTCTGAGGCTTCTGAGGTTCAGGAGTCCTGATCTTCTGAGTTGGTGGACTGCTGACCTTAGCCTTCTGTGTGGCTTTCCTTTTCTTCTGACATTTGGAGCCTCTTCGACTATAGGTTCATAATAGTATGACCCATACCGAGCCGGGATGTGTCGGCTTTGGAGGTCCATACTGATCCGCCAATTTTAATTTGCTTTGGTTCCCCCTTGATCTGTCTTTGGGGTTTCTTGGCACCGATCTTCTTGTCGAATGCCGACGTGTGGGATGAGGTGCTTTCATCTTCTCGTTTGTTCTTTGCTAGGGGGTTCGGTATATTTGCGGTCATAGTCTCCCCTCGAACAAATCTATCGGCAAGCCGTACTTCCGAGTGTGCTTGGGCGGATGTGGAAGCTCCCCGGCCGAATCCAAGTCCTTCCTTGCGGTGCTTTGACTTATTGCATGCTAGCATAGCCTCTAATTTCTTTTCAGCACCCATGTACCTCTCGGTCATCAAGCTCCTCCGGACATCATCACTCTTCTTCAGTTAAGTCGTGCTTGGTCTGAAGTCCTGACATTTCTTGCTTCAGCAGACTTAGTTCAGTATCTTTCTGAGTCAAGTCATTGGTCAAAACTGAAATCCGATCTTCTTGATGCTGAGACTTGGCCATCAGAGAGTTTATTTCCTCCCTGAGTCTCAACACAAGTCCTTCGGCCTCAGTAGCAACCTGACTCTCCTGAGAAAGTCTCTGATTCTCTACTTTCAGGGTATCCAACTCCTGAAGCGTCTTGCTGAGCTGCAGACTCATCTGAATTTGTTCGTCGAGCAGTTCTTCGTATGCGGTTGCGACGTCCATATTCTCATCTGCACCTGAATTAGTGTCGTGTGTGCAGTGTGAAGAGGAGTTAAGTGGTTCATGAGAATTTACCTCATCCTCTTCGCCTGCCATCATGCACTTTTCAGCTGATTCATCTGCTTCATGCTCTAAGGCCATGAAAGCTGCTTCATCGTCAGATGAATCCATAAAGGAGTCGATCTCTTCTGAGTTGTAACAAGCAATGACTCTTTCTTCTTTGCTTTCGCTATTCTTTGATGGTTCTGAGTCATCTTTCTTTCTGCATTCAGAAGATTGTGAGTCAGGAGTGTGTTTCGACATATAATTTGACTTACCTTTCGTTTCCCGATAGGCTTTAGTCACTTTTCTGCGTCGCTTCTTCTCCTTCTGATACTTTACAGCGAGCAGTGCATACTTCTGAGCGAGGCTTCCTTCTTGTAGATCATTGAGTGAAGGTTCAGTCTTACTCGTCGTTTTGCTCGTTGCTTTGGAGATGCTTGTCTTGACCGATGCTTTGAAAGCATGGTCGATTTTTGTGTCAGCTTCAGCTCTGCTTTCTTTGAGGTCTGTCGAACTCAAACTCCTCCACTCGTAATTCGAAAAGATATGGTCGGGAGACACAACATCTAAGTCGAATGTCGCAATAGAGTGGCAAAAGGTGTCCGAGTGTCCGTCCGGCAGTGCCCTCGGAATCTTCGATTCATCTCTCGGTTCTTCGAATGTCTTTCCCAGCCCATTGATAGAGTTCATCGATTGGTAAATCGACGTTCGATCTTCGATTTTGTCACCGGGCATGAGAGACAAGCTTTCCGCTTTTGGAGTTCCAAGTGCTAATTTGTTGGCTTTAATATTCCGAGTCCCTCGACTCGGTAGCGCAAGAGCGTCCCGCAGTTCTTTAGCGATCTTGCATTCCCGAACCCCGCCAAGATAAGAATCACTAAGGGTGGTTAGTATAGCATTTCGGCGACTCGATCTAGATTGTGAAGCTTCTTCTCTTACGGAGTGAAGAGACTTCGTCTTTGGGGATCTTCTTCCCGGTCCACCATTCCTCCTCCTTGAGCTTGGTCCCGAGTCACGACACTATCAATCATAGGAACGATAGGTCCATCTTCAAGCACTTCAGTCATACTATCATGGAGGGATGTCAGATGTGCTTCCATTCTGACTCGCCATACTCCATAATTTTCCACCGAGAACATGGGTACCATCCTTATACCTGACATATCAGCCATGAAAAAAAAAAATATAGATATGAATGTAGAGTGATATGCAGTGAAAATGTTTTCCCTCGGATCCGTTCGAATAGACCAGTCTCAAAGATAACAAGAGTCAAAGAACTCCTGCTCTGATACCAATTGTTGGTCCCGAGTGTACGGTCAGGTGTAGAGAGGGGGGGGGTGAATACACCTGATTCGATTTCTCAACTTTCGAACACGAACAGTCCTATTCAGGAAGGTGCCGTCTTCGAACTAGTTCGGCGACCGCATAGACTGTTCTGAATCGTGTTAAAGGCTAGAAAAGTACTGACTCAGCTGAGATCTGCTAACTGACTTAGGTCGAATTCAGTAGCTACAGTAAGAGTTCAGTGTGCGGAATAGTGTAGGCCCAAATCAGTTTTTGTGAGAAAACGTTGTCTCAGTTCAGTAGATATAGAACTCAGTATGAATGGTAAAATCAATGCAACAGTTAAGAAAGCAGTAAGAGACAGGATTTTTAAAGTGGTTCGGATATCGCTCAAATCCTACGTCCACTGTCCCGAATGATCAGGAGGCTATTTATTATCCTGAGTTAGTCTCGGTCGGCTTGCACACTTGGGCAAAGCCGCGTCTTGGTTTTTATATCGATCCAAGTCTCGGTTACAACACTATCAAACTTAAAGTGTTTGACAAACTTCTCCAACGAGTGAAGGAGTCCTTATACAATAAGGATTGGGTTCGAGATGTGAACTCCTTCGTCTAAGCTATAGATAAGAACGGTTGAGCTTAGGGTTAGAGGGATAGGGAATATGAAAGAGTAGCTTCTAGATCGACGAACAGTCGAAGGTAAGCTATAAGTTCGTGTAACGTCGATTGGATACTAGAGGCTTTATATGTTGGTTTAGCTTGATTCTCTATGAGCTAGAATGTAGTCTTTCGCCGGAGAATGTTCTTCGAGTTTTTTGCTAAGACGTAGTTCTTTGGGTTCTTTGCTCGTTGAATGCTTTCTTGATTTTTGCTCTAGATACGTGCATTCCGTGTATTCTTCTTGAATAATCCCTCTATTTATAGAGCAGAGATTGAAATAGATCCGTTGGAGACGATCTTCTTCTCTCTCTCTCTTTTTGGTAGCAAACGGCTCTTTTGGTGTAGGCAACAGTGCCTTTTCCTCCTTTTCCGGAAAGTGTTGACTTGCAGCTTTAGCAGGTGAGAAGACACGTGTATGCTTGTCATTCGTTGAGGTGGATGTAGTGGTTGAGACAAAGACAAACTTCGAGATAGGCCGAAGCCGACTTCTCTCTTCCTCGTACATGACTGCTGATTATCTTTCAAAAGATTCTGACAGTCCTGAAGACTATCTGCCGTTGCTGAGTCTGACCTCGTATTCAGTAGATAGACTGCTGAAGATAAGTCTACTGATGATCAGCTCTGAGTCCAGTGAACTACTCCTGCTGAGTTTAGTTCGACTGACTCTCTCGCATATCTTCTCTCGCCGAGTCCAAGTATCACCGAGTCTTTCAAGATATCTTGCTCCTACTGAGTCCAAGATATCATCGAGTCTTTCGATATCTTGCTCTCGCCGAGTCCAAGATCACCGAGTCTTCATCTTGGTGCCGAGGCAAATAAGCTGCGAGCGCCTTGACCAGAGCAGAGTGTCTACTGAGTCTGAAACCTCAGAGACAAATACAAATACAAAGGAATGGTTCACCAATCAGATAGGGTTTTGGGATCTTCAAATCTTCTCAATAGTTCAGAGCACGAGGCTACTGAGCGTGATCCAGTATAGAAGATAAGTCATTTCCCATAAGTATGATCATGCTGAGGATTGAATCATCACCCAACAGTCACTGAGAGGACGTTTCAAACGCATTAAGGCGAACGTTATGAAGTGGATCGGTGCATATAAGGAGGTTTTACGCTCGTAGAGAGAGCGGGATGTTGAACGAGGATATTGAGAGGGAAGTACAGACGATTTAAGGTGAAAATTTGCTCACCGCGAGATCTTCGAAAAAGTTATGAGAAGTAATCCAAGATGGGAGTTAAATTTAGAGACAAGAGGTCGTACTTCTAAACATCCTAACAATGATATCAATACTGATGAAAGTCTTGGTAGTTCCAAAAGAATAAGACTAATGAAGATAACACTCCAGAAACTCCTACAAGCGGTGCTTCGGCATCAATACCTCGTGCTCAGGGAGAGACACCGCTAAAGTTGCTACTAAAAACAAAGGAAAAGGAGTTGCGTCTGCATCTTCTATAATCCCAGATGATTTCACTACTGAACTTCGTGCTCTTAGGATCATGCGTGAAAAGAAGTTTGATCACCGCGGCTTAGACCGTGAGACACGTCAAGAAGAGATGGACCGGAAAGGGAAGGGGGTGATACTAAACACATTGATGGTGAAAGGAGAATTAACTCCAGTAGAAGAGGCACTGAAGAACCATCTAATGGCCTAATTATTTAAGTATTAATATCAAACTGATGAGTAGTAATTTTAAGTATGTTGTTTCCTATTGTGTTATCAGTACTAGAATTTTATCTTTCTAGTTGTTAGATTCTAGTGTGTTGTATTCTAATGTGTTATCAGTATGTTGTACTTTAATGTTATTTTCAATTGAATAAAATTAACGTCTTCAACTTCTACTATCTATATATTATCAATTGATCGATGGTACACTTTCTTCAAGAAATAATGCTACACTATTTGCAATAAAATATTATCTTCCACTTCTTTTCTTCACCCGTGATTACTTTTGTCGTAATGCTTTCAAAGTCGTACTGCTGTCAATCCACTATCTTCACCAACAATATTACACTATATTCAAGAAATGAATGATATGATTTGCAATAAATGTTATCTTCCACTCATTTTCTTCACCCGTGATCACTTTGTTCACTATCTTCTAATAATGCTTTCACTCTTTCCAATAAATGAATGACAGCTTATCGATGCAATAATGCATGATTTCTTCAAGACAATGCACCAATTTTGTCGTAATGCTTTCAAAGTCATATTGCTGGCAATCCATTATCTTCACCAATAATGTTGCACTAAGACAACTTTCTTCACTATCTTCCAATAATGCTTTCACCCGTAAATGACAACTTTCTTTACTTTAAATATACCATCTTCACCAAATCTCTCTACTTTATTTGCATTATCTCTACACTATTTACACAAAATCTCCCATAATCAACTTCTCCTAAGCTCCTCAAGACAAATGGCGTCAAGTTATAATTTTAATGTTTTCGATTACCTCGAAGATGATGGTTGGTGGGAAAATCATGAAGCTTTTTACGAACAACATGCTGAAGAAGATCGTATTATTGACAACGTTGTCAAATAAGTGGTCGTTCAAGCAGAGTCTCTATCATTACAACCAATATATCATGTTGTTAGGCAAAAGAGACAATTTATAGAACGTGGACATGAGAAGGGTTATGAAAGTGTGTTCGAGCATTACTTTTCAGAAAATCTAATCTATCCCGAAGAGACTTTTCGAACAAGGTATCGCATGCGGAAGCCGTTGTTCCTACGTATAATGAATCAATTGATTGCCACTGACGAGTTTTTTCAACAAAAGCGTGATGTCGTTGGCCGTCTTGGTATGTGTTGGATATGAGTCAGTAGATGATACTCAGTTGTTCGTGGTTAAAAGAAAATTGGGGGAAATCATAGTAGTACTATGGAATTGAAGATCCCAAAACCGAGCTGATATCAGTAGTTCAGTGTGTCGTTAGGATTAGCTGATGTATAGGTTAGACTTGTTGTAATCGTTTTTATATTCTTGTCTAAGTCCTGTACGGGGTAATTGTTGAACTGATCTTCTGTCGAAGATACTTTTCAGAACCCCACGTCATCAGTGTAATCGCTTGCGTTCTTCAGTCATCAGCTGAATAGACCTCAGTAGAAGCCAATCCAGCAGCTGATAAGTCATCAGCATAAGAACTCATGCAAGCCCAGTATCTTCGCAGTCGCCAGCTGACATACTCAGAAGTTACATTCCTTGTCAGCCGACTCAGTCAAAGAAGACAGAGACTTTGCAGTCTACTGTATCCGATAGAAAGCGACCCAGCTACTTAAGTCTTTTCGAAAGTTCAGCAGAAGATCATACGAGGTTGTTTGAACGGTCAACTCTGACATTCTCACCAACCACAAACCACGACCAATGAGAAGCCGACAACGCCTTACCTGCTCCAAACAGTAAAGCTGCTCTCATGTACAGTGATTAACTGCCCTGCTGCAACAAGTTCGAATTAATGGCCGTTTTCTTTGGAAGCTTGTGACACGTGGCATCGTCGTCTCCAACGGACATATGCCATAGCTCACAGCTATAAATAGAGAAGATTTCAAAGCTCCACAAGAGCGCGAAGCACGAAATTAAAAAGGAAAATTGCTCAAGCTCTCAAACACTCTAGCAACTCAATTAGAATATCCAGCGAAGAATCTGCATTTACTAGAATATTTTTGTGGTTCTTCTCTCTTGAGTCTTTAGATCCCTTTCTTCTCTACCTAAGCTCATTGTCAGATTTATAGCTTAGATTCGAAGGAGTTCATTTTTAGTTAACTGTTCTTATTGTAAGAACTCCTTCATTAGTTGGAGAACTGTTTTCGCCCCCTTTCGAACTTAGGTTTGAATTGTAAAGTCGCTAAGGACTATAACTTAGAAGGATCTGTCCCCGCACGGTTTCCTTCTTTGAGACTTGCTCGAGACTAATCAACAAGTTATCTCGCTCTGTTCAGGACCGTGGACGTAGGATCTTGCGTATCCGAACCACGTTAAACTGCTTGTGTTCTTTACTGTTTTATTGCATACAAACCTTTGAAAATCATAAGTTTGCATAAAACGTATTTCTAAAATCGCACAGCCAAAAGAATTTAATCTGCGAAAACACGTTTTCAAAAAGAGACAAACTCCGGGCCCCACACTTATCCGCACACTTAAAGTCTCGGACTGAGTTTCGAAATCCGACAAAAGTCGATAGGAGAGCTCGATGGGCCGACTCACTCGTCCCGTGATCGAAGGTTTATTTAGCACTGTTCATCAGTTGCAACCAACAGCTTCAGCTGACCTTCACCGAGAAGAAGAAACGGTACTCAGGTGTATTCACCCCCCCCCTCTACACCTGATATTTGTCTCCGGACCAACAATATGTCTCCTATTCAGAAACGCACTGCAACTATGAGGGCGTTGGCATACGGCACAGCAACAAACTTGCATGATGAATATTTACGGATGAGCGCCCAACTCATAAGGAAATCACTCAAAAAATTTGTTGATGGTGTAATTTCCAACTTCAGCAACGAATACCTTAGAAAGCCCTCTCCCCAAGACATGACGTACCTACTCCATTTAGGAGAACAACGCGGTATCCCAGACATGTTGGGCAGTATTGACTGCATGCATTGGGAATGGAAAAATTGTCCTACTAGTTGGGTGGGCAGTTCTTTGGAAGAAGTAGCAAACCCACAATTATTCTAGAAGTAGTTGCATCTCAGGATTTGTGGATTTGACATGCATTTTTTGGAACACCAGGTTCAATAAATGATATCAATGTACTTGATCAATCTCCTCTTTTAATGATATCTTAGAAGGTCGGCATCGAAGGTTAGTTCCGCCGTAAATGGTCACCAGAAGAATATGAGATATTATCGCACTGATGATATGTCCTGAATGGGCAGCATTTATCAAATATATTAAAGCTCCTCTCATTCGAAAGCATAAATTATTTGCACTACATCAAGAGGTTGCACGAAAAGACGTTGAGCGAGCATTTGTCGTTCTACAAAGCTCGTTTCGCTTTTATCAGACATCCATGTCTTATTTGGATCGTGATGTTAAGGAAAAAATAATGAGAGCTTGCATCATCAGGTATAATATGATTGTGGAAGATGAAAGAAACACTTATTTAAACTATCAAGATCCCACAGAATTTATACAAGATCAAGTTAGTCGGAGTGATCATCAGACTGGTGATGGAGCGGAAAATAATAATTTTGCATACTCTATAGAAAGGATTGCAAGCCTAGCTAGTCATATGACAACCAAGTCACAACTTGAGAATAAAGAAGCACACATAGATCTTCAAGACAACTTGATCGATCATATTTGGTAAAAATTCGGCGATGATAACTAAATTTTCTTTATTCTGTTGTTTGTAATTTTAGTTTTTCTTTGTTTCAATTTCGTCTTTCAATTACTGTCATATGTTCCCTATATTTTAGTTTGTATGATTTTCGAGCTTTATGATTTTTTCTACAATTTAAGTTAATTTTTACGTCTTTAAAACTTAAATAATTATTATTAATATATAATAATATAAATATATAGTAATTAGAATATATAAAAAGTATGGTTAGTGAGGCTTGGTTGGATTGAAAGTAAAATGAAGTGTAGAAAGGAGAGATATTAAATATTAGAATGGTTGGGTTGGTTGTGTATTTAGGTAGTCAGCGTTATTCATTGTCTGATCCATTTCCTCACTTACCAATATGTCATTTAATATTTAAAAATTTATGAGATCACAATTTATAAGAGTAAGTCAGTAAATGGATTTAGCTAAAAGGTTTTAGGGCCCATTTGGTACAAATTTAGGAATGGCAATGGTAATGGATATGATAGTATAGTGATTGGGTATGGGTATGAATGATTTTGTAAAACATGTTTGGTATTTATTAGTGAATGGGTATGATAACCAAATATGGTGTTTTGTTGTATTTACAACTCAATGGGAATGAAAATAAATTTTTATTTTTTTATTTTTTTTAATCTCCTTTCTATACTTGTGATAACCAATAGTAATCAATCATCTCACAATATGAAATTAGCTAATAATATAAGAAGTGAACTAATCAATAATATTCATACTGAAAAATAGAAGCAACCAAGATAGATCCATGAAAAATGGGAAAAAATCATGGTGTTTGAACATAATGGAGTTAAAGTGCAGCTCGATACGAATAAATGGACGAAGACGGCTCGAGATTTGGACTTGAAACGAGTGAGAACGAGTCAAAAGAAGTTGGAGCTGTAAGCTGTGACGACCCAGATGCGACTGCGTGAGGGTCTATTAGACCTCTAACAGATCAGATGTGTACAAGTATAACTATAGGTGCAGAAAAAGAAGGTATATGTTGAGATTTGGACTTGAAACGAGTGAGAACGAGTCAAAAGAAGTTGGAGCTGTAAGCTGAGACGACCCAGATGCGACTGCGTGAGGGTCTATTAGACCTCTAATAGATCAGATGTCTACAACTATAACTATAGATGCAGAAAAAGAAGGTATGGGTCCATAAACAGAAGGTATAGGTTCAGAAACAGAAGGTATATAATCCTGCTTTTGTGTAAGATCTGTTTCTGGTATATTTAATTAGATGGCAAGAAAAAGAAGAGTACCAACAGAAACTAGAGAGCAGAAGGCGATCAAAAATTGAAATAGAGAGGTGTTGGTCCGGAGACGATAGTCAGGTGTAGAGGGGGGGTGAATACACCTAATCACAGTTTCTCTTTCTCAAACTGAAGGACAGCTGAGCTGTTTAGTGCAACTGATGAACAGTGCCAAAAAGTAACCTTCGATCACTGGGTCAGAGTGGGTCAGCTACTAAGCTCTCCTACTGACTTTTGTCAGTCGTTCGAAACTCAGTCGGAGACGTTGTGCGGATAAGTGTGGGGCCCAGAGATTCGTCTCAGTTTTGAAAAACGCTTTTCACAAATCAAGTTCTTTTGGCTGTGCGCTTTTGAAACACGTTTTATGCAAACATATAATTTTGAACAGTTATGATATGCAATAAAACAGTAAAGAACACAAGCCATTTAACGTGGTTCGGATACGCAAGATCCTACGTCCACGGTCCTGACAATGGCAGGATAACTTGTTGATTATACTGAGCAAGCCTCAGCAGGTATCTGTGCACTGGACATATCCTTCTAAGTTATAGTCCTTAGCGACTTTACAATTCAAACCGAAGTTCGAAAGGGATGGAATAATCTCCAACTAAGAAGGAGTTCTTACAATAAGAACAATTCACAGAAAGTGAACTCCTTCGAATCTAAGCTATAAATATGGCAATGAGCTTAGTCTAGAGAAGAGAGGGATCTAAATACTCTAGAGTGAAGAACTAAGAATATTCTAAGAAAGCAAGTTCTTCTCCCGGATAATCTTTGAGTTTACTAGAGTGTTCAAAGCTTGAGCGTTTTTCCCTTTTTTTTTTATTCCGTTCGTGGAGCTTCGAATTTCTTCTCTATTTATAGTTGTGAGCTATGGCATATGTCCGTTGGAGACGACGATGCCACGTGTCACAAGCTTCCAAAGAAAACGGCCATAATTTTGAATTTGTTGCAGCAGGGCAGTTAATTACTGTACATGAGAGCAAACTTTTACTGTATAGAGCGAGATATGGCGCTGTCGGCTTCTCACTGGTTGAGGTTTGTGGTTGGTGAGAATGTGTTAGAGTCAAAGTTGACTATTCAAACAACCTCGTAAGATCTTCTCTCGAACTTTGAAAAGACTTGTGCGGCCGGGTCATTTTCGTCGGACACGATGACTAGATAAGTCTCTGTCTTCTTCGACCGAGTCGGCCGACAAGGAATACATCTACCGAGTAGGTCACCGGCGACTACGAAGGTACCGGAGCTTTGCATATGTTCTTCCTGCGATGACTTATCAGCGATGGGCCGTCTCCTACTGAGGTGAAGAGCAGCTGCTGGCTGAAGAACGCAAGCTCTTACAAAGATGACGTGGGGTTCTGGAAAGTAACTTCGTCAGAAGATCAGTCCAACAGTTTACCCCGTACAGGACTTAGACAAAAGATAATCAAAATAAACAAGTCTAACCTATACATCATCTAATCCTATAGACACACTGCACGACTGATATCAGCTGAGTTTTGGGATCTTCAATTCCATAGTACTACTATGATTTCCCCCAATATTCTTTTTAACCACTAGACAGCTGAGTACCATCTATTGCCTCATAACCCAACAAGAGGGAATCAGATGAAATTTATGATTGGTTTCTTGTCATTTTCTCCCTTTCTCATCAAACATCCATACCCATATGAGTTTAAAAAATGAAACCCAAGCATTAACTTGGGTTTGGCAAAACCCATACCTACATGGGTTTGATACCCATAGTAGGCAACCTAAACCCACATACCAAACATAAGATATGGGTATCAAACCCAAGTCATTCCCATAGTAGGGTTCTAAACCCACATACCAAACACCCCCTTAGTCTAACGCAGAGTATATGCAAAGTCTAGTCTGACCCATCTGATTGGGCTAAATCCAAATATATTAGTTCCGTAAAGACAAAGTATTTTTGTTTTTTCTAAAGTAAAAAAAGATAATATGGAATTTGATGGTCCATTAATATTTTCTATATTTCGGTTTATGTGTACCATAATTATGTGCTCTTGTGTGTATCACATTAGAAGGATATTGATTTATGACTTTTTGTGTGTATCATACCAGAAACATATTGACATGTAACATTTTTTATTTAAAAAGTTCCACATATGCTACATGTATATATAAGGTACACGATTATTATACACCTAAACCTAGATATTTTGGACTCATCTTTATTGTTTCACTACGTTTTAGGTTGGAATCATCTATCTAAGGGGGTGTTTGGGATAACTGAAGCTTATCGATAAGTGCTGAAAGTTATTGAAAGCTGCTGAAAGTGGCTGAAAGCTTGCTAATTTTGATAATTTGTAAGTGTTTGCAAAAAGTGCTGAAAGTGAAAAATTAATATTTGAAAATATTAATCAAGTGGTATCTTATAAAATGAAAATGTTATTTATTTCTTACTTATTAAACAAATTTAGAATTTTTACACAAATAAAATTTAAAATTTATTTTCACTCATATAAAATAATGTTTTAATAAAAAAATATTAAAATAAAAATTAGAAAAAAAATTAAGTATAATTAATATTATTAATTAAAATCAAGAATAAAAAAGATTATAAATTATATTAATAAAATAAATATTTACTTATTCTTTGTTAAATGACAAATAAAATTATACATATAAATTATCAATATCGATCATTAATTAAAAAAAAATAGTTATAAAATTATAATATAATGTATTAATTAAAAATGTTAAAATTATAAAAGCTATAAGCTATCAGCTTCAGCTACCCAATACCAGCTTACGAAAATTCTCTATCTTGGATCCAAATAGCTTTCAGCAGCTCTATAAGCTAGATTTCCCAAACACCAAATTCATTTCCCAAGACAGCTTTCAGCTATAAGCTGTTTCAGATAAGCTATCTCAAACACCCCCTAAGTAGTCCCCATCCAATTCCTGCCCAAAATGAAACGTCAACGTTTTAAGCAAAATTCTTTATTTCGTTTTTTACTTTTCCTCTTTTACCCTATTATTTGCGTTTCTCGCTGTGCATTTGTCATTTATATATCACTCCGGCCGGCGTACCTCCTCTGTCTCCACAAGAAATCCATCCAAAAACTCTAGTAGTTATACTGCTCCAATACCAGTCTCGCTAATTCTATCTCATATTCTCTCACAATTGAAAGTCTCACTCATTCTTCACCAAGTTTTTCGTTAATTGGGGATTATCAATTTCTACAAGGTTTTGATAATCGGCTTAAAAAATTCTTCATCCACTCCACTTAGATAAAGAATTTGGTGAAATCTCTCCCCTTTCTTCTCGATCTTCTTCTAAACCTTTGTGCTGCCGAATGTCGCCACTCGCATCAATGGCTTTCAGGTCGTTGTTAGCAAAATTGGGAGGCGGATTACGTAGCGAAGCAACTATCAAATTGCAGCAACTCTCCTCGTTGGCCACCCGCTAGTGTTTGGAGGAAATTACGAAAAAGGTGATTTGGGAGGACGAGGTCTTGGTTGGTGGTTGTGGTGCGAGGGCATTTTGGGGAGTAATATTTTTTAAGAATTAACCAGAACGTCGACATTTCTGTTTGAACAGGAATTGAATGGGGACTACTTGAACAAGTTCCTATGTGTTTTTTATAATAAATAAATTTAATACCGATTTTCTTTTAACACAAAGTCTAACTTAGTGGGTGTTTGGAGTAGCTAAAGCTTATTGATAAGTGCTGAAAGCTGTTACTTTGAGAATTTGTAGATGTTTGGAAAGCAGTGCTGAAAACAAATGAAAGTGGGGAAAATAATATTTAAAAAACTGTTAATACATTAGCTTATTTTAAATTTTTAAATAAAATATTTATTTTACCCTCAATATTAGTAGTATTAAATAATTATAATTTATAATAAATAAATAAATATTATTAATTTTTATTTTATATAAATTTATAATATATCATATTAACATAAACATATTATAATATTTTTATATAATTTTAATAATTACGTAGATAAGAAATAATTATCATTAAATGAAAATAGAAAAAATATTAATTTAAAATTCAAAAATTTAAGAACCCATTATTTTAATTAATATATATTTAATTTTAATAATAATTATTTCTTTAAATTTGAAGAATTTATAAATAATAAATATAATTTTTTTTATCAAATTACTAATTAATATAACAAAATATAATTACAATTAAATTTGTAATTAAGAAAAATATAATTGTAAAATTAATGATTTTTTGAGAATTATAAAAATATTTAAAAGATAAAATAGTCCAATAAATTAGATAAGTTGTTATAGCTGAGTCATAACAGCTTAAAACAACTCTCTATCTTGATTGTATTTTTATGAAATTTCTGTTGAAAGTTGGGTGTTCCAAATACTCCAGCTGCCGCCGCTGAAAGTTTTTTTCAAACACCACCTTAAATTATAGACATGGTGGTGGTATTACTGTGTACAATATAAATTTCCCCACCACAAAAAACATATTTTTATATTAATTTTTTATTCTTATTACATCATTTACAAAAACAATAGTAAAAACGTCAAATCTTTTTCCATCCGACTCAGGGTCTACAAAAGATCATTAATTACAAGAAGACAATAAGAAAATTATTTTTAGAAATTATTATAGAAATATATTGTCAAATCCCAATTATTAATTATTTATTTTTTAAAATAATCAATACAAATTAAGCCATTTTTAAAAAAAATATGATTTTAGTAGTATTACTTTTTGTATTTATCAAATCTAAATATAATTGAATTTCATTCATAATTTTTCTTATTGGATCAAAATATCTCGTATTGTTTTCTCAAACTAAAAGTAAAAATAAAAATGGAGGAGTAACCAATCCTCGTCCTGGAAGGATCCAGGGTTGTCTTTTCAATAACAAATCAACTTTATCATTTCACATTTTTTCGTATTATTATGAATGTTTAATTTTTTTAAATATTGTTATATTTTGTTTATGAATGTTTAGTTTTTAAATAGTGTTGTATTTTGTTTCTTAAATAATTAATGAACATTAAATTTTAATAATCAAAATTAATTCATTATTTCTTAATAATATATGGAAATAAATAAACTTGTTATTATCCTTTAAATTATGTAATCAAAATTCAATTTTATCAAATTGTCAGATACTTGAGATTTATTGGAATTTATAATAGACTTACAAATTAAAAAGAGTAAAAAATTAAATTCAAACCGAAAATATGATAACACATCCTCAAGTTACTTGGACCAACAAATTGACCGCCACTAGCAAGTAGCAAGTTGTCCTCAACGCCACATCTTATTGGTTGATACTACGCAAACTAGTGTTCTATTGGTCCGTGTATAGCACGATAGGCCCACGCGCGTCACCACCCGACGCCGTACATAGAACATCTAGCTGTAATATCAAAGGCGGAGGAGAAGAAACGAACAACGAAATCAGAGAGAGAAAGTAGCGTCGTTTGTTTGTTATTTCGTTCGCATACGATACACACGACCTGATTCTTTATACATACGAACATACTCGCAGAGATTTATTGGTATGTGTAGATGAATTTTTGAATTCAGATTCAAGCGTGGTGAAAAAGCCCTTGATATTGTTGGATTGTTAATCTGGTTTTTAACGTTTTGCCGGGGAAATCGGTCTAGGGTTTCTTGTCCTGTTTTTCTGATTAATTAGTAAATTGAAAAAGAGAAGGAATGGCGCAAGCAGTGGAAGAGTGGTACAAGCAGATGCCGATCATTACGCGTTCGTACCTAACAGCCGCTATTGTCACCACCATCGGCTGCTCTCTCGATGTATGCTTACTTCTTTTTACCTCTTGATTGAATTATTATGCGATTGATTGAAGTAGTTGAGTTTATTGATTTAGGGCTGATTTAATTTGGAGAGATTTTTAATTGTTCTGTGTTGGACTTCTTTTATTTTTGTTTCTGGTTTGGATGAGAATATGGAGTTCATGTTCCTTCATTTGTGTTTAGAAAAAGGGTAAAAGGTTCTTAGTTTCTGTCTTCTGAGATCGTTGGGTTTACTCAATTAGTTTTTCGTGCTACACGTCAATGCCCAATGGTGCCATAACTTGCCAATGTATGCAAGGAAGCTTTTTATTTGATTGATTAATCCTTCCGAGAGTTGAATTGAAGTTTTAGTCTCTTCAGTATATTTTGGGAGGACACTTGACTGAGTGGAGTTACATTTCTCTTGCGATTTGCAGATAATATCTCCATATGATCTTTACTTGAATCCGAAGCTTGTGGTGAAGCAATACCAAGTCTGGCGTGTTCTTACCAATTTCCTGTATTTCCGCAAGATGGGTAATTATCTATCTATCCTCTAAAAGTTTATGGTTGCATTGATTGCTTGGTTAGTGTTGTTAGGTGTTTCTCATTTTCTCTGGCTACGAATGGATATGATTCTTTATCTGAGAAAATATTGATTACATGTTCACTGTCGAATTTCTACTGCATATTGGATCCAGCAGTACAATGGCTGGTATAATTACCTTTGAGTGTGGATAGTACCATTGAAGTTTCTGAGTTGGACTCTTGTTATTTGCTTCAGCAGCTGAACCCAACTAAAATAAACAAATAAAAATAGGAGTGATGCATTTAGGTGGGAATGCTGCCAGACTGATCTTCTCTTAGGAGTGGCTACATGTTTTTGATGCACTATGCATCATGTGTTATTTATTGATTAACAGAAGTAAATTGGTAAAGCACTGTCGTTTTACTTTAATTAATCAGGGACTTTACCTTTTTCTGATGTAAAAATAAATTCAGGACACGCACATTAAATAGCTTTAGGGGGATAACTACCAACCGGGATATGATTTATTGATCGTATCATTACAGAAATTAATTTGGTAGATGATTTGTGCTATTTTAACACTTTAATCTCTTGCTCGACAGATTTGGACTTTTTGTTTCACATGTTCTTTCTAGCTCGTTACTGCAAGCTTCTTGAAGAGAACTCCTTTCGGGGGAAGACTGCAGATTTCTTCTATATGCTGTTGTTTGGTGGGGCTGTTTTGACTGGGATCGTACTTCTCGGTGGAATGATCCCTTATGTCTCAGAGTCATTTGCTAAGATTATATTTCTTAGCAATTCACTAACGTTCATGATGGTTAGTTGCATATTATTAGGAGTTGGGTTAACATTTTACCATAGTTGATGTGTAATCTTTTATTTTTCCTGTTATTGTAGGTATACGTATGGAGCAAGCAGAACCCTTTCATCCATATGAGCTTTTTGGGCCTTTTTACTTTCACAGCTGCCTATTTGCCATGGGTAAGTGGCTATACACTCATCTGCCAATTCTGTGGTTTTGGCATGTCCCCATAAATATAATGGTACATTACATAAATAAAAGGACATAAAATTATGCTAGTCTCTTGCTTTCTTTGTAATTTGTTATTGCTTCATTCAACATCGGATTTTGGAGACGATCTAGTTATATGCCAACTGTTGGGCGAAGGCTGAATCTCTTTTGTTAACACTTTTGGCTGGTATTTTGTCACGTCTCTATTTAAGTCCTATATGTTTGACGCCTCGGCTGACCTTTATTCTATGCATAAGGACTTCAACCCCAGCCATTGCGTGCCTTAGCAATATTCACTGCTTATTTCATTTGCTTACATCTCATGGTGATGCTTATGGCTTCTAATGTTGTCATCAACAGGTTCTCCTCGGATTTTCAGTACTTGTTGGTGCTAGTGCTTGGGTGGATCTTCTGGTACGTCCGCTCTATTGCAATTATGTTTCTTCTTCATAATTACTCAGCAGCTAGGGGAATCATTTTTTACTTTTGGCAAAATTAATCTGGATTGCATATCATTTTCCGAGCGTGCTCTTTGTGGCATAAAGATAATTAGTTAATCACCACAATATACCAGTTCTTTGAGTTAATAATCACTTTATTGATGCATGAAGAAGAGTTTCCTTTGGTTCAGGGAATGATAGCTGGGCATGCTTACTATTTTCTCGAAGACGTATATCCAAGAATGACAGGACGACGGCCCCTGAGAACTCCAGCAATTATTAGATCACTATTTGCTGATGAGCCTGTAGTGGCGGCCAGGCCTGCGGCTGTGAGATTTGCTGCTCCACCAGTGGACGATGCTCGGTGAAATTACGATGACATGGTGTATTAATGCTGAGCAGTGTTTCAACCTGCGCGAACTGTCAATAGGGTTAAATGACATTTGTCGTCTCTTCGTGTGGACCCACAGTTAGCAAATTAGCTTCGACTGTATAAAGATGCATCCTTTATTAGTGTTGAGTCTTGAAGGATAACTATGCTGATTAAAACAATCAAGTTTTATGGTATATTACTGTCTGATTGCAATCATCAGTGTATATTCATATTTCATTTAGTCACCTACTATATTTTTCTTCTTGGGATGTGAATAAAACTACAATCTTGAGATGGAAAAAAAAAAATTTAAGGCCAAGTTTCTGCATTATACAAAGCAGTTACCACAATGCTGTCAAAATGGACTTCTTGTTACCACTAAGAATTCAATTTAATTATCATTGTCACAACAGATTCCCACAAATTACAGACAACATGAAAATTTCTGATCAGAACCAAATCCAGAATGATAATAAATTTGGTTGCTTCTAGGCTCTAATTTGGTCTCTCTCCAGGTTCCCAGTTGGACACGCTTGCAACAAGTTGATGTTCAATGTGTTGTGGGTTTTCTTCACGGACTACTGGATCGGGTGATATTGTGTCGATGGTACTTTTTTCGGAGGCAGCTTGCGCAATATGTACAGAACGAGAGCTGAAGGAAGAATCTCAACCAGCTGTTTGTGCAAGATGTATATTGGATCAGGACGTACAGATTTATGACCTAATTCGAGAAAGTATGAAGAGAGGAGTTCATACCGAGTAGTATATTAAATTTAAAACTGGATGGTCCAATACATCTAGTGATGCATCTGAATCAAAGGCTGAGAGCATAACCTGCAGTACAGTAAATAAAAGTAGTAGCAACAAACATCTAAATATACATGGAGGTTGAGCATCAATGGGTGATGACTAATATCTAGCTCGGATCATCAGGTAACTAGTCAAACTAACTGTATAAAAACGGAAAATGGGGTTTTTTCCCATCTTGGATGCAGAATCTTGTTGGTTTTTCTCATTGAATGAATACAATTGCTCTCTTGTGTCAAACAAGACGAAGAAGGTATGCAATACTATAACAAGGTGAAGGACAATCAAAACCTTACCACGAAGCACCTGATAAGGAAACACGTGAAGCATATAGCAGTTACAGATCCAACCTGTAAACGAATATTAGTCAGTACAGACAAGTTACAAAGCAAAAAGGAAGGACGATATCAAAAGCAATGATAAGTACGTGGTCAACATAAATTTCCATAAAGATGCTTTATTACAAACGAGTACTTGTTTCGACAGTTCAAAAACCTTTTTTCCTGCATGATTGTCTAGATTGGACACAAATTCTCAAGAGTTTAATGAAAGATGGGTAGTTTAGAATATCTTGAGTTTTCAGTGAACTAACCAAAGCTGGTTATCTAGAAGAAACTTAAATTGCTTTCCTTAAAAGTTCATTAACCAATTCAACTAGCCACCAGATTATTATATATTGATTTTGGATTCGATGTTATGTTTCTAAATGAAGCTTTGAACCTGTATAAAGAATACGTAGCAAAAATGAAAAAGAAGATATTCAGTGTAAGTAGAAGACGCCATTTGTCAACGCTCGAAACATTTTCTAGTACAATTATACTGCTCCTAGTAAAAGTAGGACAACCTTCCAATTGACAGATAAAAAGGCACAAACCTCGTAAAGTTTCTTTCTCCTCCCTTTAGATTCAATAGGGAAGCGTCTTAGCATGATAAATAACCTGCAGAGTAAAACTACAAGTATGACATACACAAGTGTAAAAGAAACTCAAACTCAAGAAATGCAGTCAACATGAAAACTTTTGACTCACCTTCCACCATACAGCAGAAATCCTAATGCAGCTACAAGTGACACCACTGGAGAGACCAAAAGAAATAAACAAGATCACAACAGTAGCCTATGGATATTACAACCAAACTAAGAAAGGCAGAGCCCCAGAGGTTCCAACTCCGCGTATTTGGAAACGAAAAAAGAAATTGAACTAGGAATGGGTTTACCTGCAACAAATATCTTTCCGATGAATTCTTCAGTGATGTTATCATCTACCCAGAGGTGCACCCAAATACAAGCCTGATAAGATAAGTCAAAGTAGATGCATCACTAAACTGATATGGTAGATGAAATAAGATAATAGAAGCCCATAGATTTTGTGGAGAATAAGGCAAAAACTAGACTGATATCTGTAAGTGATTTTATGCAGGATTATATATCTGATGATCTGCAAGTGGATAAATACAACAAAATCCTAGAGATAATAGTGGTAAAACAGGACTGCGATAATACACCTGCACGAAGTATACTCCACCGTTAATAGAAAAGTATAAGATTCTTAGTTTATCCGTCGGCAGACTTCTGGCCTGAAAAATGACAAGGATGCAACTGTTAGTGATTCCTCATGTGACATAAAACTGAAGTTTAACTCAAGCATTAAAACACTCAGCGGGCTATATATGTCCTGACAATTGTTACGCTATAAATCTCAACCTTTAATTGTCAGGATTTTACTAGAAAAATAACTTGTACCTGATGATATATCTCTGCCCAAAAAAGAACAAGAAGAGTATATGTGGAGAAGAAGAGCAAGCCAGGAAGATCCAACAATACCAAAGTCAGCACCTGAAAATGGAAATAATGAAAATTGCCTCGAGGGATGATAATAAAGCATGAAAAAGGATTAAATACTGTCACGAACCAACTTAATTGCAAAACGACTACACTGAAAATCCATAAATGTGATTTCCATTAAGGAATTCACCACAGGAAGGCCCTAAAGAGAATTTCTCTTAAATATAAAAGACCAATCTTTAAGCTGAATCAAGCAGCCTGAAAGAAAATGTGAAGATATTCTTAATGAGACAACCGGTTCCTCTAAATCCCACATGCGCTCACTATTCAGAAAATTCAACATATTTTTGCTGCTCTATATGATTGGACTTGATACAGTTCTAGTACATCACGAACATTATTAGCTCTATTGTTCGGACTTTCTTAACATTCTTAATGAGTTAGTTAGAATGCTCATCCAAATTCTTAATAGCCATACAAACCTAATACTGTAAAAAGCCTGAAGCACCAAAAAATCAAGGAAGACCACATTGGATAAAATTGTGCACAGTAATTGAGGATCATCTAACCTTAGGATGCAGAAGAAACACATTCATATGAAATCCAAACACAACAGCACGCACTGCAATGGCAATTCAGTGGTTAGTCAACAAATCGAAATACGTATGCGGCAAATGAGTAATTTCATACCTCCATTTAAGATGAAGTTCATGAGATGGAAAACCTTTTGAGTGGTCCAACCATACTCAGGCACCCTAAGTTCAATTTTAATCAATTGAATCTGCAAAAAGTAAATTCACCTCATTTAGGACAACAGTTTTCTGCAATGAATTAATACAAGCAACTGCACTCATATTACATAATCAACAAGTATTTTAAGCTGAAAAGATTCATGTACCAAGAAACTCTCATGGAAAAACATTAAAACACACCTCAGAGATTTGTAATTAATACAATAGTCATGTGATTAAACAAGCTCCAATTTCTCAGAAACGCAAAATCACAAATTGAATTGAAAAGCAAGCACGAACTCAAGCAACAGCTGTACGGTAGACTGAGAAGGCACAATATTGATATAGAATTAGAAACTAACAAGGGCAACGAGAGAAACGAGGGCATAAGCAGCGCAGAGCGAGAAAAAGAGTCCGTCTTGCCATTCGACGGATTCGTTGATATCATCCCACCAGTTTGCCGACATTACCCGGACTCCGGCGCCGATGGCCGGAAAGCTCAGTGGCGTTCTGGTCATCGCAACTCAACTCAACGCTCTGGAAATCTGACCTCGTCTCCCTCTTTCTCTATCTAACTGAGCAAGTCAAAATTGATTAGCTGTTGTTGCCTACTTCAATACTAATATTATTTTCAATACGAGCAAGAAGATAACATCTCATAATAAAAAATAAAAAAACTCAAAAGAATTAAACGAACGTGCAAAAAGATTCTAAAACTAAAGGGTCGTTTGGAATGAATTTGAGTATGGCAATCACATAGCATGGTTATTGAGTATGTTTACGATTGATTTCTTTAAGCAATTTACTATTCACAAACTAACTTAACCGACTAAACTGGAATTTAACCAAACTCAAATAAATATTCTATATATCCTAAATTATAGTGGTAGTATAATTTTTGACATATAAGAAATCAATTATACTCTTTCTATCCCATAAAATGTGTTTAATTTCTTATCGACACGGTAATTAAATAAAATTGAAAATTGTGTATGAAGTTGTTCCCATAAATAAAATATTTATAATAATTTATCATTTATTGAAACAAATACTACATTCTATGAACACCCTAATAAGAAAAGTAATCTATAGGATGGATGAAGTATAAGCTATGAACTTTTGTTTTGAGTTGTAGGAAAATCTTATGAGCGGTAGAGTCACTGCCGACATCATGAACGAATTTGACTGCACTTCAAATAATTAAATCGTGTCCTGAATCGCGACAGCTGCTGTCGATGCGGGTGTACTCTTCTTGGAAAATCATTTATGAAATTTCAACGAAAATCCTATTCAGCTGGTTTCGTAAAAAGCACCGACATATAAATAATTGAATAGTCTTAAAATATGTGTGATTATATAGGAATAATAATAATAATAATGATTACTCAGGATCTGTGGCGCAATGGTAGCGCGTCTGACTCCAGATCAGAAGGTTGCGTGTTCGATTCACGTCAGGTTCAAATCACTATCTTTTTTTTTTTTTTATCAAAATCTTGCAAGATTAATTGTAAATCTGATTACAATTGTAAATTTTCAATTCTATAAACTAATTTGCGAAATCTGAATCGGATATACCATCACGGCATGGCACTAAGGCGGCAGTTTCAATCGTTGTTTCAACAGCGCCGCCTCTTCACCACCCAAACTCCACTCGTCGGCAGCAAAGACAAAACCCGCGCCGCCCTCTCCCTCATCCGGTTCGAGCAAAACCCTCAACGCATCATCGAGGTCTGCCGCTCCGCCGCTCTCACGCCGGAGTCGCAGCTCGACCGGATCGTCTGCTCAAAAGCCATCTCCAAACTGAAACAACTCAACGATTACGACGGCATCCGAACCTTCATCAAAGACTCCATGAGCCAACCCGGTTCCCGATCCGAGCGCCACGTGTCGCACTGCATCATAATGTATGCCCAGGGCGGCCTAATCGAGGATGCAGTCAACCTGTTCGACAAAATGCCGGAGATGGGAATTAAGAGAAACATCAAAACCCTAAACTCTTTACTATTCTCCTGCCTCCTCGGCCGCCACTACGGCGAGATGAGGCGTATCTACTCCGAATTCCCGAAGAAGTACGGGCTGGAGCCGAACTTGGAGACGTACAACACCGTCCTCAAGGGGCTCTGCAGCTCCGGCGGGGCGAAGGTGGCGCACTCCATACTCGCAGAGATGGATAGGAAATGCATAAGACCAAGCGGATCAACGTTCGCAATCGCGATCGCGGGGTTTTATAAGGAGGAAGATTTCTACAGCGTGGGGCGAATGCTGCATTTGATGAAGAAGTACAACATGCGTGTGGGGATCAGCATTTATAACATAAGGATTGAGAGCTTGTGCAAACTTGGAAGAGTGGCCGAGGCTAGAGCGTTATTCGATGGAATTCTGTCGAACGGGATGAACCCTAATTGCCGCACGTACGGCAATTTGATATACGGGTTCTGTCGAGGAGGGGAGCTCGACAAGGCGAAGAATTTGTACGAGGAGATGCTGGGAAGAGGTTTGAAGGCGGAGGCCGAGTGTTTCTTCACTTTGATTTATTACTTGTGCCAAGGGAGGGATTTTGAGGCTGCCTTGACTGTTTGCGAGGACTGCATGGCGAACGGTTGGGTCCCGAATGTTACGGCAATGACGACGCTCGTGCGTGGCCTCGCCGCCATGGATAAGGTTGATGAGGCTAGACGTATTATTCATCTGCTCAAGAACAGATTTAAGAGGAATGCTGAGATGTGGGATGAAATTGAACAGGGATTAACAAAGTAGAGATAGTCTTGGTAGAAATATAAGGATTTATGGATGTAAACTGAAAAGAAAGGTATTTCTATTGATTTTATTGAATCAAGAAGCAGCATAAAATCTATTCTCATACAAAAAAGAAAACATTCCTAGTTTGAACCTGATTAAAATTTATAGGCAGCTAAGCTCTTGCTTTCAACTTGGGAATTAAGCCGCCTTCTTTAACTTAGCTACATTTCTCCAATGTTGTACACCATATGCCGCGGTTGAGCCAACTGTGGTAGAAGCTACTAACCAACTGAGCAAAACCAAGACAAAAGGTTTAGGTTAAATATCGAGCAAACATGAAAGGTCTGAATATAGCTAATGAGTTGAGGGAAGCTACCTCAAGTAGTTGATGTAAAGCTGGGTTTCTTCACTTCCAAATCCTGGTTGTAGTAAAGCTGATGCAACTAGAGCGAGCTGCAGAACTGTGTTGACCTACTCACATGATATATTTAGAATTCAGCTAATAAGGCAATAAAGGCTTCAATCATATAAGAGCTCATCTCTAAGGAATTCTAGCATGAATACAAACTGACGTGTTACATCATCTATCAAACAACAAAAGCATTCTGTCTAAGCAGGATCAACATTTGATCTCTTAAATCGACACTTGATAGATAAAATGCAAAAGCTGTACATACCTTGCTTACGAAAAGAGGCTCGACCTTTTGGACATGAGCACCATTGAGGTTGATGAAGTCACGCCAGCTATCCCACTAACAGGAAATAAAACTCAGATGTAAGTTGGATGGAATTTAGATAAAAACAAATTAGATGTGTAATGGCATGGCCTTTTTACCTCCCAATTCAAACTGCTAGCTCTTTTATAAAGCGCACCACCAACAAGAGCCACATCACGCATCACAACAAGTCCGACCAATCCGGCTTCATGCACAAATTTAGTAAGCAACAAACCAATTCCAGTTAAGACATGTGTTCACGTTATACAGATCAACGAGAACAGACAACAACAAGCAACAATCTCCCTTCAAGAAACATAAGACATGTACTTACGATGCAAAAGCCCCTTGTCCACCATAGCCAGAGCAACAGACACAATTAAAACCTACAAATTGTTGTAACCAACAACAGAAAATAAATTTCAATGAACAAAAAGCTTTCACAATGAATATAACAACAATTGAGAAGGATTTTGAGGGAGATTAAGGATTAGAATTTATCATTTCCAAAGAACTTAGAAAATTTACCTTGTCTGCTAGAGGATCAAGGTAAGATCCAACAACAGAATCGATTCTCATTTTCCTAGCCACATAGCCATCTAACTGAAAAAATCAAAGAGAAATAACGCGTGAATACTGTCCTTGTCAACGACCGATAATACTAAAGAGGAATTTGCCCAAACTCATAAATAATAACACCCAAATGAAAGAATAAAATCATACCCAGTCAGTAGCTCCTGACATGGCAAGACCAACAAATGCAGAGGAATACATATCATGTACAATCATCCTTCAAAATAAAGTCCAATCAGTCCATGGCATGCCTATACTAGCACGAACATCAAATCACACCAAAGCACAATTTTCAAATTGTAACTCTAAAAAGTAAACTGAATACACCATAAACATGCATTCATTCATAAGTCCAACCTGATAACCTAAAAGAAGTGGCCAGCAAATAGCTAACTATACTTCGTTAGAGTAACTTTATGATTGCCAACGATAACATGGTCTTTCCTTCATTTGAATTTTGGATAACATTATATAAAATACCACGTTGGAAGCTTCAGATAACAACCATCCTTATATAGTCAAGTACTTGAAACACATTCTTCTCTCATCCCCTAACCCACACCCACCAGGCAGCCTAACAATGACACTATTTGCTGAACTGCTAATCGAGAATAACAAGCTCTAGCTTGGGGGTGTAGATAAAGATATGTACAAGAAAAATCACCTGCACCTTAACTATACTCTTTAACTTGTACTATCCACTTTACCCATACAATCACTACTGTTCTATGTCTTCAGGCATCCATATTCACAAAACAAGAATCCGGAATAACGGCAAAAATCATCCACAACACATCTCATTGTCTAAGCAAATAAAACACCAAATTACTTACATCCACTGCAAATTATATAACCAATATATAAAGTAGAAAAATGAACGAACAGGATTAAGACCTCACCATCCAAGCAACGGGCCGGAAAGCATCCGAGTAAAGGAAATAAAATTAGGGAGATTCAAGTAACTGTCTCTGATCCCGTCGTCACCACCACTAACTTCAACCTCTGCACCATTTCTAAATTCCTCTTTAACCCTCTCATTCAACAGCCTCGGAACATTATAAGCACCATTGTACGGAAAAGCCGGCCGATGAAGTAAATTCAGAGCACGGAGCTTAAGGAAATTGAGGACGATGTCCGATTGCAGGAGGAGCGGAGTGGCGTACTGGGATAGCTTAAAGGGCGGGTTGAGTAGGAATAAAGGCCCGCCCACCGGCGAGAGAAACCTCGACCGGAAGAGAAGGTGACGGCGGATGTAACCGTTACCAGGAAGCGAATACGCAGATGAAATTGGGGAAGCGGAGGACAGAGAGAGGGAGAAGAATGTTCTATAAGCAACGGAATTGGTTTGATTTCTAACGGATCGAGAAATTAGGGCTTTGAGCGATCGGAAGATGGCCATTAACGAATTTTCTTTAGCATTGCTCGGTGGGTTTGAGGTCGGGGTTTTGGCGAGACGGTGACAAAGGACACGTGTCCTTCTCCTCTGCTGATTGTACTAAAGTCGCGTTTTATCCACGACGATTCCTGTAAAGCCGCTATACGTTTAGACGCTAAACAATTATTATTAGAAGTTTAAATGTAAAAATTGTAATAGGGGATAAAAATATATCATGATGCCAAACTATCATATCTATACAATATCATTGAATTATAAATACAATAATTACAATTAATTTTTCGAAAGTTAAAAATTATTAATATATATTACTAATTGACGCTTGGAAATGTGTTCCTATTTTAAAAACATAATTTTGAAAGATGTATAATATTCGTTAATTTTAAAAGAAAAATGTGCGTACATCATTGAACAACAAAGTGTTGTGCTCACGAGTTATTATGAATATACAAGTTAAACAATATACAATATTAACCCTAAAAAATAAGTTTCAAAATCATTTTGAGTTGGTAACATAATTATATAATTTTGGATATTTTATATAAATGTATAAATATTTTAAATTTAATATTTTATTATCATGTATGAAGGTTAATTTCTTGAGGATATACTAAAAAATTGAACTATTAAAATATAGAGTTTATTATATTATATATAAAGGTCTCGAGTTGAGACTGATTTTTTTATTACTCTAAAGATATTATTACTATAAAGAATATTAGCATATTACCGTAGTTTTACTATGGTGCTAATTTACCATCTAGATTCAAACACTTTTAGTATAGAAGTAATTACAGAATTAGATCGCAATAATTAGAATTAAATTCAGAGTAATCATGGCCCATAAGTTGCGTGGGGGGTCGTTCAACATCCAGTCCAGATTAGAACAAGTCATCTCGTGCAAATAAATACACCAGGTACAAATTTTGAAGTATGGTTTTAGGTGTCACAAATTAGCTCCAGCATATAAAGCTAATTAATCTCGATAAAGTAATATTCGATAAAATAATAATCTCGTTAAGATAATAATTTTTTCCGATCCCGATATGGATTAATGCACTAAAATAATGTTCAATAAAATAATAAACTCGTTAAATGAATATTTTTTCTCGATTCCAAAATTATTACTTTATCGAACACATTAAATTATAATTACTACTATTATGCATCTCCAGTAAAATATCCGAGTGTCCGACGTGGTGACATTAAAAGGTGGGCTTAAAAGTAGTTGTTCCCATGATTTATTGGTCCATGTTTTTCGTCTTCTTCCAAGATCCTCATTCAATCCTCTCTCATTAGTTTTTCCAACTGTATCATTATAAGAACCAATCTGTACACAAATCTTTAATGACCAATAAGTTTGATCGCCATAATCGTATTAATATAGAACTAGAAAAAAGGTGGAAGACGAACAAAGACGTGGTAGCATAATCTTTGATGGTTCTGGGACTGGAGGAGCAAGGCAGAGGAAAGGAGATGAGCATTCTGTCTTGCTGCAGGATCAAAGTGAGTGATGATGCATTGAAGAAAAGTTCCTTAAAGAACTCGAAAAGTTCGGTTTATCATGGCAAGAAATATGATGATGCAGATGCATTCTCCAAAGTTCCTAGAAGTTCGTCTTTGAATGCTGGTAAGGAATCTCAAAATTATGTACTTTTAGTTGCTTGAATGAGTCTTTTGATAATGTGATGCAGGTGGAAGCAAGCAGAGGATAATAGCAGAAGATATACTCAAGAATGGAAATGTTAGAGCTCCAGCAGAGGTGTTTACCTTTCGAGAACTGGCGACTGCAACGGAGAATTTCAACTCCGAGCTGCTGGTGGGGGAAGGAGGATTTGGGAGAGTGTATAAAGGATACCTGAAGAAAACAAATCAAGTACATTATATATATACAACTGAGTTAGAAATTGGACTAAACCATTCTTGTTTTTTTCTTGAACTGGTTTCTTTCTCACATTCTGCAGGTTGTGGCTGTGAAGCAGCTGGACAGGAATGGTGTTCAAGGGAACCGGGAGTTCTTAGCCGAGGTTCTAACGCTAAGCCTCGTCCACCATCCCAATCTTGTAAATCTGATTGGATATTGTGCTGATGGGCGCCAGAGGATACTGGTTTATGACTACATGCATAATGGATCTCTAGAAGATCACCTTCTTGGTAAGCCTAATTTTGCTGCTTTGGATGGATAGGGAAAAGGGACTCTTTTAACACTCTTTCTTGGTGGTGTTAGATTTGCCTCCAAACCAGAAGCCTCTGGACTGGTACACAAGGATGCAGATAGCGAAGGGGGCGGCTCAGGGGCTAGAGTACTTGCATGATGCACTAAATCCTCCAATTATATTCCGGGACTTTAAGGCTTCCAACATACTGCTGGATGAGAATTTCAGACCTAAGCTTTCTGATTTTGGACTTGCTAAGCTGGGTCCAACAGGAGGGCAGGATCATGTGTCGACGAGGGTGATGGGGACGTATGGGTATTGTGCACCGGAGTATGCACAGACCGGTCAGCTTACTACTAAATCCGACGTCTACAGTTTTGGAGTGGTGTTTCTGGAGATAATCTCTGGGAGAAGAGCCATTGATGGTACAAAGCCACCTGAAGAGGAGAATCTAGTTGCTTGGGTCAGTAAACTTCATCTGTTTTCAAGTTTTCTTCAATACAAACATAAATGCAATGTCTTAGAAAGTTTACCTTACATTTGCAGGCTAAACCACTCTTCAAGGATAGAAGGAAGTTCATTTTGATGGCAGATCCATTGCTGGAGGGGAATTATCCAGTGAAGGGTCTCTATCAGGCTCTTGCTGTTGCAGCCATGTGTATACAAGATGAAGCCTCGACCCGACCCTTGATCGGAGACGTTGTCACTGCATTGGAGTACCTAGCCATCAGAACAGATGAAGTTGTTCCTGAAACATAAGAGTTTGAATAGAACAGAGTGTTAAACACATCATTCTATAACTGTATTCAGCACTTTCTCTTTCTCTCCAGCCACATGATTGAACAGAGAAATAGTATCATGGGACAAAACCTAATGTACAAAACTATCTTGCAGTGCTTTAGAGATGGTTTGCTTCAAATTTGTAATGTAATACATATGCATTTAGCAGCCTCAAAAATGTGTATTTTCTCTCTCAATTCTACTTCTCTTTATTTATTTTTTTCCTTATCCCAGTATACTCATCTTTTCTAATGTTGAAAGTACAATACAGTGAATCTACAGATTTCTGGGGAGGTGGCATGAATATCTGAGACTCCTATGTGATGCAAGAGCCTCTTTTAGAGCAGCGTCCACTCTTGCACCACCACGAAACAGTGCATCATATAACTTGGTCACAAACTGAGACAATTCCTTCTCGTCATCATCCCATAAATTCGACGACTGCTCCCCATTCTTATCAGGGTCGCTGTCTTCCCAATCACTAGTGGGACTAGAGGGTTCGGCGTCTTCGTCTTCTCCTTCCTCATATCCGATCTCAAACTTGCCATTCTCAAAACTACTAAATTCACCTGCCCCATAGAATGATGTCAACTGCAGTTCTTCAGGCTCAGAAGAAGGGCATATAACAGCTTTGGCACCAGAATCTAGGAATGCTTTGGTTAGAGCTCGCGTAGGTCCATATATGCCTGTGAAAATTATAATCCTGTCCCTCCAAGATCCAACCTGAAAGATGTGGAAATCAGCATCAAGAATAGATCTGGTTACATAAACCAGAACTTTCCATCAGACAGGACTTAATTTTCAATTACATGTTCTTCGGATACTTAATATTGTGGTGAATTAGAGAATAAGTCGAGAAGTGCATAATCATTTGAAAAGCATCTTGTGTTGTTTCATCATCTTCCAAGTAGTGATGACAGTCTACATAAACAACTTAATTCAATTTCTCATACTCATTATTTTAGTACTCCCTCCGTCCCGCTAAAAACGTCTCAGTTGACTTCGGCACGGAGATTAAGAAATTTTAATTTAGTGTGTATTTTATGAGTTTTAATTGTATAAAGAAAATGACACAGTTTTCGAGGAGTGGTTGGTGGAAAGAAATGAGAATTATCCAAATTTTTGCAAGGCTAGTGAAAGGCAATCGATTTTTATTTTTTATATTTTTTTTATATTGTATTTGAAGAAATAATCTAAAATTTTCAAAAAGATAAAAATCATAATTTTCTGAGTTCGGAGCGGAACATAATCGAGTGAGAGATAGATTTTTGAAGAGAGGGAGTATAAGAATGTGGGGGGTTGAGTAGTGAGTAAGGGGAACCACTTCATTTTATGTTTAAAAGTAATTTTTACTATTTTAGGAAATAGGACAGAAATAGCGGGACAGCCTGATTAGGCAAGTAGGACAGAAATAGCGGGACAGAGGGAGTAGTATTTTTATGCCTGCAGGAATAGACAAGATTTGTGCACATACCATACAACGAACGTCTTCCGGAGTCAACTGCATGGATGGGACAGTTCTACGGAACATATAAGCACCGATTTCTTGATCATCTTCCATGACCTTCAGAATGTTGTACAAAATATCAACACTCTTCACCCAACTTGTACAGATTCAATAGTTTTTCAGTATGGAGAAATAGTGGGACAGCTACCTGTGTTTGGCGTCCTATAAATTTGTGGACCACACCCCCAATCTGGAAGTATGGTCTGCAAGAAACAAGATCAGCAACAGTTGAAATGTTGGAAATTATTGTTGTATAATTCCTCTTCCTGCCCTTCATCATTGATAACAAGCTGTACTTCACATTCTGCAAAAACTTCTCTGCTAGTTCTCCTGGTTCCGCTACCACGAACACATCATTCTGCCAACTACATTGCAAATACAGAAAAACATAAAACTGAAACCAACAAGACAGGACCCATAATAAAAAGTAGTGATGGAGTATAAAAAATATACCATAAAATGGAGCCTCTTGTGTCATTTTGCAGAGCCAAATGAACTATTCCAACTTGTGGTGAATTTTGTATTTTCTCATGCAAGGATAGAATAGGTATAGCAAGCTGCCTCCTCTTAGGGGGGGACTCGGGGGGTGAAACAACTGATTTTGCAGAATGGTGCCCATCCAAGTTCAAAGGTGGGACTAAATCAATTCTCCCGCCACGGGAGCCAATTTCGGGACTGTAAATTAGGGGACTTGATGAGAAGCTTCCAGTAAATAAAGGAGATGTAAATGGGGTTGGATGTGCAGATCCTGGAGCTGCCTTCATGTTCCCAGATGCCCCATTGGCAAGTGATAATTTTATCCCATGACTAGCACAATATGTCTCAAGTGTGCGTGCATGGTGAAAAACTCTTCCAGAATCTGGACTATTGGAAGCCTCTATGAGAAGAACGCCGCGTCTCCAGCCCAAAGAGGCAGTGTTCTCATTTGATACTACCATAAAGAAAAAAACCAGCTCTATCATTTTTAGAAAGTGTTCTAAAATCAAATGACGAAACCAGAGAATGATTCAGAGTTAAAAGGAGACTAGTACCATTTGCTCTCAAAATCTGCTGAGACTTCACATTATCTGAAAGTTTCTCATCAACAAAATTCTCAAGCAATCTTTCAGCAAGATTCTTGAATGCAGTAGAGTTATTCTGAATGTATTCATCTGCAGCACCCTCTAACTTTAACCAGATTGCTGGATCAGTCTCATCGAGTTCCATATCACAACGTTCGTCAACTGTAGATGAAATCATACTTTAGGGATAAATATTAAACAAGTATTAGGAGCTACAGGTGAGATTGAGCTTAGCGAAGAATGGATTGATTTTTGTCAATTTATAGGAAAGAGACTAAATGATTTATTCCAAAAGTGAAATATAATAGACTTGTGCACTTTTGCAAAGAATCTTTTTTATGCCAGAAGTCTCCAATATTTACCAAAAAAAAAATCAACTTTTTCGTGTGGCAAATACAAGTTAGTCCCCTAGTCCTTAGCGCAGAAAGGCAAGATCCCTAAATGCTTCTATAAGAACTGCACCTGGGTTGAATCGAAAATATTGTACATCTGGCAGCATAGGAAGCAATGTACTTAAAGCTTCCTCCACACGATCAACGGAGCAAGCACTCTCAATCAACACCTGTCCAGTATCCAAATAGCGCCAGCCACCTTTGCGAACCTAACAGGGTAGAGAAACAGAAAACTTAAGTATGAGCTGCAGGGACGGCAACAATACTAAACCATAATATAACAATACCACCACAACCATAACACAAAATCAATACAACAAAAGAAAGGAAAAAAAAAAGAATTTCATAGTTTTTGTCAAAAGAAGTCAGCGCACAAGAGATAGCCATGGATAAAGGTATTGGTGGATTTTTGAGCTCACGTAACTTCATTGGCCTGATCTCTACTTTAAGATGCTCTGATCTGGTTCAGAATACTACTACCCTAGATTAGCTTTGCTTCGAGTTTAACATATTCCACAAATAATCACAAAATTCCACTCATAGAAAAACAGAAAAAAGACCTTTCTAGTATTAGTTATATTAGGGGAACGATTTACGCAGAAAAACAGCAGGGCAATATTACATTGGGCTGAAGAAAGAGGTTGGGAAGGGCAAATCCTTATCAGCATTGAAACCAATGAAATGAGAGTCCTTTTATACCTTAGTTGGAACAGACCCACAGCCAATTGAAACTAAACAATCAACTTTAGAATCAGGCCACAAAAGTTGTGCTTCTCGTATGGCGAAAATTGTAGGATTATTAGCTACAATAGCCCCATCTTGCCAACGATATATACCTGTAGCATAAAAAAGTTACACTTAAAGAGTCATGAGAGATCCATCTATGATACAAAATAGCTAAGAAGCATGTCACAGAGAAAGCACAGAAAGGTAAGTACCATCAGAGAAATCATCTAAATAATATGGTGCGGCTGATGACGCTCTTATAGCCTGCCATATTAGATGCTTGCAACTTCCAATAAAAGCATTTCTCTTATATCCAACCTGAGCTCCAGTAGTTGCAACTCCTTGTCCACCAGTTGTCAAGTTCTCAGAAACTGTAGAAGAAATCTCCGGTGTTCCAGCAGGGTACTGGGATTCAGAAATATCTATTATGACGGAATAAGGCCGAAAGAGAAATTCTCTCATAGTGATAACAAGAAGAACAACCATTAACAGCTATGGAATGGAAAGCATCGAACCTGGTAATTTCGAAATATAAATGGCTGAGCTGGTGCAACACTGACCAGAGTAGACACAACAAAAACTTTAGGAATTTTTTTAACAGCTGATTCTATTAGGAGATCTCCATCCTCATCAGCACACATCTCTTTCAGCAGCTTCTCAAACTGATCTGCACTATGCTGGAAGAAGAATCAAGTTGATAAGTAACCTCATAATGAATTCTAAGCGGGGGTGGTGCTTGGTATTTGGTGGGGCTGGGATTTCGAGGAACTATTTGTCCAACCATATATTCTACAGATGGGGGGTATGAAACCCATATCCCCTCCCTTTTCACTCAACTACCAAACATGTTTACATTTCCTTATAATCACCAAACATCCCTAGATGTCAAGAAGATTCTAGATGGTTTTTATTGAAAAAATGACAAAATAAAGAACAGAACAAGTCTAGAAATGAAGTGAAAGAAAACGAAATGACAAAAGAAGGGCACTAGTGTTGACATGTCAAACATTTTGTTGAATAACAAAGCTGAATTCTTTAGTTATTCTAAATGAAAGACAAACAAAAAAAGCCAAAAGTATGATGATAGCAGGATTGGATAAATTGAAGGAACTGAAAGAAGAGCAATATAACATACTTTAGATCCATGAACTACTACACGGAAACTCTGTGATGAGCTCTTGTAGAGTTGATCCAACTTTTCTCTCCATGTTGCTGCTTCATTTTCCTTTGTAACGGGTTCAGCAAACACAAGTTTCCCTAGAAGAAAGAGAGAAAACATAATTATACAAGAAATAGAATAACAATGACAAAACAATGTTGTTAAATGAAAAACAAGAGACTCTTATGGGATAAAAACAATTTACCAAGTTCTTTGTAAATTTCTTCACACTTTTCCAAGGTCATTAATTTTATTCCAAGTGCAACAGCAAGCATACCACCAGTAGATGTTCCACAAATGAGGTCAAAAAGCTCATGAATCTGCTTTCCAGTACCCTTCTCGATTTCTTTTAGCATCTTAACTGTTGCCAATCCTTTCATGCCACCACCATCCATCGTAAGTATGCGCAATCCTCGTTTTGGGACCTGTCTTCCTTTAATAGCACGACGCAGAATCTCATTCTCCCCTAGAATGACAAATATGAAAGATGTAAGACTCCTTATCTCAATCTATATCAGATCATGAACAAACCAGCAGGATACCACCTAATATTGCCAGAGCACGGGCTGCAGCCTTACATACACGTGGCTCAACTGCAGCTGTTAGTCGCAGAAGAAGTTCTCGTAGACTTTCTGAAGTGACAAGTGCACGTCGGTTTTCCAGACAAAAGGCAAAATTCCCAATAGCAAACAAAGCTAACCTTTGGACCTAAAGGAGAAAACACATTCACACTTGATAACAACCATTGACTGACAGGTTGGACAAGCAATAGCTCTGGGTTATTGGAGCTTACCTCTGGGTTCTTGTGAGCACACAATAGCTTCAATGACTTCAAAATATCTTTTGTCAGCATTTTCTGAGCTACAATATCTGATGTAAAAGCTAATTTAACCATAACTTGTAAGACAGAGATAACTTCTTTTGACCCAGTGGACTTCAGCACTCTCTCAATAGGTTGCATGATGTCAGATTTCATAAGTTGCATTGCTACCGAACCATCTGAAGCAAGATTTAAGAGTGCAGAGCATGCTTGTTCAACCTTGCAAAAATAAAATAAAATGTGTAAGTAAAAGATCAAGAAAAAACCAACACATACATGGAATGACACATACCACATGCTGGTTTTCACTGCTTATCATACTTATGAGCTGCCGCACTGCATTCTCGTCTTTTCCCACCACTACACAGTTTCCCTCATCTTGCATTATCTTTGCAAGAGCAGATGCCAGCAAAGGATGATGGCAAGAGGAAAACCGGAATATGAGAGAAAAGAAGGCACTCAATTTATGTCGAGATTGAAAATAAGAACTATTCTCCATCTGAACCAACAACAAAAAGAAGTTAATATTCAATTTAAGAGCATACTAACCATTGGAAGGGTTCACTATCATACCTCAATCTGTACATCAACTGTTACCAGGTTCTCATCAGCCACAATCCGAATATTTGCAAGGGACAAATGTCGGAGTTCATTTAATGGCAAAATATCGGGAAGAAACTCAAGGGGATTTCCGAAAAGTCTCAATACACGTAACTCTGACATAGCCCTGTCAACGAGCTGAAGACAAGTATTAAGCTTCGTAATATCCAAGATATCATGAGAAAGTTGATAATATAAAGCATTGAAAAATGCATATTTAGGTCCTTGTTCTTTCAGGTCTTTTTAAATGGGTCTCTACACTTCTATTTGCTGAGTTAAGTTCTATGCTTTCCTGTATGTTAAAATTAGGCCTTGTGTCATAACAATAGCAATGACCCAATTTTAACATGCATAAGAAAGTATAGGGACTTAGATTTACAAAAGGAGGTTCATTTACAAAATGGTGAAATTATAGAGACTGAAAGTTTGTAAATGAATGAATAGGGACCCAATTAAAAACACATAAAAGTAAAGGGACCTAAATAAGTTTTATTCATTAAAGCAAAGGAAAGCAGCAGGTGAAAATTAAATGACCTGAAATCAAGAATAGGGCGGACCAACTTGTTGTGTTCCAGAGACAATTCAACAAGACCAGCACATTGTCTTAATTCAACTGTTTATCACCCAAACAAAGATTAACAAAGAATATTAGGACAAATTTCTAGATTATGCTATTGCTTCTGGCTCATATAATTTAGATCTTGATTTAGTTGCAACGCTAGCCAACAAATTCCAGTCACATAAAGGAAAACAAATCTCAGGAAAAGAATCCAACTCTTACCAGGCACCGAAATGAGCATGTTATAGTCTACTGCAAGAACTTTTAAGTGTTTCAGTTCGCCAAGCTCAGGTGGCAAAACTGATAGCTTGTTGTTATCAAGGTATAGTTTCTCAAGAAGAGGAAGACGGGTTATATCAACGGGCAATGCCTGAAGATAGTAAAACTCAGTGATTGCATTGTAAAAGTACTTCAGCGGGGAGATTCTACATGCTTAGAAAATGTAAATCCAAAACTGAACTAATAGATAACTAGGCTTAAACATCCAAATGAACAAGAAAGAGACAAAACCAGCCCATTCGGTCAGTTGAAGCAATAAACAGAAACCAGAATCAATCTTTACAAACTAAAAAATGAAAAAAGAAAAAAACCAAGGATCAACCAGAAAGTAGAACTAGTAAACCAAAAACATAGGAAGACTATGCAAGCATTAAACGGAAACTACAACTCTCAATTACTACAAAGTCCAGGAAAGACATTGAAAACTAAGAAACATTCCAAAAGCAATGAGATAAGTCGAGTTAAGTAGAACTACATATGGACACTGAAAAACTGTTGCAACTAGTTACAAATCATGCAGTAAGACGGAGACTCTCATCAAACAATAAAAATGAAAGATGACCTTCGCCTATGCCTCAAACTAAGTCTGGATTGAGATGCATGAATCAAATGAGATAAAGACGAGAGCATGAAAATTGCAAGCATTGGTCAAAGAAAGTACTCACGGTTAATCCAAGACCACATAGGCTAACAACAGAAACATTCCGCCAATGATCGGCACAGCCAGACCCCACAGCTGCCCCATTTGCAGCCTCATTGGCGAAATTCGACCTCATTAGCTTCAGTAAAACCCCCATTCCGCCATCATTCTGCTGCCCCGATCCTGCCGCTTTCCACATTATAACCCCCTTCAACGGCTCCCTCCTTTTGACCACCTTTATGGCTACTCTCACCGCCTTCGTTTGCTCTCCTCCATTATTCTCCAAACCACCCTCGGGATTTACATTTTCCGTCCTCTCCATCAACTCAATTTCCACAGTGTCCTGCGGCGTCGGCAAGGCAACCATCACCTGCGACTGCAGCTTCAGCGCCGCTTGATCGTCGCCGTCGGCGGCGTTCCAGTCGAGATCAATCCTAAACCCTAATTGATCCTGATTGGTTTTGGCGCTGGCAGCGACGGCATCTTCCTGGCTCGTGGGGGATGAGCCGGAGAAAGAGGACGACGCCGACGGCGAAACGGATGCCGATGGGGATACGTCATCGAGGGTGTCGACATCCTGACCGTAACTCAATGTCAGGTGGAAGACTTCCGTGGAGCGCTTCCAACCCAACCCCCATGACATTGACACCTATTGCAGATCACTCTCTCCTCAAACCCGTCCGTTTAATCTCTCAAATTTATTCGATTAACACCGCGCGATCCGCTGAAATTGACTCGAGAATGCGGATTGGCTGATCCTGCATTCGATGAATTCAAAGGTTACACGATCCACCGTCTGAAATTCGATAACTGCAACATACGATACATATGACTATATGCGTACAAAAGATATAAATTATGGAGTTTTTATTGAGGAAGCTTGTGTATTAAGAAAATGTTCTAAAAATGCAATATCAATTTTTTTTAAATGTATAAATACTCTACGTCTACGGTGTATGTGTTCTTAGGATACGGCGGTTTGTGATGTTCATCGCTGCTGGAGCCAACATTGATGAAGGTGAACTAAGGAAAGTAAATTTGTTTGTTAAGGAAAGTAATCTGACTACTATTATAAAGGAAAATACTTTTCTCTAGAAATTACAGAGGAAAGTAAATTGACTTCTACTTTCTATTTTTATTTTTATTTTTATTTTCTCTTGAAATCTATCAACATGCTCAACTTATTTGAATAATTTTTTTGTAATTCCCGTCAAAATTGGCACAATTTTTGGTTGTTGTTCAAGGAATATGAAGATATTCGAATCATATCTAGTGAAAACGTTAAATCGATCCTAGTAAATGTGATACTTTGAGATTAAATAGATATCAACACGAAATATGTTGTTCGTTCACAATCCAATTTCACAAGTTTTTATCACATTGATTGATCCTATATACAGGTTCTTGAAAATCATGTCAAATTTTGGTGCAACAGACTCGACACGTAGAATAGAAATTCGGAGTAGATAACCGAAAACAATAGCTGAATAGTTGAGGGTAAGCTCCGGTCACAAGTTGAGAGCAGAGGCAAATGTTGTCTTCAAATCTTCTTTTACTCTATCGCTTGCAAAAATGAAGTGTATGCCTTTCTGCGCCAGCAGAAACATCTCCCTCTTTCCAAGGTCTAGATATCATAAAGGGAGAAGAAAAGAAAACTAGTCATGATGCTGAACCAGATATTAACATCATTTATGGGTATTAGATTCACATACAGAAAATGCACCTACCAAATGCAGATGAGGCAAGGGCGTACTCAGCGGAAAGACTGGTAGAGAAGACCCCGCAATCATCCGTACACAAGATTAGAGGATGGTTTGATTTGTATAAATCGGCTGCAAGCAAACTGAAGCTTTGACAAACTGGATATGTATAAATCATGCATTGCTTAACTAGCATTCAGAAAGAGTTATGGAATCTAACCGAAGTGGTGAACATCTGCAGAAGCAATTGATTCAGTCTTAATATTGGATGTCAAACAAATCTCCACCTGTTAGAATGAAGGACAGTCAATCAGAAACATCAATAAGCAAAAATCAGGCATATTATGCAACATGCACTTTTGAAGACTAGGTTATAAGATCATCACAAAAAACAATGTAATAGAAAGCAAGTCCTTTTACAAAACCAAAAGATAATTGAAGCGGCAGCAAGCCTCCAAAAAGGAGAAGAAAGAAACGGAATGAAAAAGGAAAGAATGAAGAATGCTACAACAAATGTGAAAGTTAACTGGAATTTTGAGCCGTTTTAGAAGCTTCCACTCTTCATCTTCAAAGCAACAAGCATGGCCGATTCTCATGGGAAGGAAATCTAGCATTGAACGAACTTCGACTGGATTGGGCACCTATAATCACTAGGTTGTAGAATAAAGTGCATAGAATAACAGATTAACAACAATTCTGGCACAAAGAGAAAGGGAATTAAGAAGGGCCAAATCAAATCCACCTCGCCACAGTGTAAGGTAATATGAAGTCCTTGCTCTTTAGCAAACTCTAAAGCTGGTAAAAATGTCAGCCTATACAAGGAAGAATCAGAAATTCATCATCTCTATGAAAACAGAATGTTGCTGTGAATCATGTACAACAGGTAGTGACTAGTGAACACTACCATTCACCAACTTTAGGATTGCCAGAAAGATCAACTCCTACTACTCCAAAATCTTTGAGTTTGACTGCAAGCTCCACCTTTTCAAAAACAGGTAATGAATACTGAGGTCTCTACAAGTTAAGCAGTTTATAACTGAAGCTTTTCCATGTCATATCAGACTAACTTACAGTTTCCATTGCAGCTTCAGCTGACTCACGACGGTCAATACTTAGAAGTAGCCTCACATATATCTTTTTGCATCCAGTTCCTTTGCATAATTCACCAACACAATGAGAATTTGCTGAAGTATCTGTGTTCAGTTTACCAGAAAGATCTACCTCCACTGAATTGACAGATCTTATACCCTCTATAACTGCTTCCATGTATGAGCGCTTGCTCATCCCTTTAGATTCATTCCTCTGCACATCACGAGTGTATAATTCATACACATCAGAAATATCATTTCAAGAAAAAACCTGCTGAGCTGCCTTATTCTGGAAAGAAAGAATACCACGGTTTTCACCCTTAATAAGAAGGTTATATTGGTCAGGCATGTATCAAATGAATAGATTTCAAGCAATACCCAAGTAACACAATGTACCTTTGGAGTTGTTCTTAGTTCCAGATAAATGACATTGTCAGCAACAAAATCCTCAATAACCTATCGACATGAAGATGGAAGATCCATAAGTCTACGCGAAGTGTGGATACACAAGATACTTGAAATAGCAGAGCAGTCGCACCTCTTTGGTTATCCTTGTAACAGTTTTGTGGTCGGTAGTTATCATATGAATCAAATCAAACAACTTGAACACTTCGTTCAGAGCACGATCATCTGGAAACACACACAATGTTCAAGTCAATTACAGGTCAACATCTGACCTCAAAATTAAATAAATATTCATGAATCATGATGTTGGTCAAATCCGTGCAACGCAAACAAATTTAACGAACGAGACGTGACATGTTCACTTCAAAAACTTCACAATTAACGAAAAATCACAAGGTATTATGAAACTAACAGTTTTAAAGTGAAAGAGGAACGCCATACGTTTCACAATAACATGCTCGACGTCTGAGAAAACTACAGCTCCTTTCTCACCCAGTTCCCTAGCGAGTTCCCTACACATGATAATTCTTCCGATTAAAAAATCAAAGAAAAAGAAAAACTCGTCTCATCTTTCAGCAGAACCAGCAGAATAACGCAAAAATGAAATCAACAGGATTTGAGTAGTACAGCAGTGTAGAGTCTCTGATCGATCCATTGAGATGCGCGTGGAGTTCAATTTTGGGCATCTGCACACACCAATCCATATCCCTCCACTTGCAACGCAATCACTCGTGACTCGACGAATCAACAACAGTGTAGTACTAGTCTCTTGGTTGTTAGCTGGGCGGGCTTATATTTGGGCCTTGTGGTTGACTTACTTTTTGGGCCCGAAGGTCCAATTAGCGACCCGATATCCGGTCTCTTTGGGCCGATCTGTTCGATCCAATTGCAACCAACGTCCAGATTTAAACGTTAATAATCGGGTTAACCAAGTAACCACATAAAATAGGTGAAATTTACCACAAAGGTTTAGGTATACCATAATTGTGTACATTTGCGTGCATCCACACCATAATAAAGTGTCGACATGTGACACTTTTCATTCAAAATAGTGAGTCACATACGCCACATATCGACCCCTTTATAATATGTGCACACAAGCAGATAGTGTGTCTGTATGCACACAGTCGCTCAAGAAATTTACCCATTTGATTTTAATAAGGTGCACTTATTTTCCGTTTTTTAAAAGGTGTACTGAATTCTCTTATTATACTTTTTATTATTGAGCGACACATGATTCATTAGTCTACGACGTATTTCACACAATTTTCGACATGTTAAGTCAGAGCTAGGTATATTTTGTTCGAATTAGTTTCAAAAAGTGCACGGAACATCTGTTGTGATTTCTATTGCATGACACACCATCTCTGTATGTTTTTCCCCCAATTTTGGACTTGTTAAGACATAAATAATCTTAGATATATAACTTATTAAATGATTAAATGGTAATATTGTTATCAACAATTAGTATTAAAATAGTAGTATATAATTACATAAATCTACTATAAAATAGCTTTACAAACCTATAAATAATTATACCTAAAGAGAACAATGATTAGCTATGATAAGATTAAATGAAATATTGCCATTTCTTTTAATTATTAAACATTATTTTAACTCGATGATTTTTTAAATATTCGAGTGGAGCGATAGATTACAGCTCATTGTAAACCAAAGAAGATTTTGTGCACTTTTTAAAACAACCGGCATGATTTATATTAAGGAGAAACAACATGAGCCATCTGCCAATAATCCTAAAATGGATTTTACAAGACCAATGGATTTCCTTTTTTGAAAACGGGTCACTTGGAACGGAATGTTCGAAAAGGAAAATAGATCACTTGAATTGGGACGGAGGTAGTACTTTGCACCAGGGGCGGAGCCTCCCAATAAAATTTTTTAAGGATATTTTAATACTTAAGTCTAATTATAGTTACTCTTTATAACTTATTAAGGATATTATATTCTTCTTCTATGAACGACCGCTATATCCTTTCTATTTATTCGAAAAATATAGTACACAATCATATTTTAACAACACTCTAAATTTACTTGAAGGAGATTATGAAGAATGACAATATCTAGCTTAGGAATTATTTAAGCATTTAAATGATAGTTTATATACTTCAAATATTGTTAATTTTTGATTAATAAGTATTTGAAAAAAGAAAACACAAACATTATATATTAATTGTAAAAAAGTTATATATGTTAAATCATATAACTTTATCAAAATATATGTCCCAAACTCCAAATTCTTCATCTCCACTAAAATAAGGGACACTCAATTTCCGTTTTTTTTTAATATTTTTCAAAGTTAGTGGTCACATTCATATTAATTCATCCTTGATACTTTAATGTAGGATAACAAATTTAAAAATCTCGGGGGTGAAATTCAAAAATTTAAGTAGGACAAACACATTGCTTTGCACCCGGTCGAAACCATATTGGGCTTATTTGACATTAACTCTAATGTCATACTCCCCCCGTCACGTTATTACCGTCCTCAGTGGTTCTTGTACGAAGATTAATAAATTTTATTTTAGTGTGTATTTTATGAATTATAATTATATTAATAAATGAACACACATTATAATTCATCCAAATTTTTTGGTAGGTGGTAAGAAATTATAATTTATCCAAATTTTTTTTAAGGCATAGTTGAGACAATCGATTTATTTTTTTTTCTATTTTTTCATTTGTTAGGGGTTGGGGTGGGGGGGATTCATATCGAAATTGGATTTTTTATGCGTAATTTTTGTATTTCGTCCCCTCGAAATCTACACTTCTTCCTCTTTTTTATCGGATTTTCAAATTTCGCCCCCTTCCTCATAATCCTAGATCCGTCCCTGCATATTGTAATTGAAAAAATAATCTAAAGCTTTCAAAAAAAGCTAAAACATAAATTTCTAAGTTCGGAGCGGAAGGGAATCCTATGAGAGAGTATAAGAATGTGAGGACAAATAGTAATAGCAAGAATATATTTTTGCTATTTCGGAAAAATAACAATAATAGCTCGATAATGCAATTAGGAAAATAAGACAGCAATAGGATGCACTGTAAACTTTCAAATTTAATATTTTTGATAATGGTTATGATTATTAATATAATCGACTATAATTAATATAATTAGAATGATAATGATAATGTGTCGACGGTGAAGAAAAAAGGGCAAGCAACAAAATCATGGAAGAACAGGGACTATGAATAATATATTGTGAAATAATAGTTTTTTGGATTAAACCCCACACGCAATCTCAGACTGGCAGACAACCTGCTCTCCTCTCCTCTGCAACACTCTTCCATTCAAAGCGCGTTTTTCTTCTCCTCTCCGTAAGTGCTTCTTTCTCTCTCTAGAAATTTTCTCTTTTTGCTTTGTTGCGTATTGAATTTTGTTGCAATTCTATTAGTTTAGCTGATTTTCGTTTCTAGATGAAACAAATGGCCCGAGTATGATTGGATCTGTTTGAGTCGTCGCCGTTTCTTAGCGATGATTTGTTCCTTTTTCGGATTTCCGGAATCGTTAATATCGGGGTTGTTTATTTCGGTTCAGGCGATGGAATCTAGGGTTTTTGAATTACGGTCCTTTAAATGTAGGTTTTGAGTGTGACGATAGAACGAATGTGACGGATGATGAATTTAGTGTAGTTAGGACCTGAAATTGATAATTATTCGGTGGATTGCATCCTGTTCTATATCTTGCCACCTGAAAATTGGGATTTTATGTAGTTTTGATTTGTTTACTGTTTCCATGAATGATGAAATTATATCGAGTCTTATGGCTTTGATGCTTGATTCTTGAGTTTGCAGTGGTAAGAGCGTGGTTCTTCTGCGCGTGTCCCGTATTCTTCTCCAGTCCGATATCTATATACATATATTAACTGATGGAGGTTAAGCTTTGGAACGACAAGCGCGAAAGAGAGATGTATGATAATTTTGCGGAGCTATTTGCTATTATTAAAGCAACAGAGAAGCTCGAGAAAGCTTATGTTCGCGACGTAATATCTCCTGCAGAGTATGAGATTGAATGCCAGAAGTTGATTGCCCACTTTAAAACCCTATCCTCCACATTGAAAGACATTGTGCCTAGCATTGAGAGGTTCCACGATACATACAAGATGGATTGCCCAGCAGCCATAAACCGCCTGGTGACGTCCGGTGTTCCTGCAACTATTGAGCACAGGGCTGCTGCGGCAATGTCATCTACTACGTCGGCTGCCATTGTGGCTGAGTGCGTTCAGAATTTTATTACTGCTATGGATTCCTTGAAGCTAAACATGGTTGCAGTTGATCAGGTCCACCCACTGTTATCTGACCTCTATGCTTCCCTCAATAAGCTATCTATATTGCCACCTGACTTTGAGGGAAAGACAAAGATGCGGGACTGGATTGCTAGGTTGTCGAAAATGGGTGCTGCAGACGAGCTTACTGAGCAGCAGGCTCGACAGCTGCACTTCGATCTGGAATCATCTTACAACTCATTTATGGCTGCATTGCCGACTGCAGGGACATAGTTGTTTGGATGATGCAAGGTTGTACATATATGGGTACATTTATTTTCATGTCTACAATATTCAATATGTATGTCTGAACTTCTTAGTAGAACTTTGGTTGGGGGAATCATGTATTGTTCAGTGCACTTTTGCTGACAGTGTGATCTTATTGTGTGCTTAAGAATTGAGGGATTTTTTTGAATATGGTACATTCCAATCTATGGAGTACATTGTCCTTTGTTAAGGAATGAAGGATTTGGGAAATTAATTGAATCAATGCCAAGCTTGTTTGTTTTTCTATTTCTTTACACATCTTTCATGTCAGCAGGGTATTTATGCAGGTGTGATTCATTTTGTGATAGTTTGTTGGCTTTTATTTCCCTTACAAGTAGGGACTTGAGAATACACTTCTCTAAGATGATGTTTTTCTGAAACCTAACTTTTGTTCTTGTGCTTATTTCTGCTGTGATATTCATCTCTAATTATTTCTATTTGCTCTCAACAAATCTTTCATGCAGCCAGGGTATTTTAAACTATGAAGATGTGATTCATATCTGTTAGTTTGTTGGCTGTATTTCCCTTAGAATTTGAGACTCTAGATAACTCTTCCCTAAGATGATGGCTTTCTGAAACTTGATTATTTTTATGACGTTCTGGTGCTCATTTCTGCTGTGAGATGCATCTGTCTTTAAATCTTTAGAAATGACATATTCGTAAGTTGTACCAATTCTAATACGGTAGTATCAGTTTGTATTACATTTGAAGTGGTTTGGACTTGGAAGTGTGACAGCTCCTTCGTATTGGTTAAATTCATTCATTAGGAACTTGGATTTAGGAATTTTGCTGCATTTGTTATTTCATTTCTTCGCAAAAACTAGGAATTTTCTGTGGAGCTGAATTGAACTGCCTCAGACTCATTTATTGGGGAATGTTTGGTTCCCAAGTAGGTCTCATTTCTATTCTTCTTTCTATATTCTTGAGTATACACAAAATGCTACATTAGTTGCTAGTATGTCTTTCCCACTTTAATTGAAACAGTGCCATTTATTTGTTTTTTCCATCTGTTCTTAAATCATTCATGTGAGCAGGGTATTGTAAGCTATGCAGTTCTCACCATTTATGTTAGTTTGTTGGCTGTATTGCTAGTTTGTTGGCTGTATTGCCCGTAGAAGTAGAGACCCTAGATTACTCTTCTCTAAGATGATGGTTTTCTGAAACTTGAGAGAAGAATTACTGGAATTTCCTCTTTCATGGTACAAAACTAAGTCTTATCAAAGAGGAAAAAAAGAAATACCGTGTTGACTAATCATAGAGTTTCTATCAATTGCTACTTACATGCTAAATGAACTAGATGAAGTTGAAGTGGGCGATGTATCTGTTTGTGCAGTTCTCGGTTTGCTTGAGCTACCTGTTGGAGTTTTCCGAGTAGTTGAAATCCTATGTTATCGCCAGCCTTAATAATTTCGATGATATTCTGGTATTCATTTGTGCTGTGACATACATTTGTAATTGAATCTTTGGACATCACATGTTCTTAACTTGTTATGTGGTCGTGTTAGTTATGTTTTACATTTGAAGTGGTTTGGGACTTAGAGTTAGAATTATGGCAGCTCCTTCGTATTAGTTAAATTTACGTATTCGGAACTTGGATGGAGGTATTTTATTGCATTTCCGGGTTCGTTTTCACTGCAAAAACCATGAATTTTTCTGTTCTGGGGAGCATTTGGTTACCAAGTAGTCTCATTTCTAATTTTCTTTCAATATTTTACAGTCTACACAGAGATGTTACATAGTTGCTAGTATGTCTTTTCCACTTACAAATCTCCTAGCTAGTCACACCATTTTGTCTTGTTGATACTTAAACACCGTGTCCGCATCCTTATCGCCGCGGCCACTGCAGTTAACCACCACTCTGGCTCCATTAGGTAAGGTGGGACAAAGCTTTTCAAGATGTGCCAATGCATGAGCTGACTCCAGCGCTGGGAATATACCTTCTAACCGGCATAGCAGTGCGTATGCTGTGAATAGACGAATAGTTGCAGGGTCAAGATAGTAATTAGTATCTACAACTCTCTCATTTTAATAGGCACTCACCATCAAGAGCTTCTTCATCTGTAACTGAGTGAACCTCTGCCCTCCCAATGTCTCTCAGAAAGCTCAGCTCCGGGCTAACCCCAGGATACTCTAGCCTGCAATTTCATTATTGGTTAGAATTTGAAAAATAGTGAAAACTGCAGCTTAGTTATCTTCTGTGTTGCATGGACATTTCAGAAAACTTCAACATATCGTGTTCGATAAATTAACAAGGCACGACACTTTAATGGCCGAGTCCAATATATTTAGTACACGTTGCACTTAATTCTAATAACAAATATACCAAATTAATTTGTCTTACACGTCAATTGCCGTGTTGTATCATAAGTTTTTTTTGTTGTAACCTGTGTTTGAGCAACTTAGGTTATATTGTCACTTACCCTACGCCAACGGAGTGGGGGCCAATGATTTGGCCCTCATCATCTTGCAACAAATAACTCATTGCCCCATGATAAACCCCTATGTCTCCTTTAGCCAGAGTGGCTGAATGCTTCCCTCCATCTATGCCGGTCCCGGCGGCCTCAACTCCGATCAGCCGCACGTCTTGGTCTCGAACGAATTCATGAAATATTCCGAGAGCGTTGGAGCCACTCCCCACGCAAGCAACCAAAACATCAGGCTTCCCACCCCACTTCTCCATAGCTTGTTTACGAGTCTCCTTTCCGATTATCGACTGGAACTCGCGGACCATACTCGGGCACGGGTGCGGCCCTACGGCCGTCCCGGCTAAGTAGTACTTCCGGTCCAAATCGCCCACCCAGTCTCGGATTGCTTCCGATGTTGCATCCTTGAACGTGCCTTCAACCGATTTCACCTGCATGGGCGGTTCCAATTAGTTCCTTATACATAAGGTGAATCCAAGATTCAGAATTACATAACAAAATAACAACAAACAAATATATTTCTGTATGTCACTGAATCGAATCAAATAATAATAAAAATAAATCATATTTAATATAAAAATACATAAAATAACTCTCATTCGTATGGTAAATGAATCCCAGATAAAATATATAATTATAAAATTTTACATTTTAATTTATTGTTTAAATTAAATACGTCACATATCCAATATCTATTGGTTTGATAAAAGTGGGATATAAAAGTCCTCTGAGAAAATTTTGAGTTTAAAAGGTAGTATAAAGAAAACTCGAATAAACTACTCTAAATCGGCCCGTCTTGGTATATATATAGTTTATATCTATCTATATTGTACGGATTTAGATTACCTTTGCGCCAAGATGCTTCATCAATAGTACGTTGGACGACTGTCTGACCATATCGACGTCGCCCATGATTATGGTGCAGTCCAATCCAAGCTTAGCACAAGCCGCGGCGGTAGCAACGCCGTGCTGCCCGGCGCCGGTGGCCGCGACCACGCTCTTCCGACCCAAGCGCTTGGCGAGCATCGCCTGAGCGATGGCGTTGTTGATCTTGTGGGCCCCGGTGTAGTTCAAATCTTCTCTCTTCAAGTAAATCTTCGGCCCTTCCCCCTCGCCGTTCTTGTAGTGATCACTCAGCCTCTGAGCAAAATACAGCGGAGTTTCACGCCCAACGTAGTCTCTTAGCGCAGTCGCAAGCTCCCCCTTAATAATCCAATAATGAATAGCTTACTTGGTATTTCTCGATTTAAGAAATATAAAATAAAGAAATAAAAAATTTCACCAACTTTGAACTCTAGAATGATTTCCAATGAAAAAGAAGAGAGGGAGTTTGTGTATGAACCTGAAACTGTGGATCATGCAGGATGAGGTTGAATTCAGCTGCAAGCGCGTTGAGGCACGTGACGAGAGTTTCAGGCACGAAGATTCCTCCGAATCTTCCGAACTTTCCAGTCCTAAACAAAGATTCTTCGGTTTGGTCAATCAGTTGGAGGAGGTCTGTTGATGGTGGTTGTGAACGAGTCTCGGTCCGAGTCCGTTCATCGGAAATCATCACCGAGCATATTTTACGTTCAACCAAATGCGATGGCCAATTGAACCCGACCTTAGGGAACATTTTTGGTTTCAGAAAGGACGGAGAGGTGGCGTGATGAAGAATAGTGGGAAGAATTTTATTGCAAGACATGATATTGAATTGGTTAATTGGTTTTAAAACTTGCTGCGTTTTGATGGGAAAACGGTAGTTATAAGATAATGTAGCTAAGTGGGCAGATCAGTTGTAGGGTTGTAGTGCTAATTTCTTGGTCTCTAGATGGGATTTTATAGAGTTTAAGGTGGGATAAATTAAACATGTTGACTATGTTGCAATGTATTAAGAGATGAGTGAAAATTGAATTAGCATAAAAACGTGGGCCGTATAGGTTTCAAAGAGGGGATACATTCTAAGCAGTGAAGTTGGGATACGTTGAAAAGTCCAGCAAAAGTCGACCATTTAACCAATTATTGAATATTTAACCTAGCACGAAAATATTAATTTTATTTAAAAAATCATGTTTTGAAAAATAGACTTAAAAAATATATTTAGAATAATCTCAATCAAAAAGTGGTAAAAAATGAAACTTCAACCAATAAAACAAATAAAATTTTAACGTACAAATCTCAATCAAATACATTTTATTTTAATTTCTACCGAATAAGTTTATAAACTCAAACTAGTAATCGAGCCGCTTTAAGTAGTTATGGACTTATGGCTAATCACAAATATTTAAAGCAAATGATATTTAACGTGATAAGTAGTTTCTAAAAAATAAACAAATAATTTTTTTAAAGTGAATTCTAGAAAAATAATTATAAATAATGAATCGGGTTTAGATCGGTTTGGTGAAGCGTCAGTTTTTGAAATATGAAATCGTAATCAAACCGCTTACCTCAGTTTTTAGAAATTAGAGGAAAAAAAAAAACATAACTGGTCGGTTCGATTAACCATTTTTTGGTACGATTTCGGTTCGGTTACTTGCTCGGTTCGGTTTTTTGGCTTTTTTTGCTCAACCCTAATTTGATCCGACAATAATAATGGACTTGAAATACAAGTTCCGGTAATGCATGTATAGTTCAATCTCAGAAGCGAATCCAAAAATATGTATGGGACTAATCCATATATTGTGTAGAATCTCGAATTGTATATGTAATTTTTAAAATACTTTTATTTTGACGCCTCTAAAATGCAAATATGAGTTTATTTTTCGAAATTGAAGATTTCCTCCTCCCCTATGAATTGTAGTAGACTATAGCTCATTTCCGGCAATTCAATAATATTTAGGTGAGTAGCTCGCATTTTTACAACAAAAAATCAATGATTTGTAATAAGATATAATTGATGGGGATTTATTACAAGAGTAGGCACATATAGGGATAACGGCTAGAGTGTATTTTAATACTTCTTCTTTAATTTAATCTTAGCGGATGTATTCCACTAATGCCTCTATATCAATTTCATCGCATATAATATAATTAATTATAAGTGCAATTTGGAAGCTATTAATCAAGAGTTGATTTATCCATTAATTACATATCTCAGACTTGTCATATAAACATATCACATGAAATTGGTCCCTAAAGTAACATAGAACACTATGGATCTGATCCTTTTCTCCTACAACCTGGTACCTGCCTGGCCCACTTCATCTCATCAAAATGGAAAAAAACATGGAAAATGAAAACAACTAGGTGGAAATTTTTCGGTATTTAATTAAATAAAACAAAAACCTAAAACTTAAACTCAGCAAAAAAATTTCTTTTTTCTAAAAAAAACACTATTTTGGTATAACTAATATTTCACGATTTCATATAAGATGTTTCGATTATGTTTATTGGAATCTAACAAGAAAAGTAAAACAACAAACATGTAAAATATGCGGTGATTGAAAAATTAGAAAGAAAATACAATACAATAGGAATAGAGGGGCTCAAGGATAAATAGTACGTTCTATATTATTGCACTGTTAGTGGTTCTATACAAACTGCAAATCCCTTTCAAATAACCACACACGCCATGGATGACAAAAACGCCAAAACCATGCACGAATAACACATTTCATGAATTTTAGCCGACATATCATAAACTTCAACAAGTGGCTGATAATCGATACACTTGTATTACTAGCATTTCAGACATTTAGATATAATCAAGTATTAAATGAATACAAATATAGAATTAGTTCAGAAAATACAACTAACCATAACCATACATAAAAATATGAATAGGATCCATAATCTTATTCCCCATATAGAAATAAGAAATCCAAATGAAACACGTATGACGTAGCGTAATTAGTATGTCGCTAAAGCAATTTCAGATCTACCTCTCATCGCAGATTTTAAGTGGACGATGTTACATTTTTTGTTGGCGCCGTCTTTGAATTATATAGATTATAGAGGCGGATATCCCCAAATTGTGTTGACACTCAATTCTTACATGTAACTTTTTCTTAGAAATAGTGCTTAGATTTTAGATTTCGCTCCCACCTTTTATAATTCTGAATGAGCTCTCTTTGGCATGAAATGTAAATAGTTAATAGAAATCTAATAACCATTTATGATATCTACCTAACCTAACCTAACCTAACCTTGACATGCCCTTCGAACTTTAGCCTGAGCTAACTTTAGAGAAATGTCAATTTTTTGGGGGGATGCCGGGTAATCCACAGAGCTATTGAGGTGCGCATTTGGTAAACTATGTTCCTATGCTTTAGCCTGCAAAAAATACAGGAGGAGTTAACCACCCTAAGTTAAACCATAGATGATAGATTCAAATATAACGGTCTTGATGAGTTCTGAACCCGTGACTTTTCAGTTACAACTAAGCACCTTAATCGCTATGCCGTTCCAAAATGACAAGTCAAATAATATGAACTATATTCTAGGAGATGCTTATAATTTTTGTGGGTGTCCACATCCAGAGTGACTAAGTTATAATTAAAGTTAGCATGAAGATAACCTAATTGGTACGGACTATCTTCAGGTGCTCTATATCCTGCAATTCACCTTTAAAACAAAGCAAACGTGTCCCACTCCAAATGTCAATAATTGACTCGTCATTTCAAAATGTAAAACGTTTTTAAGGTGGTGGCTTATTTACAAAAAAATACGTAAATAAAGGTAGGACATAGAGTTGGGATTTATTTGTCAGCAAATAGCTGGATCAAGTCAATAAATATATCATCAAAATTCCAAACTGAATTAAATTCTACAAATATAGTACTATTATACAATTGGTTTTTATGTTTTAGGAATTAGGACTATTCTATTCATCATTCACTTTGGACCAGACCTGCTAATTTCAATCCCATTTTCATAGATCAGAAATAAGCCCATCACAAGATTTACCCATTTGATATAGAGTTTCGCCACACATTGTAGCATGTTGGGTGATGATTCTATCCTCAGCACTGTTTCACTCAGTGGGAAATGATTCTATCTTCTATACTGAACCAAGCTCAGTAGCCTATGTACTCTGAACTGTTGAGAAGATTTGAAGATCCCAAAACCCTATCTGATTGATGAACCATTCCATTGTATATGTTGTTTGTCTCTGAGGTTTCAGACTCAGTAGACACTCTGCTCTGGTCAAAGCGCTCAGTAGCTTATTTGCCTCAGCACCAGTGTAGAAGACTCGGTGATACTTGGACTCGGCGAGAGCAAGATATCGAGAGAGTCGGTCGAACCCGAACTCGGCGGGAGTAGTTCATCGAACTCGAGCCGATCTTCGATAGACTTATCTCATTGTCCTATCTACCGAATACAAGGTCGGACTCAAGATCGGCAGATAGTCTTCGGGATCGTCGAATCTTTTGAAAGACAATCAACATTGTCGATACGAGGATGAGAGAAGTCGGCTTCACTTGTCTCGAAGTCTCGTCTTGTCTCAACCACTCTATCCGCCTCGACAAATGACAAACATACACGTGTCATCCTACCTACTAAAGCTGCAAGTCAACACTTTCCGAGAAAGGAGGAAAAGGCACTGTTACCTACGCCAAAAGAGCCGTTTGCTACCAAAAAGAGAGAGAGAGAAAGAAGAAGATCGTCTCCAACGGATCTTTCTCAATCTCTTCTCTATAAATAGAGGGATCATTCAAGATTTGAAGAAAGAGAGAGTTCACGAGCTAACGAAGAAACGAACAGAGCATTCAAACGAGCGTATTTAAAAAGCCTAAGTCTTCCGCAAGAATCGAAAGAGTTATCTTCTGCGAAAGACTACCTTTAAGCTCATAAGGGAACCAAGTTGAACCGTCAACAAAGCATCTAGTATCCAAGCGACGTGACACGAACTTATAGCTAAACCTCAGCTGTTCGTCGCTCTAGAAGCTACATTCTTGTTCCCCATCCCTCTAACCCTAAGCTCAACCGATATATCCATAGCTTAGACGAAGGAGTTCACTTTTGAACCCAATCCTTATTGTATAAGGACTCCTTCACTGTTGGAGAAGTTTGTCAAACACTTTAAGTTTGATAGTATTGTAACCGGGACTTGCTCGGATAATCCCAAGCCACGACTTTGTCCTGTGCACAAGCTGACTGAGACTAACTCAGTATAATAAATAGCCTCCTGATCTATCGGGACAGTGGACGTAGGATTATTGATATCCGAACCACTTTAAAAATCTCTGTGTCGTTTACTTACGTTCTTTTACTGTTACATTGATTTTACTGTGCATACAGAACATCGTATTTAAAATCAATTAACTCGTCTCGGATATCTTGAACTTCTTATCTACCGAACCGAGACTTAAAACGTTTTCTCATAAAAACTGATTTGGGCCTACACTATTCCGCGCACTGAACTCTTGCTGATCGATACTGAATTCTGACATAGTCAGTTAGCAGATCTCAGCCGAGTCAGACTTTTAGCCTTTAACACGATTCGAAACGGTTGTGCAGTCTGTTCGAAATCATTTCAGTACGGCATCTTCCTGAATAGGACTGTTCGTGTTCGAAGTTGAGAAATTTGGATTCAAGTGTATTCACCCCCCCCCCTCTACACCTGAACTCACTCTCGGGACCAACATAGCATATATAGCCAAGCTTCACATAAGAAGATCAACGAAAATATACGCCACCTCTTTCAAAAATACAAAACACTACTAATAAGAAGAAGCGAGTTAAGAATTTAGTTACGCTATGGATGGATCCAAGCAAGGGCGGATGGAGTAGTTAGCTGGGCTAGGCTCTAGCCCAGTGCAACCCAGCCCGAGAAGACATAATTTATTTTAAATAACTATTGTTCAGCCCACTCAAGCCCACCTCAGCCCAGCCCAACTGAATAAATATTTTATGGCCCAACTCCCTAGTACTCAAATTGTTTTTGCCACATACAGACAAATTTAGTAATTCTAGGCCAGGTTTTATTTGCTATTAATAGGCCCAATTGATTTTTTTTATCCAAACTGATTTTATGGCCCAACTGATTTTTATGGTCGAACTGATTTTTATGGCCGAACTGTTATTAATTCTATAAACTTCTATAGTCTATACACTATCTAATTTTGACTTCAGTCTTCACCCATTTCATTAACCAACAAATACCGCCGCTGATTCTCTTCTTCGAGTTCGCCCCTCTGACTTCGAGTTCGAGTTCGAGACCCTCCGGCGCCGGCAAATCCTCTGATTCTCTTCTATGAGACTACGACCCTCGGACTTGACGCAGGATAGCAAGAGGGAGTCTTGCCCGATTCCTGCAAGAGGGAGTCTTGCCCGACCCTCCGGCGCCGGCAAATCCACTTAACGGTTGGTTCCCATTTTCTTTTGCTAGTTCTTTGTTCGACTTTCATCATGATCTAAACTGTGTAACAATGTATCCATAGTTTTTTGCGTTTGAATTCTGCAATTGATTGATGTTTACCTAATCTAATTTTAATTTTCTTATATTTGAGATGGAGGATCTGTTCTTATGGCTGTTAATTGGGATTTGTTTTGAGTGATGGGCGAAAAAGATTGTGGCTTTTGCCTTTTTCTTAAGGTTGTTAAAACCGAACTCATTGTTCGAGATTATGTAATTGCTGGTTCGAATTAGCAGTGTGTGATTCTTACCATATCTTTGTCTATAAAAGATATTTCACAAACTACGGAGACTTTCCGCAATTGTTGGATTTGGAAGGATTTGTTTTGATCGCCATTCATATTCACCTTGGTCTTAATTGGCAGGTGGTGCTTAATTCAATTAGAATTTAGCAGGTAATTCTATGGACGACCAACATATTGCAAAGAAAGGAAAATGACTTATATATCATCTTTCTTTAAGAAACGTGATCGACAAGAGAGTGAAGGTAGCTCAGAACCTTCATCGACACCTATCCAAAGTCAAAGTAATCAATCTCATTCAACGCCTATAGAGCAGAGTCCTTCTATTCCATCTTTACAATCAAATACACGCATTGAGCGTGATCCAGGCATAAGGAAACAATCGTGGGCAAACTACAACTGAACATCATTATCATTTTGATGTTTTCAATGGAGCAATAGATCACATCTTGATGGAGTTGAATACCAGATTCAATGATGTGTCTATTGAATTGCTTTCTCTAAGTGTGGCGTTATATCCGAAAGATTCTTTCAAATCATTTAACAGTGGTGATATTTGCAAACTTGCAAGAAAATTCTATCCTGAAGACTTCACTAATCAAGATATTGTTACATTAGAGTATGAGTTGCTACACTATAAGCATGATGCGGTGGTGAAGCAAGAGTTTCAAGTTTCTACACTTGTTGACTTGAGTTAACAACTTACTAGTAGTGGAAGATCGAAGACCTACTGTATGTTAACTAGATTGATTAATCTTGTTTTGACTTTACCGGTTTCCACTGCTACTACGGAACGAGCATTCTCCAAAATGAAGCAGGTGAAGACGGCACTTCGTAACAAGATGGGAGATGAGTTACTTGAAGATTCGTTGATGCTTTGTATTGAGAGAGACTTTGTTAAAGATATAGATATAGACTCAGTTATTGATGAGTTTTATGTATTGAAGTCTCGTAGGGCACAACTTATGTAGATATTAAAATAATAATTTTATATATAAAGAGTTGAAATTTTACTGTTCAGCCCACTCCAGTATAGATTTCTGGATCCGCCGCTGGATCCAAGCTAAATATTGCAGTCTGCAGCTCCGAGTATTTTCTATACTTTTAGAAAATATATAATTCTGCACACTAAAATTGTAAATTCCGCCCTTTTCCCAAACACATCTTGTTATGCCATTGCGTAGAATCATTACCTTTCAATGGAACGAGGCCGTGAGTTGATGATAATCTTTATTAGTTGGTCGATTAATGGAGGCATTAGCAGATCGAAGTGACATCATCTTCCTCCATTTGGAGTCATAAGAGTAAATGAGTGCTGCATGCAACATCAACCAATTTAACTCTTGCATTAATTTTGAATCTCTTCATTCTCATTTTGTTGCTAGTTTTACGCTTCCTTTTGTGGGTCCCTATTTCTTTTATGATTTGCAGGTATTTCTTATGGTGTAGTGCCTTTCTTTCCAGCTGTAGACGAAATTAAGTATTTGTATGCTCGTACATCATGTCACGTACTCATCCGTACTAGAGAAATCATACGATATTATTTATTATCGACTGTGTTAGGTTTTAATTTACTGTTCGAAATTCTACATTTCGCACCTGCCGGTCTTGGATTCGCGATTGTTTATAAACGTTTTTACTCATTGGATGATATCGTAATGTTTGATACTTTTTAAAGCTGGGGTACAAGCTAATTAAGGTGGAATGATTGTTGCAGTTACTCATTTCCTTTTGATTAGTAATTTATATCAAAGATGTACAGTGCACTACGTACTCTTATTTTCTCTAGGACCTCAATTTATTTTGTTCAATCAATTATCTTATCTTCATGATGAGTACTTTTTCTTTATACAATGCCCTATTTAATACTATGTTACAATTAAATGCAAGTAACACTGAGAATTAAATATAATTAAAACAACACATGTGGTATGCACGAAATTGTAATATTTTTATGTGCATATAGCATGGGTGCTACTTTAGTATTGGTAAAAATGTTACTATTGATATTTTCACAAATCACTATAATCTAATATTGCATAATCAGAAAACATTTTTTATAAATATAAATATTGAATATACTATGTTGATATTATCATATTACAAACCAATTAAACCAATCGAGCTCATGACAACAGAATTTCATGGTATCCATACATTAAAAGAGAAATGCATATATACTTATTACTAAATGAATGAAACTTACTTGCAAATTCTCTATGGTTAACCGCCAATTTTGAGACAACGTTTCTTACCTCTTCAATGCATATTAAGCCCAGACATGCTAAGAATCAACGAACGTGCTTTCCCATTGCTAATAACAAAGTCATCAAAGAAGTTAGAAATCGGTAATAATCTGTGATAATGAAAAAGCAGAACAAACTCCAATTAACTAAACATACCTACATAAACCAACACAAATTCAAAACTAATTGGTCCTCTTCTCTTCATGACTCATTCTACCCCTAAAATGTGTAACACCGAAATCTATTTGTTTACTATAACTAAGGTCAATCAGAGGAATCAAAATGTGACCCGTTGGCGTGTAAAAGATGACAGGAGGAAACCTGTTAGCACATCAAATTTTAGGGATATAAAAACAAAAGAGATGAAGAGCGCGAACAAACAGAATTAAAAATTTACATTACCTTCTAGGCATCTTTGAAAATGTGGTCGAACTGAAGATATAAGAATATGACTCGCTCGTTTCTCAAACTCTTTCATGTGTTCATCATGCACCTCTAAGAAAACAACTGTTATGCTTTTTATGTGCTCGTTTTGCAGGTTCCAAACACCATATCTCTTGTATCGTTAAAAGCATCTTAGCTCATTCTTATCTTGGCATAATACAAATTTCAAAACTGGACTAGCAATAGAGAAGAGAGGAGGTGTCACACATACATACTAAACATCAAGCTTGGATTGTATTTGGTGTAAATGTGCACAAAACTGTTCTCCCATTCGAATGTGGTGATAATTCATGGAAGTTGATTCTTCATATCCTATAAAAACTTCTACAAAGATTAACTAAAAGAATGACTACAAATTAGGTGTGAGTGATAGGTCAAGAACAATAAATTTTTTAAAAAATGAGTATTTTAACATCAAATTTCCAATGCACAATCATATAGGAAAGAAAAAAATATCACACCTATGAAAAGTCGTGGCTATCAATTTGATTACGGTTTTGTGATAAAACACTCGAATTTTCGATCGTAGTCTAAATCATCGAACACATTTGTTTGGACCACGGTTAAGACGAATGTCTTTGGTCCAAAACCACATGCAATGATTCAACAAACTTGTTACAACAAAACAAAAGCAGTTAAATCACTTGTTATCCAAGACATCTTCACTTTAAATAATATGTGTCTTGCCTATGTTAGAAGAATTAAGTTGATAGCATAAGTTTAAGTATCGTGCATCAAGTCAGCTAAGCAAATTAATTCGTTCTAGAAGCACCATAGTTTTTAAAAGTTTTTATATGATATACTCCATTACTTTATCCAATTGAATAACGATATGAAAATAAAAAAGAAACTTTTAGCAAAGTGAAGTTCGAGCATGTTGTTTACATTTACAAATAAACATGAAAATGCAGTAAACTTTATCAAGGCTACCCAATTTTCCGAAAGAAATCATATCATGTCTAGTGAATGAAGGAGTTCCATTATGAAATAACTTAGTGAAGACAACTCCAGCATAACAAACCAGATCATGTGAATGTAGGAGTTCCCGTGCGTAGCAAACCATGGATCATCTCTCATGTTAAAAAAAACTTGAATACTAAAACCAAGATCGTAAAAAGCAGGGCCGACCCTGGGCCTGTGCGGGCGGCCTGACCGCACAGGGCCCAAAATTTTCGAGGGCCTCAAATTGTTTTTTTATTTTTGCAAAGCCCAGTTTGTTTATTTTGTAAAAGTTTTTGCCTCATGTCTACTCTAAATAAAAGCTAGTCCAGATGGTAGAGTGTTGTTTTGCATTAGTGGTCAAAGGTTCGATTCCTTTTACTGAAATGCTATTTTTCTAAATCATTTATTAGCCTATTTATGAATCATGGCCCCCTAATTAACTTCTTTATTTCAAATCCTATATTAATCTTTCTTTTAAGAATAGTGAACTTTGCTTCTTTCTTAGGCTAATAATATAGTTTTTTTTTTAATTTTTTTCCTTTTTATGAAAAGTGAGCATTTCTTCGCTTTTCTTTAAATATAAGTTATCTTTATTTTTAATTTTATTAACTTATTTAATAATCCTTCTTCTTCAAACATAGTAGTTGATAATATTCTTTTTGATCTACAAGAGTTTGGTTGCTACTAATTGATGACTTGATGTTATTTAAAATTGATGCTAATGAATTTCTTAGGATTATGTTAAGAATAATGAAATAATGAAAATGAGGGGTTCTAATTCCACTTAGTAGGTTTTTCTTTGCTATTTTATGCACATAATAACTAAAGAAAAGGTATGTATGTATGAAATTTTAAAAGAAATGATAATACAAATGATTTTGAAAGCAAAAAATGTTTGAAGAAAATTATTTTTATAATTAATACTACTTCCGTCACGTTAAAAATTACTCGTTTTCTTCTTTGGATCGTCTCACTAAAAGTGACTCATTCTAAAAGCAAATGCATTTGGCTACATTTAACTATAAAAAAGTCAAACAATCTATATCATAAAACACTACTTTCTTGATCCTCGTGGGGAAAAGCTTTGAATAGGTTTTGGCAAAATGGAGATACTATAAACTTTTAGGGCCCCGATTTATTTTTCCTCATGGCCTCTTTTTCTTCGGGACCGATCCTCGGTAAAATAATGCATCTAACAAACGATAATTTCTAATAGTCGTTAGTTTGTTTAATTGGATCATCTTCAATTTGACGTAGAAGATGAAGGGGAAGGGTGGGGGTGAGAAGAATCTTGACTTGGTTTTGTGATTTTCCGTACTATTTTGGGTAAAAAAAGAAAATATATGAGCAAATAAATAAGACCGGAAAATAACTTAAAAGGGAAAGGAGGATATATAGTATCATAAAATTGGATTGAAAATTGTAAGGGTAAAAGAACCGATTTTATGTAAAATTGTATTGAATTGTAAACTGATTGAAATCAATGATTGAATATATCTATAAACCGGTTGGCGAACATATCGAAATTGGGTTTGGTCCACGCATGTTGGAGATAGTTGTTATAAAATTGATCGAACCTAAATAATAGGAAACTTTTGTTAAATGAGAAAGGATAACTTTGGAATAAATTGTACTAAATTTAATTAGTTAACATGATTTGCTGCCCTTAACAAAGTTTTAATTTTAAATGCAATTATATTATTTTAAGAAATATTAGTTTAAAGTTGAGATGCAATGTATGATTTGAAAATTAGATTAGGTTAGTTAAATAAAAACTAAAATTACAATTTAAATTGAATTAAGTAGAAATTAGATTGGATTTTGAAAAAATAGATTGAGTTAGATTGAAATTGAATTGGGTGATTTGTCACACTTATGATATTCTCATTTAAATTCAATTATGTTATTAGTGATCGTTGTTTTCACCTAATAAATCCTGCAAAATGCTAGAACTTAGATTAGTATAACAAACAGGTATCGAACACAGGTTTTGGAGATTTTTAACATTAAATTTCTATAAATCTATGGGGTTGGTTAGCGACCACGCAATTTTTGGGATTTTCTAAACTAAAGCAAGAAATTAAACAACTGAAAATAAACACGGATTAAACGTATGCAAAGAAATGGGTCCAGCAGGATGATTCACACAACACAATCGATCATCAACACTAAAGATAAATTAATCCATATAGATCAATCAGTTGTAGGACGTTGTAATTAAACTGACACATTCCCTATTCCCCCTTAATTATTCGATAGTCGTCATGATGGGCATTGAAACGACTACTTCTCTAAATTAGATGCAACCTACGTTGGTGGGCAATCAATATATTTAACACCTAATCAGCTCTAAGAACTGAGGGAACCCGATTTAGGAGTCTACTCGTATGGTGGACATCTAATAGTCTCCTACCAAATTAATCTTATTGTTCTTAGAACAATTGTGCTACTTATTTAGCATAATCCCACGAGAAACGTTGGAAGTACTAAATTAGATATGGACTAAACTAACCTAGGGTGATCAAGCCTAAATTAACTAATCCAATTAATTACCAAGATTAATTTGGAACCTAAATAATTAATTATTAAAGTCTAAGTCTCACGAATTCATTAAAGTGTGTGCTTCACATCCCGCCGACCCCTTAAAATTTAGCACGTATACATGTCCGACTGGGCAGGTGGACGACAAAACTGGAAAAAATGCAAAACATGCTGAAATTCAAAAATTAAATACACGAAAATTATAACAACTCTACAAACTAAATTAGAACACGAATGAAACTGAAATTAAAACTAAACGATCAGAAAATACCAGTACGAAGAATCCAAATCATCCAAACGGTAAAGCAAAGTCGAAATCTCCAAACTAACTAAGCAACGTAATTAAAAATCATGTTTGTTTCTCCAAATCTGAACTATGATGAACGATGTTAATCTCCAATCTCGGCTGCTCCTTCTCTCCGTCTCGGAATGGTGGCGTGCGTCTCAAAAAGGGTGTAAAGATTCGTCCGTCTCTCCTCATATATATATGACGACTTCCTTTCCTTGTAGAAGTATGATTTTTGATAAGTATGGAAAGATATTAATTAGATAAATAATATCTAATTATTTCCATATCTTTTCTTTCCTTATCCTCCACCTTCCTTCCTTGATATTTTCGTCCAAAAACACTCATTTATCCTCCAAAACCCGTCTGCCACATCAGCATATCGTCATCCGCCAAATAAGCCCGAAAATCTGCAAGACATCTCAGAAAATACGGTCCAACTGCCCAAGTGGACGCCAAAACAGATAGAATTTGCATAGTACGAATTAGATTCATTAGTTATTTTTAAAAATATTATTTTAAAGTTGAGATGCAACATATGGTTTGAATTTGAATTGGACTATTTATATCTATATGTGGTTAAAAAGGATTAAAATTGCAATTGAATCCAATAAGATTTAAATCGGAAATTCAATTTAAATTGAACGTAAATTGAATTGTACTTTTGGGAAAGAAACGATGGAATTTGATTGAAATTAAATTATATTTAAATTGATTGTACCGTGTTTCTGTAGTTGTATGTGTACGTTTGTTAGTATGTATATATTAATAAAAATAGTAATAATAAATTTACCCCTTAATTAAATGAAAATTATAATTAAATTGAAATTGATTTGGAATTGCAGATTTTTTTTAAAAGTTGGTGGTTAAAAAGAATCCAGATCTGCTTGTCTGAATGAAGACAAAAGGAAATAGTTTGTAATAGCTTGAAAATCCTAACTCCGGTAAAACAAAAGATAACACCATTACATACCTATAACGTCTTTACCCTTAACTTAAAACCGGGAGTCAATACCCGAACCCATTACCCTTGCACGGCCGAGGTGCGTTCTTGACTTCTCCCTTTCTTCCTTTCCATACCGTAAGCAAGTCCTCTCTTCTCTAATCTCATTATTCATCAAATCAAATAGACCAACCACGCGCTTACGCGCCGTCGCAAAGCACCGCACCCTTGATCCGCTCCACGGTGCACTTGATGAGTCTATTCACCGTCGCTACCGACCCCAAAGAAAGCTTCGCCGTCGGAACGGAGTCCACTAGTATCTGAAACGCCACCGTGAGTAAGCTTCCGCCGGACCCCACCTCCGGTATTCCGCCGCCCTCCATATTAGGCCCGTCCGGAAGTATTGCATATCCCGATGGGAGGAGGGCCACGTAGTCCGGGTCGCCGCCGCTTAGGACGACGTTCATCGCGTGGATGTCGACCGGCGCATAAATCACGTACGATCCGGTCGCATCGGTACTACTTTCTTGTAGTATCAGCATGTTGCTCTGGCTCGAATTGGCGCTCTGAAATATATCCATATCAAGATTTATGCATTTCGATAAGGAAAAATTGGACAGTTGATCCACTCCCGTAATATAGTATTATTAATTAATTAGTATTAACTTACGTTCACGCGTAGTAGTGAAACCGAGTTCCCCGGGTCGCGCCCATTAGCAATGTGTGCCATTTCTTGAACTAGGCCTCCATTTGAGAGAATATCCCACTTGAATCATATAGCAACAAATCAAATTAGCTTTGTAAATCATAAAAATTATATAGTTATAGTCTTGATATATATACATACCTCGCTTCTTGAATTCTCATCTCTTAAGAAATCAAACACTCTTTTAGGGGGAACCGGTAGCCAAAAAGAAGTGGCGGCGCTTAACACAATACCCGCCGGCCGGCCGGGATCATCCATGCTCTTCCTCGTCATCACTCTAACATCATCGGCACCGCTGCTGGAAAGAGTCGTCCACGTGTGCGCAGTAGAAGCCCCAACGCCAGTACAGAAACTCATCACCATCCTCTCCGCTAGCTTCAGCATGCTCTTCCTACCTTCCGGTGATGAAATCACTGCACAAGAGATAAACATTAGGAAATAATTACTTTTTCCTATTTTAAAAGTAGATTCGGAAAAAAAAAAAAAAAAACTATTTATTGCTCCCTCCGTCCCAATTATAATATCTACTTTGTTTTTTGCACGTTTTTAAGGAGAGTTATTAGTAGAGATGTGAAAATGTATTGGTCCTACAAAAAAAATGTGTATAATAATTTGGTAAACTAAACATTATATTTGGAACAATCCGAAATGAAAACTAAACATTATAGTTTGGATGAAGGGAATATTTCTAAATTTACCCTAATAAAGATTGAACCCCTACATCAGAAGTGACAAATATCAACTAAGCTAAGGTACTGAATAATTAATTTGTACCTCCAACATCTCCGGCCGCAATGTTATTCGCCATTACGCTCGCTAAGCGTTCGCATTGCCTATCAAGAGTTGCCACCCAACGCCTCGCTCCGAAGGCGAGGCCGGAGTTGACTAACGCCTTGTAGATGCTGTGTACGGCTCGGTCGTCTATCTCCACATGTTCAACCCATGTCACCTATACCCAATAAACCAATATACATAACTTCTTGTTAAATGAATATATATAAGCATATAACATAGCGAGAGTAAGTAGAATACCTTAGAGTAGCCATTAGGCAGCTCTTGAATCAAACAACCGGACGGCCGTCTTCTGCATCTTGAAATCGATGTGGGTCTCAAGTTGTCTAAAGAAACGTCAACAACTGCCCACGTCCCATCATTGTGCTGCTTGCAATATCTAACAAAGTAGTTTTCTCGAGTTGGGACTAATGGAGAAGGCACTTGGAATTCAGCAGTCATCTGAAATTATAATTATAGTATGATTATCATCAATTGTAAATAAAACAAACTTCATTACATAGTGAAGTATGATTAATAATCTCATTAATTACCACTTGTAAAGCTCCATTGTAGTTCCCTGCTACACCAGTCGACAACACTTCAAGAGTCACCGCTCTCGAAACAATGCTTGCAAAAACACTCGACCACTGATTCTGAAATCCAATTTAAAATCAAATTAAGCATGTTTATGTTTATGTCTATGTATAGATAAATATAAAGAATAATACATTTACCCCTCGATTTAATAAAAATATCAACTGAATTCAATTGAAATTGATTTGAAATTGGAAGATTTAGTTTTTATATATAACATGATCGGTGCAATTAGGCCGAAGGAATCATACCACATCCATCAAAATCTCAACAAGGTTGATGTGATTCATAATCACAACAGTAGTCTGTCTTGAAGCCTCGGATTTCAACCCTAAAGGCTTGGGGCCAATGCCCCTAGGAAAGGTCCTTCCATACTCCTCCTCACTCAGCACCTCACCACCATTCTCAGTGCTGGCAATCCAAAGGGGCTCTCCAGTTTGAGCAATCCTAATCAGCTCCTCCATTGCAGCAACAGCCAACTCGATGATCACCGGCTTGTCAGCATCAGTAGGACCGGATACCGACCTAAGAAGATCAGCAGCACCACCATAAACTTCCCCAGCTAAGCCAGTCTGAGGGACGAAATTCCCCACTCCTAGGTCAAGTGATGAGCCCGATGCTCCGGGGGGCTAGGTTAGGATATGATAGCATAGATTTGCCAACATATTTTGCAGCTATGCCCGATATCCTATCAATCTGGAAACACACAATGTAATTAATTAATAACACGTATTCATTACCAACATACTTATTGCACAACAGTTCTGGTATGCGTAAAGATATACTATGGTTAGTGTTTATGGCAAAACCCTTTAAAATTTAAGCATAGAAAAGTAGGTAGCAAATATAATTATTAGATATTCATCAAGAAAGAATTGCATTATTCATTAACTTAATTACCTCCTCTCTCAAGCGAGCATTCTCTATCCTTAGATGCTGCTCATCAAACGACATCTCGCCAATGGCTGCTGGCCCTCCACAGTTGGGGCAAGTAGCATTACTTAGAGCCTCTTTGTACCTTATATTCTCAGCTTGAAGCCTCTCGTTGTCGTTTCTCAGTTGGGAGTTCTCATGGCGCTCATGATGGGCCTGCAAGTCACATAACAATGTTAAAATCTCCAAAAGACTACCTTCATCCCGTTATTTGTGGCTCAAAACTTTTCTGACACAAGAGCTAAAAAAGTTGCAGTTTGTGTGTAAATAGTGTAAACCGTTAAATTATATTAGAATATTATTTAAGTATGAGTCACTTATAATGAGACGTACGGAGAGAGAGGCGTAGCACAAAGTAGAGTACACTATGTACTATATTTTACCTTCATCTGGGTACGTTTGTTCTGAAACCAAAACTTAACTTGCAAAGGCTCTAACCCTAATCGTCGGCCGAGCTCCTTTCTTTGTTTGTCATCCGGGTGAGGGCATTCATTGAAGAACCTATTCAAGTATTTTTCATTAAGCAAAGCAAGTAAATTAGTTACACATAGTGTTTAATTTCCATTGCTTTGTATTTGTAAAGAGATATATATGTGTGTGGGAGTTTACGATTCCATTTCTTGGATCTGGTGCTGCGTGTGTCGATGGTATCTCTTCTTCTTCCCTGGCCGTTGATTCGGATCTTGATCGTCGCCGGATGCTGCTTCCATGATGTCAGTCCCAGATTTACTCTCGTACTCTTCGTCTCGAAGAAGATCCATATCGTTTTCCGGTGTCTTATGCGCCATGTCCAGCAGATGGTGGTGGCTATCGAACATGTTTGGCTGAAACATCTTAATTATTTACTACCTTCTTGTATGTAATCGACTTTGTCGGAAGCTAGTGTTATTCAATCTGTGTCAAAATAGAAATGCAACATTTATATATGACATTAATTTGAGAAGATTTAATTTCATTTCAAACATGCATGACACAACGTTAGGCACTATACAAAGAATGTTTATTGCCACTTAAAATAAGATAATTAATACCCAAATCCTAAGATAAAAAAATGTAAATAATTAATTAGGCAGAAATATTTAATTGAAAATGGAAACAAAAAACCCAAATATTAAGGTCTTAATGATGCAGATCTATGTCTACTCTCCCTTTGTTTAGATTTAATACCACTCTTTTCTCAGTTTATTACAAAATAATTGTAATGCAATTAAAATTCAAATAATAGTTGGCTAATTTATAGATCTACATTGAGAAAAATAGTGTAGAATGAAATCAATGTATAAGGAAAAAAAAAATTCATGAATGGTTCAATTTTCTTTAACTCCTCCAAACTTCATGAAAATTCATACTACATTAATCTTGTAATAAAAACCCTAAAAATGAAAACTCACCAACCTTTTCGTTTAGTCCGAGCATCGCTATTTCCCGGCTCGCCGGAGACGGAGTGAAGCATCACCTGAACCCTATAAGCTACCCTTTCTGATCTGGCAAAATGGGGGATGTAAGTTGAGTTTTCTAAAAGTGAGTGCGTTGAGTTTTTAGTAGATTCTCTGGCAGAATGAGAGAGAGAAACAAATGGGATGGTTACATGTAAACAACAGACTAGCAATGGACTTTTTTTTTGTTTTGTTGTTTCTTTTAAGGTTTAATCGACTTTCTAGTTTCTTGGTTTTGGGATTTCAAACATGACTTTTCACCTCCGCTGTCGTGACGCGCCACAACACTAAAACGAGAAAAAAGAAATCCAAGCAAATGTGAACTGCCCTCTGACTCTCCCTCTCTCTCCCCCTCTCTCTCTCTCTCTTCCAAATGCTGTTTATTACAACTCAAAATCTCTTCGCTTTCTGCCCAAAAACAGTAAAACCATTAGGGAAGAAAAAAAATTAAAAGATAAATTAATACATGAAGAAACTAGTTTCCTTAAAAAACAAAGGATTAGAGAATTATGGTTCTAAAAGAGACTTGCTAAATGTGAGAGTAAATTAGTGAACTTACTGTTGTTGAAGCTTCGATACAAGAATTCAAGAAACGAGAAGAAACCAAAACCCTCATGAAGAATTAGGGTTAGGCGAAGAGATCTGGTTTTGGAGATTAAAAGGGTTGCAGAAAGGTGAGTTTTTGAGAGCCAAGAATAAGGGTTTTCAGATTTTATTGCAGATGATGGCTTTCTTGTGAATAGAATTTAAGAGGAATTGTTGGCATATGGTGGTGAAAGGGAAAGAAACGTAGAAGAGATGAATAAGCCCATGAGAGAGAGAGAGAGAAAGAGAGAGAGGGGGTGAAAGGGGAAGGTGAAGAAGGTAAAAAGGGGGAAGAGGGTGATGAAGAAGATGTGGCAGGGATGGAGTTATTGCAGAGAGTATAGAGAGGGTGCGATGGCATTTATGGCGGGGATTGGGGTGGTGGGTGGGTGGGTGGGCGGGGTTGGGGTTGGGGTTGGGGGTGGGGGTGGTGTTATTGCAAGGGCCTTGCGGTTGGTATCTGATGTTTAAATTTCCGCTGCTTATTTTTTTCTCTATATATACAACTCAGCTCTTACTGGATCCAATTTTTTCTTTTTCTTGTATTTGTTTCTAATTACGGACATTTCTCCAGATAGATTTATAAATTCTAATTATTTTTTCTAGTAATATTCAGATCTCGTGTGTGTTTATTATAAACACAATTATGTACATACTATGCATGCGTACCACCTTACGTACTTAGGATAAGTATGGTAACGAAGAGGGAATTCGGGGCGGATGCGAAATCTAATTGTGTCTAAATCTCGTGTTTTATTTATTATTTTGCGTATTTATGTGTGGATATGTATGGATGAATTGATAATCAAATTAAATTTTGTATGGAAGTATAGAATTTTGATCGGATACGAGTAATGCTATACGTGTAGTATATGTTGATCGTTAATGAATTGTTAGTAAAAATAACATTTGTACGAAATATAGTATGACATGTATGCTTTTGATCGGATACAAGTAATGCTACCGCTACGTGTAGTATATGTGATCGTTATTGAATTTTGTATTTCATTTTATCACTACATGCGTGTAATATGCACGTGGGTGCTTTAGACCGTAAAATTCAATATAGTTTTAGAAAATCTCATTGAAAAGTGAATTGTTTGGACTTTATGTATGAAATGGACACGCGTAAAGCATAATGCTCTTGATCGCGGTTATAAATCTCGCATTTTATTTTATCAATTATATGATGACCAAAATGGATAATATACACGAAAAAAATACAATATAATTGATAAATGCAAGAATATTCTGAATTGCAAAACGAAATCCAACTTAGCATTTGAAGATCATATAATTCCTTCAGTATAGTAAGTTTTCTATAATTCACCTGATATATGTTGGATTAATACTCATTCACCTGTAACGATGTTATGTACCTAATTAATGACCAGCCCAATATAATTTTATAGGCACATTATAAGATTTTCACGTATGTTTAGCAATAATTATTATTGTCATCAATAATTTATGTGGTGATTTTACTTGTTCTAATAACATAGAAATGAAGAATCAATGCTTTTACTGAAGTATGTTTTGGTTATTTAAGAAAGTTGACCGATTTATTGACCCAAAAAAGTTGTGTGTGTGGGGTACCTTAAATGAAATTAATTAAGCACCAAACATGTTAAAAATCATTGAATCCCTCAAATTTAAAAATAAATTCGGAAAGGACATGTTAATATTGCCCCCCTCAAGTCTCAACTATAAATTAAATAATTTCGTCAAGTGAAATCAGTAATTAACACCTTGTTCAAACACAATTCGATAAAGATTAGCAGTCTAGATGAACATGATTTATTCTAATTTTCCCCTTATTTTCTCCAATAATATTCAACCGTTTCAATTTTAAGAAGTACAGTAATAGCTAAAAATATTCCTAATTTAAAACCACCTACTTTCATACTCAGAAGGATAAGAATATGATAGAAGAAACAAAACAAGACAGATAATCAGGCAAACCACAACGGCACAGCCAGATGAGATTACAAAAGAGGAAATTAATGGTTGGATTTATCATATATTTGAATTTTCATTGTGAACTGTCACATTTTTTAGTATGACTACAAAAACTCGTAACCGCAACCACAATGCAAGAATTAACGTAATGATGTCACTTATAAACAAGTGGCACCTAATGAAATTAATATTATTAGGGTTTGTGAGATGTTCAACATGTACTATTAAATACTTTTTATTTGCTTTTGCTTAAATTTTAAAAAAAAATCTGTTTTTAATCAAAGTAGAGAGTTTTTGGTATTAATATTAGAAACAAATATTTATAATAATTTCGGAAATTATGGTGCTTTAATCACCAAAAGCACCTCAATAGATGCTTATGGATTTAAGCAGATTTGCTGCTTTTTTAGATAAGCTAAAACAAAAAAACAGATTTTTCTAAATACTAAAATCAACTTATATAGTTAAAAAAACAGATAAATAATTAAAATAAGCTCTCACAAATACACTAATATAACTCAGAGTTTGATATATAATATAAAATAAATTAACTTAAGGCGTAAACCAAAAATCAGCAAAATAAATTTAAAATAAATTAATCTTAGGAGCGACAAAACTAGGAGTAGCTTTCAACTGGAGTATGGAGGTATAATAAAGATTGAAAAAACCAAAGCATCCTTGTGCAGTTGGGATACATGGAATTAAATGCCACCTATTATTATAATATATAGTGGGCCAGAATACATGATAATAATCGTTCATTATTTTTATTTAATACTCACATTAATCACTTATAAACATGTACATATTTTTCTATTTGTCAAATTGCGATATATCGAAGTATTCATCACATAAATTCCTCCGTAAGACAAATTAATTTATGTCGCGTTGCACTACAAATATTTATAGGTCACCCAATAGAATATATCGGAGGTCCTATCAATTAATATGGTGGTGTGAATTGTCTTTAATGACACATTTTTACCATTTATTATTTTTGCCCCACTACTATTAGAAATACTCTTTAATCTATAACTAAATCAAGTAGTACAATGTGAATTCAATTAAGGTTTTTACTACCTTTTACACCTAATCTGTAGGTGTAGTTAGTTTACAAATAGTAAAACCACATTACTCCATAAATTTATTGATAATCATAATTATTTTTAGGAGTAAAATTCACAATAGTTATCGATTTTTTTATTGAAATGGAATATGTGACAGACTCAAACTTAGTGATTTTGGTGGCAATCAAAGCCGTAATTTTCGACCATAAGACGATCACCTCAACCGCAGTCTCCTCGATGAATTTTAAATAATTGAAAATGAAGCTAATTTAAGCTAGAGCTTAAATTTGGATTTGCAAACAGAAGTTGCATTTTGAGTAAAAATATAAACAGAGATGTCACACGTGCTATAAGTGGTTGCCTTGACTTTGAACAAGTTGAGCACCTTGGCTCGGCCGTGGAGCGTCGTCGACGACGTGAAGTTGAGGCAGCCGGCGACGAAATCCCCCAGAAAACCCTCGGTCGTCACCAAACTGTCCATGTCGAGCAGGACGTCGGTGGTGATGTTGTGATCCCCACGCGCCGGAATGGTGTCTTGCCCTATCGCCGCTTCTGCCACGGCCGAGCCGCGGTAGGTGACGTTGGCGGTGGTGTTATCGTACTTGAAGCTCGCGCGGTTGGGATTATGGATGGTGAGGAGTAGGCCGAGCGTGACGTCGAGATGCAGGGGAGTGAGCTGCAGATTAACTTGCTCTAAGCTCACTTGCTGAGTTGTGATTTTGGGTTGTTTAGGTTTGAGGAGAGTGAAGTAGAGGATTACTATTGTGATTGTGATGGTTATTATGAGGAATGCTGTGATTGCAAGACATATTTTTACTGATTTCTTGATTCTCATCTCGGAATTTTTTTTTCTTTTTTTCTTGAGGAATTTGATCATGATATATAGTAGTATTGTTTTGCATGATTAGGTTGTAGAGAGAGAAGGGACAAAAATAAGGGTAGTTAGTTACAATGTGGTGTTTGAGAAAGACAAGTATTGAGATGTTCATTACAATGGGGTATGCAGATTTAGTGATGTTTACTATGTTTGCATGGTGTTTGAGAGATTTAGCAGTTAGCCTATGTTAAAACTTGTTAGAATTGGGTCGACAATCTGCATCAAAATTGTACATGGGATTCAAGAAAAAGGGAATAATAGTTCTAAGTAAAGATGGACTAGAAAAACAAGATCATATCCAAATCCCACACTTTGCATCACAACTAACCAACAACCTTTGTACAATGCCTATCTAAAGCAAAATTTGAGACAAAACTCAACAGTTTCTCATGTCTTGTAGTGTTTCATTTGACTAGGATTTCTGGCCCTTCAGTAGATGCAATTTGCCAAGAAAAAACATGGGGTTTCCCTACAGCTTCCTCTATTCTCTCTCAAACCTCTAAATAACCAAGCTTGGTCACCCATCTATCGATGCTTTGTTGGTCCCTCAACAAATTACGGTACAAGATCACCTGTCCCAAAAATCCTGCCCCAACGTTGTCCCGTAAGGATAGGCATCTAGATCGCTATTGGTACAATTTTACGATTTATACAGTAACCATCTTGATGCCTAGTATATGAGATAGCGTTTGAGATATGGTTTTTGGAACAGGTGATCTGATCGCACAAATTACGCTATCGACTTTGCAGCTGACCTTGAGGAGGAGACGGAGTAAGACTTAGAAGAGGAAATCGACTTCCATGCCTTCCGTCTGTGCTTCTTTTTTAACGGAGGAAGTTCCGAGGAGGGGGTGTCTTTAAACATCTCCGATCCTGACCCGGATCCTGTTTGCTGTCTCATGGATTCCCCAAAATCTGTTATAACAGCTTAAGAAGTTAGGCACAACCTGAACCATGCATAATCATGTAACCTAACTAACTTTCTTTTGCTTTCATTATAAACAATTACACTTTTCCACTCTCTTCTCAATTCTTGTACTCTACTACTACTTCATAGTACTGCTGCCAAACTCCATGTTACATAAAAAACCAGTCTTTTTCAAAGGCCTTTTCCCACACCCCTCCACCAATCTAATCACCTGTGACAGATCAGCCAAGAATTCCCCTGCTTTGAGGTAAAGTATCTTATGAACTATTCCCTCTCAAATATAATGTCTCAGTCAGTAGTACAACAATACATAAGACATATTTTACCATTTTTAAGTCAAGAACTTCTGCCAATGACAAAAGCTCTACACAGATCCATATAAATTACACAGATCAACTGTCCCTTTCTACATTTACCTCTACCAATATTCAGAACTTCTCCAATTCCTTTTAATATGAACAAAAACTGGAGAAGGCAAACCAAGAATGTACCTATGGATGACCATGGAGAGAGTGCAGAACCAGAATTGCCAACCGAATTCGCCGCGAAGTTAGGCCCACCCTTGAATTCACTCATCTGCATTTCATAACCAGTGAAGGGCCATCAAAATGAAGAATCTTTTAACAATCTTGAGTGAAGAGTTAAGAAGACATACCCAACTGGGAGGTGTCCCTGATGAGCCATCCCACCCAATATGAGCCACATGCTTAACATCAGTTGGATATCCAATCTCTATCTCACGCTCCTTCACAACTACAAAGAATCATCAAAATCCTCACTTAGGCCCACAAAATAAACCATCAAAATATTTGGTAAAAAGTTACTAGTAGAGGAATGTAATCAAGATCTGACTAGGGTTATCTACCAAATAACTGAGAAATGGTAGATTTGAACCCTTTGTAGATCCCTTTCATTGCTCTCCAATTCAGCTGCTGTCTTCTTGGTTACAAACTAGAATGCTTTTTGCCTATAACAGAAGGGAAAACATAAAGAACTGATTAATGAAAGTTGGGTCTTGGAAATTTCAGCCTAAAGACACAATCACTATGCATGAAAATATGATATTTAGGGCATTGAAATCAAGAATTGATACGCTCAAGAACAAAGCACAACATCATGCAAGATTACTTTTTTATGTGAACCCACAAAACCCACAAGCAAGAACTGGAGAAAGCAAGAAAAACAAAAGGCCAAAAATTACCTCCCTCTTGTAATTTGGACTTACATTACAAGAATCAACACACCAATACAATTGAAGAAGAGTTGGGTGCATGAAATGTAGAAACAAGAGAATGTGGATTTGGGGGATTCTTGTAGGAGAGAGAAGATAGAGAAGGTGAGAAGCGAAGAAGAGGAAGAGAGAGAAAACAAAGAGCAGGACAACCACGAAAATCTTCCAAACAACGGGTGAGGGGTGGACTTGAAAAACATAGACACAGGAAACACTCCACAAAAGATTCAAGAATATTGTTTACTAGTTCTAAATATAATTAAAAAACAAAAATGAAGAAAAAGTACAAGTCTACTACCACAAATAGCTACAAAAATATTTCGAAAAAGTCAATTAGATTTTTATAGAGTATTCAAACTTTAAATTCTAATAAATCAGTTGCACTAAGAACTGGCAATCCGATCTCAAAAATCTGAAGGCACGATTATTCTTTTTCTTTTCTTTTTTAAGGATCAAAGCAGAAATTAATTAGTCATCAAAAAAATTTCACACAAAGAATATTTATATTTAAATACAGTTAAGGTTGATATAAAAATGATATACAATACAAGAAAATATATTTATTTGTACTTGTTGTATGAATACGTAAAGCCCACAAAAAATGGACCAGCAACTCACATCCCAACTGTCAGAAACTAACATGACACTGTTTCTTGAATTCTTGATAATGGCTGTCCATTATCCACAAAATCGTAATAATATTGCAAGTTATTGCTTATAAGATTGTCCTTCCCTTCAATTAGCACGCTATAATTGCGTGTTCTTATTATTTTAATTGTTATTATACAGATTGTATTCATCATTGCAACCACGTTATATTGGTGGTGTTGCTTGCAGACAAGTGCACCACCCCTAAATCTAATATTACTGGAAAAGGAGATTTGCTGGTCACATTCAGACAGCTGATCAACCGTTCTTAGCTAGAATATTTACTACCTCCATTTTGGTAATAGCGAACCAATGAGAATTAAAAAAAAATAATATTATATGATGTATATTACTTTCTCTATCTCACTAGCAACGATACGTTTCTTTTGAATGCGAGAATCAAGAAAGTGGTGTTATGTAGTGTAGATTGTTAACTTTTTAGCAGTTAAATGTGGTCCACACAATCTTTACCATTTTAAAAAACACGTTGTTTCTAGTGGGACGACCTAATAAGGGAAACGCGTCGTTTCTAATGGGACGGAGGGAGTATTTAACTATTTAGTAGTTAAAATTGGTATATATAATCTTTACCTTTTTCGAATGAGCCAATTTTAATGGTACAACCCAAGAAAAACTGAGCGCTTTTAAGGGGATGAAGGTAGGGGTGGCAAAATGAGCCCGGCCCGATGAGCTGGCCCGGGGTACCCGGGTCCGGGGTTGGGTTGGGCTTCGAAAATAGAAGCCCGAAATGAACCGGGCCTAAAAAAGCCCGCCCGATGAAAAGCCCGGGCTTACCGGGCTCAGGCCTAAAAAAGCCCGGGGTTTCGGGCCTAAAAAAGTCCGCCCGAAATTAATTGTTAATTATATTTTTTTATTTGTTTTGTTTGTTTTTATTTGTTTTGATTTTTGAATGATTAATTTCTACCCAACTTATTTATTCTATCTTGTTGTAGGTCAAAAATCAAGACTAAAAAGAAAGAATTTTGATAGAAAAAGAGGAATTCGAACGTCTCAAGTCTTTCATAGTTTGAGCTTTCGATCATAGACCAATCTATTAACTTGTTTTGTTAATTGTTATCAAATATCAACTCATCAAAAGACTCATATTTTGCACTTAAAGTTGTTTTTAATTTATTTTTGTTGGTTTTAACTTTCAACTTTCGAATTTCGATTATATTCAAAAGACTCGGGTTAAACCCACCCGCCCGCCCGAAAGCCCGGGGTTGGGCTGGGCTTAAGATTTCTGGGCCCGATTGATTTTCGGACGGGCCCGACCCGACCCGGTAAATAGCTAAAAGCCCGGTGGGCGAGCCTGGGCCGGCCCGACCCACTACTTTGCCACCCCTAGATGAAGGCAATATTAAAGAACTAAAATCATTAACCGCTAAGGATTCCTAATTTACAATCAGTAATGGTAAGAAGTGAACAAAGAATCATAACCCTTATCAGATATCTAAAGAAATATATGAAACACCATTAAGAATTCATCTAAACCCAGAAATTAAATTCTTATAAGTTATTTGATCAGGTTTAAGTCCCAATTCTAGCATTTCATCATGCAATTTCATGGCTTTTCTCATTTCTTTTTCTCCACATAGACCTCCTATCATCACTGCAAAACTCTCACTGTCCACAGCTTTGCATGTCTTCATATAATCAAAAACCCTTATCACATCTTCAATTCTCCTCTCTTTGAATAACGCAGTGAGAAGTATGTCATAAATTGGCGACTCCAAAGTACCCTTCAACTCCTCCAACTTACTATGCATCTCCATTGCTCTATCAGTTTGTCCGGTAGAGCAATACCGCCTCACGAAAGAGCCACAACAGATAGGATCAAGCAACCATCCTTGATCAAGAATTAAGTTCGAGAGTTGCTCTGCCTCTCTCCATCTAAACTCTGCACACTGTTTACTGATATAGTTAGAAAGCTCTTTGGTTTCATATGCCAATCCCCTTCTTATCATATCAACTAACAAGTTGCTGATTTTCAAAGAGGGATTCTCCTTGCAAAGAGCAATCACAAACTCATTGTAAGAATTCTTACTTATCAAGATTCTTTTCTCCTCCATAATGTTGTATAACACTATTGCATCATCCACTCTATCTTCCTCGGATAGCAATGCCGTAAACATAAACTCATATGTAGCATGTTCAAGTTCCATATTATCATCATAAGCCCTCTTGAAGAACATACCCATTGCATATGTTTTCCCCAAATCAAAAAGTTTCTTGATGATCAAATCATAATCAAAGTGAGGACGTTTTGAGATATAGCCCATCTCTACCATAAGGGATAATACATTTTCAATCACTTCTCTGTTGTGATATCTACAAGCACCATCAAGAACCGAGCTATAAGTATTAAAACTCGGTTCGATTCCTTTACGACGAATTTCATTTAGATAAGCAAAAGCAGCTTCAAAATCCCCTCTCTTGCTATACCCATCAATTATCAAATCGAACATCTCAGGAGAATAAACTCCCACATCCAGAATCCTACCAATTCTTTCAAATTTCCCATCTTTATACAGAATCTTGGCAATTGCAGACCATGTAGATTGATTCCCTAAATTCCAATTTCTAATAATCGAAGCATAAAAACACCATGCTAACCTCGACTCCATCCTATCTCCAAGCAAATTCAACAACTTATTACAGACATCAACAGACAATCTAACGCCATTAACCCTAACCATCCGATAAAATTCCAGACTTTGAAAGTACATTTGCTCGCTGCAATAACATTCAATCACATAATTAAAAACCGGCGACATGTACTGAAACTCAGCATCTCGACGCGGTCGGAAAAAAGCAGCAATCTTTGCCGGCGGATTATCTTGAACAATTGAACTCAATATTGGCTTACCAAGCTCAGACAGTTCAGAACCGAATAGTATTCGCGTCAATTCGCATTGAACCCCGAGGTCGGGCTTGAAACCTTGACTATTCCGGGCCCAATTGAAGAAATCGAAGCAGATTCTTGGTTGGGTTCGGATTCTATTCAAGATTTGGCGGAAAAGAGATGGGGTAAAACCGGAGGAAATTTTAAGGGGTTTGAGGAGGGAACCCCAGAATTTAGGTTGTCTTTGCAAGAGAATTGTCGATGCTTGCGAAGATAATTGGGATTGCTTGATTTGGGTTCTCCAATCGAGTGTCTTTTCTCGAGCATTTTTGAAGAATTTGGGTATACTCGGGTTTAGTGGCTCCTTGTCTTTGAGCATCTTTGGGCTGCAGAAGAAAATATTACCAGGAGTGTGAGTGGCGAAGGCTAGTGGAATTTGTTGGTCGGTAAGATTACAAATGAGTCGTTTTGGTTTCTTTGTACTCATAAGAAGTACGCAAAAAAAAATCTGGCTTAAAAAGCCCCCTTTCAATTATGCATAAAGTGAGTATTTTTTAGTTGCCCCAATTTTTCTGCAATAGGTATCTTCCATTCCATTTTCTTGAGTCTTATACGGTATCCCACTAATAGAATAATGATACGTATTAATTTCAAGGGAAAAAAAACCCTAACCTATTTAAAGTGTTCACTTTCCCACCCAACCCATTTATTTGAGGATATGCACCTCTGAACTATGTTAAAATGTGATAACAATTGACTGTTCAAGAATTCCATCAAAATTGACTGTTAATATAAGGGTAAAATGGTCTTAAGTTTTATTTCACTCTTTTTTTTTGTTGACGAGGAACCCGCAGCCGCTACCTTTGGTGCGCACAGGGTAAACCTCGCTCCTGTGCAATAGCCTGCAAACCACACAGAAGAGTTAAACCACCCTTAATGTGACAGAGTGACAGGCTCACACATAGCGTGTCCAGTGGGAATTGAACCCATGACCTATCGGTCCCGGGCCACCCACCGCTATGTCATCCCATGGGGACAAGTTTTATTTCACTCTTGATTCTTTAGATTCAGATGTAACTGATTCTATTAACCTTATTACGTTCCAATGAGAATCCTCATTATCTCAGCACGAAGGATATGCGAATGATCTGGCAGCTAAAAGAAAGTCCCTCTATTTCGTTTTTACTGCAGTAATTAAAATCCGATCTCTGACTGCGTCGAGCGCCGCCGTTGGGCGCTGCAACCACTGGCATTCAGCGGAGGACGAGGCGGAGGAGGTCCGAACAGGGAAGACACGGAGGGGGTGATCGCTGAGACGATGACTGTGTCGCCATCTCCTGCTGCTTCTGACGCTGACATTCGTGAAGCTGCAGTGGGCGGTGGCGCGGAGGTGCCTCGACCGGCGGATGATGAGGCAGCGGTAGAGGCTGCTGGAGGAGGAGAGGCGGTGGGGACATGGAGGGTGTTATAAAATAGGCCCAGTCCACTATCATTAGTCGGCCCACTTACCTGTTGAGCGGCCCAATCCAACTCCACGGCCCGGCTGAGTTTCTGTCACCCTATGTATAAATAGAGGAGCGACGTCTCTCCTTGCCCTAACTTCGTGCGCGGACTCTCTTGTTCATCTTCTTCTTCTCTTTGTGAGAGAGAGTGCGGTGTATAGATATGTAATAGGGTGTTTATGGGTTCGTTGTTGGCGACTTTGGTAGTGGATAGTGGTGTGTGTGAACCCACTGTAAAACTCGAGTGTTTGAGCCAACGATTAAGGGCATTTATCTTCTGTACTTTTCCGTTCGGTGTTGTTCAAAACCTTACAGTGGTATCAGAGCTTGGTAGCTCCGTTGAAATGCCTTTCGGACGTTGTGTAGTTGCTGTCGTCGCTCGTTGCCGCTCGGCGAGTTCGGTCGGGTCGGGAGCGTCTCCGTCGCACAGTGCTGAAGAAGGTAATACGGGGTTCAAGTCTCCGAACCCCGCACTGGTAAAGAGACTATATCTCTTGTCTCTCTTTCGGTTTCTTGTCACTGCCAACTGGTGCAGTGTTTGGCTTGGTATATTTGTTGCTGATACATCGTGGTCTCTGCTGTGGATCTATCTGTGTTTGCATCTGTATGTTTTTCTGCCTTGTGTGTGCTTCCGCTTGCTATCATATTCTCCATGTTATTTTTTCTTCTCTATCTTGTCTGGTGGTCCGAGGTACTCCTTGCGCCCAGACCTTGAGTCTGCGTTTTGTGAACTGGGTAACCCTCGGCCGTGTTACCAGATTGTCTGTTGACTCTTCTTCTAGAGTTATCAGACTACTCACTCTGTGTGAGAATAACTATGAGTTCACTCAGTGGCTTAGCTCCATTCAATGGTAAGACTGACTTCACTCTCTGGAAAAGGAGAATGAAGACTATTCTGGTTGAAAAACGTGTGGCATGTGCTATTGACCAATCTTATGATAAAAATGAGAAGAAAAAAGATGAAATGGATGAATTGGCTTTATCTGCTATAACTTTGTGCTTGTCTGATTCTGTGTTAAGAAAAGTGGAACACCTTTCTACTACTAAAGAAATCTGGGATAAGCTTAATGAGTTGTATGTAGAAACTTCCTTGCCTTCAAAAATGTATTTGTTGCAATCTTTTTTTAGATTTAAGCTTGATATGTCTAAGGATATTGAAGAGAACTTAGATGAATTTAATAAGCTTTTACAACAAATCAAACAGACTGGTGATAAAAGTATTGACAATTATGCTCCCATTGCTCTTTTGAATGCTATACCTGACTCTTATAGTGATGTTCAATCTGCCATTAAATATGGTAGGGATAAAATTGATCTTGAAACTGTGGTATCTGCCCTAAAGAGTAAAGAACTTGATTTGAAGTTTAATGGGGGGAGTAGAGGCTCTGAGAACAGTGCTGTATTTCATGTTAGGGGGAGAACCTCTGACAGGAATCAAAATCACAAGAATTCTGAAAATTATGGAAAGAAATCTGAACAGAGGGGTAATTCTAGGTCTAAGTCTAGGCCTAAGGGAAAGAAATGTTTTAATTGTGGGGATTATGGTCATTTCAAAAATGATTGTACTAAACCTAGAAAAGGAAAACAGAATAGTGATCGAAACCCGTTTTACGTGTCAAATGCCGTGCTTGGTGATGATTCTAATCCTAATATCCTTGAAAAATATTTTATGGTCTCGATCCTCAAAATCATAAATCCGTGAATTTAGTGAATTCGATTTTAAGAATGAATGGTTGATGGATTCGGTAGTGCCTATCATGTTTCTCCTTTCAAATCATGTTTTTCAAAATTTAAAGGTGGTGATTTTGGATATGTTATTGTTGCAAATAAACACAAATGTCTTTGTGTTAGGCATAGGTGATATATGTCTGCAGGTTTGAATGCGGGTATGTGTACACCATGAAAGATGTAAGATATGTTCCTGATGTGGTCTGTAACTTGCTGTCTTTTACTGCCCTTGAAAATGATGGTTTTAGGGGTAGTTGGGGTGATGGCTGGATGAAGGTAAAGAAGGGCTCTTTGGTTGTCTTTAAGTCTAAGAGGACTAACAACTTGTATCCTTTTTCTGCTATTCCTGTTCATGATGTGTGTACTGTGAATGCCACTCTTGAAGATAAAACTGAACTTTGACATAATAGACTTGGGCATGTTAGTAACAAGAATTTGGAAATTTTGAAAGAGACTGGTGTGTTTGGAAATGACAAATTGTCTTCTATGTCTTTTTGTGATACTTGTATTTCTGGTAAACAACACAAGGTGTCCTTTCCTGTTAATGATTCTGTTTCTTGTTCTGGTGCCTCTGATATTTTGGAATATATACATGCTGATGTGTGGGGTCCTTCCAGTACACCTACACATAGTGGCTGTCAATATTATTTGTCTATTATTGATGATTTCTCAAGAAAGACTTGGTTGTTTTTATTGAAACATAAATCCGAAGTGTATGAAATGTTTACTACTTGGAAACAACTTGTCGAGAATCAAAATGGAAAGAAAATTAAATTTCTTAGAACTGATAATGGGCTTGAATTTTGCAATGCTTCTTTGAATGATTTATGTGCCAAATCTGGAATTAAAAGACATAGGACTGTACCCTACACTCCTCAGCAAAATGGTGTTGCTTTGAGAGGATGAATATGACCATTCTAGATAAGGTAAGATGCATGTTAGGGACTCGCTTGGTCTCTCTAAAACTTTACGGGGTATTCACGCACTTGCTTGCTACATACCCGATTAACAGCATCGCCTTCTTCTTTTCTAAATGGTAAGTGTCCCGAGTCCGTGTATTATGGAAAGCCCCTTGATTTGTCAAATCTTCGTGTGTTTGGTTGTGCTGGCTTTGTACATCAGAAAGGTGATAAACTTGATCCAAGAGGTAAGAAATGTGTTTTTCTTAGGTATCCTGAAGGGGTTAAAGGGTATAGATTGTGGGATAAAAGTCAACCTGGTTTTAAAATTATCATTAGTAGAGATGTTGTCTTTAATGAGCTTGACTTTCCCTGCTTGCCTTCTCCCCCTTCCCCTGTGAATGATTCTGTACCTTGTGATGAGTTTAAGGTGGAGCCTCAGGCTCAGTCTGTGTCTGGATCTGCTGAGTCTGCTGTTGTTCCTGTTTCTGTTTCTGATGTTGTTTCTGAACAGGATTGTGATCCTGAAATTGATGAGCATGCTAGTGTGTTAAATGGCAATAATGTGACTGAGTGTGATACACCTGTGTCTGATTATGAACTTGTTAGGGACAGATCTAAGAGAACTTCTAAACCTCCACAAAAACTTGATGATTATGTGATGTCTATGTATGCTTGCAGTGTGTATGACTCTTTAGATTGTGAACCTACTTGTTATTCTGATGCCATTAAATGCATCATGCTTGATTAATGGGTGAGTGCTATGAAATCCGAGATGAATTCTCTCGCTTGCCAACCAAACCCGGACTCTTGTTCCTAAACACGAAAAGCGTTACATTGTAGGCTGTAAGTGGTTATTTAAGGTTAAACAAGAAGTCAAATCATGTAGGTACAAAGCAAGACTTGTAGCTAAGAGTTTTACTCAAAAGGAGGGGATTGATTACACTGAAATTTTTGCCCCTGTAGTAAAATTCACTACTGTTAGAATCATGCTTGCTCTTGTTGCTCATTTCAATTGGGAATTAAAACAGATGGATGTCACTACTGCTTTCTTACATGGTGATACTGATAAGACAATATATATGAAGCAGCCTGAGGGTTTTGTTGCTACTGGTAAAGAAAACTATGTGTGCCTTCTTAAAAAGGCTTTATATGGTTTAAAGCAATCCCACAGAACAGTGGAACATTAAGTTTGATCAATGTATGCGATCACCTGAATTTCAAAAGAAGTGCTTTTGATCATTGTCTCTATTTTAAAGAGTCTTCTTACATTCTGTCTTCCCGCTTTTGTATGTTGATGACATGCTTATATCTGGTCCTTGTTTGAAAACTATCAAGCATGTTCAAAAGTGTTTATGTGATAACTTTGAGATGAAAGATTTAGGTGATGCTAAGAGGATCTTAGGCATGAACATTGAAAGGGATAGAAAGAACTGTACTCTGGTGCTTAATCAAATTTCATATGTTGAAAAGATTTTGAGTAAATTTTCTATGACCTCTGCTAAGTCTGTGAATGTACCTCTTGCCTCCAATCTTGTTTTGGGTAAAGATCAGTCTCCTAAATCTGCTTCTGAAATGGATGAAATGAAAAAGGCTCCCTATTCCAATGCAATTGGATCTGTGATGTATTTGATGATTAGCATTAGGCCTGATATTGCCTATCTTTGTCACCGTTGTGAGCGAGATATATGTCTAATCCAGGTAAGGATCATTGGAATGCCTTGAAATGGTTACTTAGATTTTTAAAAGCTACAATGCATGTTGGGCTTTCATTCTCTAAGTGTTCTGGTGGAACCAATTTGGTTAGTTATGTTGATTCCAACTATGCAAATGATAGAGATAACAGGAAATCTACTACTTCCTATGTGTTTACCTTGTGTGGTTCTTGCATAAGCTGGAAGTCACAACTTCAGTCTATAGTGGCTCTGTCCACTACTGAGTCTGAATATGTGGCTGCTACTAAGGCCTTAAAGGAAGCCATATGGTTGAAAGGTCTGATTTCAGAAATTGGATTTATAATTCAAAGAATGAGTGGATTGTAGCATAGGCATGCCATTTAGCTGTTAAGTCACAGAACTTCCTAAGCAAATGAACACCCCGTGTGGAACTGTGGATTTATGTTTCCGAGCATCTAAATGACAGTTTTGTCCTTTCTTTAACAATCAATTTGGATGGAATTCTTCTAACGGTCACTTGTTTGCACATTTAAATAAAGTTCGAGGGTGTATCTCCTTAAATCAATAGATTGGGTGGGAAAGTTAAGATTTTAAATAGGTTAGGGTGTTTTTTTTTTTTCCTTATTTTAATATGTCATTCAACTTTGCAAGAATAATGTGTTTTATGATAGAACTAAGCATATAGATGTTAGGCTCAATTATATTAGGGATATTGTTAATAAGGGGATTGTCAAACTTGATAAGATTCACACTGATCTTAATTCTGCTAATATAGGAATTAAGTTCTTAAGTGTAGAGAAATTCACCACGTGTCTTAAAATCCTAAATGTTAATTTGGGATAATCTTGCTCTCTTCCTGTTTTACTTTGTGGACATGACTCGTTACACTGTTTGCTCTCACTTGATCTTCTCGGTATGAGTTAGACTGTGAATATCGTAGGAGATAAAAGGATGGTTGGATTAGGTTTTGTATTAAAATATAATAAAAGAAAATATTTATACAAATGAGAAGAGAGAAGGAGGAGTGACCTGGGTGGGAAAAGTGGTGAAATACAACCCAGTGATCACAACATGTTTGACCAGTAGGGTGTTGCCACTTGGCACCACCCTATTGGCTCTCGATATTTTTTTATTTAGATAGAAAAATCATGATATCTAAAAATGTTTGTTATATGAAAAAAAAAAAGTTATACAAAAATTCATGATTTTTTTATTCTCTATAAATAGAGCTCAATATTACTATATTTATTAATATCTTAAAATTCTCTCATTTTCTCTCATTCTATTCTTTAATAAAAAAAAATATCTCTTTCTTAATTATCATAGATCCATATTTTAGTTTGTACAATTTTTGAATTTTTCTTATTTTTTTATAATTTACGTAAATTTTTATGCCTTTAAAATTAAAATAATTAACATTAACATATAATTATATAAATATAAGATAATTATAATATATAATATTATAGTTGGTATATTATAGTTGGTTCAGGTGGTCGGATGTTTAGGGTGATTAACATTATTCTTAATCTTATGCAGGTGTACAGGTTGCAGTGTCTTATGCCTGGTCCTAGGCCAACACTCTTGGCAATGATGACATAAAACTCCTGCAGGCTATCTCCCTTTTTATAGGCACATCACAGTTGAGCGGAGAATGTTAAATACTTATTAGGCCCAAACCTCTTAGATCGCCAAGGGCCCAAGGCTTGGTTGACTCGGAGGCCCAGCCCAACGCACACTTAAAAATACGAGTTATGTGTGTGTTTTACGTGAAGAGTGTGTGCAACTTTGACTCTCTTGTTTTTCTCCTCTCTTTTCTCTTTGTGAGTTATTGTATCCGTATTGTAAAGAGATTGAGTGGTGCCACCGGTCTTTCCTCTGGCCGGCAGTCTGTCTGGGCCGATTGTGGTGTAATTGAGAGTCTGACCTCAGGTGGTCTGAGCCATGATCTAATCAAAGGCGGAGTCGATACCCAACATTACATTCTGAATATAATTATTTCTTCTAGGGTTAACATACTTCAAATATGGTACTCTCTTCGTCTCATTTAAAGTGACGCGTTACTTTTCGGTGCCGAAATTAGGAAAGTGATATTATAAAGTATTAGAGATGTGTAAATGATAAAGTAAGAGAGAGAAGATGAGTGAGATTGTGAAAGAATAAATGTTAAAGTAGGAGACATAAATGAAAAAGTAAAAGAGAAATAAAAAAGTAAGAGATATTTTAGAAGTAATATTTTTTAAAGTTATTTCATTTTAAAGAAACGTGTCACTTTAAGTTGGACATCCCGAGAAGAAAATGTATCACTTTAAATGGGACGGAAGAAGTATATAATTATTATGTCACAATCCATTGCAATTCCATTAGTAAGACATGGAATGAGATATAAGAAATGGATGGATGTCTCCATGGAATGACAGAGAGAATTTTTTGCAATGTTTTAATTTAAAAAAGAAAATTAACATTATGGCACATTTATAGTGGGTCTGTCTCATGAATTCAGCCCCAATCGTTCCGACCCAAATGAAAACGCAATCCAGCACAATTCTTCACAACCGATTAACATATCCACAAGCTAAAATATGGAATATATTTTTTTAATTAAAATTTAATTAAATGTTAATTAAATATATATATATATAGGGTATGGTTCTAGGGAGACCCCCTTTCAAAAAAGATATGAGAACCATTCCCTACCATAGATCTCTTCTAAATCAAAGGCCAAGATTAGATCACTTATTTACATTAAAAAAAACAAAAAAGGGTGGAAAGGGCAAAATTGGGAAATGAAAATACTCTAATTTGAATCTTATTTCTCCATCGCTTGGCGGGTTTTGTCATATTTCCTTTCTGCAATTGGTGAAAGGGGAAGGGGAGGACAAACGGTTTCCATAAGAACTCACGATTTGATTACGAAATTGCACAAATTAACAGGTATGGTTCTATAAATTCGCTGTCCATTGGAATCATAGGTATGTTCTTCAAATTCGCAGTCGGGCAGTTTCGATATCGGCGGGTTTTAGGTTTCTTCATCAATTTCTTGAGTTTTGTTCTTCAATTTTTGTAGTTTAGGCTATGGATCCAGAGAGATCCATCATTAGGGTTCTATAAATTCGTTGTCCATTGGAAACATATGTATGTTCTTCAAATTCGCAGTCGGGCCGTTTCGATATTGGTGGGTTTTAGGTTTCTTCTTCAATTTCTTGAGTTTTGTTCTTCAATTTTTGTAGTTTAGTTCTTCGATTCACAGTATTCATCGCGTATGATATGGTTTTGAGGGAAATCTATGTTATTGTTTCCGCAAGAAACTACGATTCCATAAATTTGTGCAAATATATTTTTGAAGAGAATAGATTTATGCTTCATTTTGTTTTCGTTTTTTTGTTTGTTCATAGGTTATATAGGAATTGGATTTGCAGAATTACAAGCAACGGATTGCGTTTCAATTGGTAAAGCATGGACGAAGGTAATATTTCGAATTTCATTTTTGAAGAGTAGTTTCTGTAAAACATTGTATTCGTGGAGTCGTATGCATGAATTAGATGTTACATATGTATGAAAAAATGAATGCATTGTGAGTAAGTGATGAACTGCGTTTCATTTTGATTTGAAGTAATATGCATGAATTTGTATAATGATATACATGAATTAGATGTCATATATGCATGAAAAAATGAATGCATTGTGAGTATGTGACGGACTGCGTTTCATTTTGGGGTTCGAAGTAATATGCATGAATTTGTTGAGTCGTATGCATGAAAATGAATGCATTGTGAAGCATATGACAGACTGCGTTTCATATTGTATTCGAAGTAATATGCATGAATTTATAGAATGGTATGCATGAACGAGATGTTATATATGCAAGAGAATGAGTGCATTGTGAAGCATGTGACGGATTGCGTTTCATATTGTGTTCAAAGTAATATGCATGAATTTGTATAATGGTATGCATGGATGAGAGGTTATATATGCATGAAAATGAGTGCATTGTGAAGCATGTGACAGACTGCGTTTCATATTGAGTTCGAAGTAATATGCATAAATCTGTTCGATGGTATGCATTAAATTGTGAGTAAGTATGCATGAAAATGAGTGGCGATTTGCATGAAATTGTAAATTGTCATGATTGAATCTCAATTTTCTTTTTCTTTTTGCAGGAGATATTCAGGGACGAAAATAGAATCCATCCAACTTAATAGTTTCGATTTATGTGGGCATTCGGGGACGAAAATAGAATCAACATAATGAAAAGAACTATATTCATCCAACGACTCGGCCATTCGTGTTCTGTCATGCATGAACGTTATAAAAATCTGCATAAATTCACCTAGAATATAATATTCATAAATAGATAATCAGAAAATATGAAAAACAAAAATCGAATAAAACGAACGAAATGAGCAAAATTGCCCAAGAACAATGAACACCCATCCAAAATCAATCTTTATGCGTACACATCAGATTCATTCTAAGAAAAGAAACAATCTGGGTCAAAAGAAACATTTGATTGTAACTACTCTGTCATTCCGATTCGGACATGCATGAAAAGTTCACAAGATGAGCATAAACACATAACATCATGAGCATAAATGTGTAAAAGTCAAACATGATAGCGAAATGGGTGGAGAGAGAAAATATGAAGTTGAATTAAAAGAAGAGAAGATTACAAAAATACCTTTAATGAGAGTAATTTTCTCCTTTTTTGATTTATTTTTAAATGCTACCTAATGAAAAATGATGGTCATAGATCAACGAGATTGGTTCTCGTATCTCTTTTGAATCTAGAATCTCAAAAGATCAATTCCATATATATATATATATATATATATATATATGGAATGGTTCCCGTGTTAACAACTTTTATCGTGTGAACGTATGAATACTGCACTTTAAAGACAAACGTATCCCACTTTAAATATATCTTGCACTTTACGTACTGCACTTTAAAATGCAATATCTTTGTCTTTAAAGTTCAGTATATTTATCTTTAAAGTGCAGTGTTCACACGATAACAGGCTGTTCACATTTGAACCTCCTCCTATATATATAAATTTTTTAAGAGTAAGCGAGTCAACAAATTTAGCGCCAACTTAAATTTCTTTTGGCCCAAAGCTCAGTTAGCCTGATAGGTCATCGGACCGCATCATTTAGGTCCCATTTTCTTTATTTTGTATAATAAAAGTTTAAGCTAGCCAAGCCCAATCTTGTAGTGAGTAGTATCAAACAAATATCCAACAAATGAAACCAAAAGGTTTGGAAAAATGTAATTAAATAATTTGCAGAACATTGAATTATATCTTCTTATTTTTGTCAATTTAGGAGCTATCCATCATTTGAGCAAACTCCCCCAAAATTTAAGCATCTACGGTCTCATCGGACTCCGCCGACGCCAGAATCAATAACGACTGAGGAGCTTTCACGTCCAAAGAATTCTCCAGCCCCAACGCCCTCAACGCCTTTTGACTCGAAATCATCATCGCCCCGAACGTCGGCCCCTACGTACATTAATTCCCAATTAGGTCAAGATTTTTAAAGTTTATTTAATTATAAAAATAAATAATTAATTGATTACCATTCTCGGAGCTCCGTCCATCTCTGCAACTTCCATGCCTTTGATGATCATCCCGGGGACCACCTCTCTCGTAAGACTAACAATGGCGTCCTCCGACGTGTTCATGTCGAGGGCCTTCTTCCCGGGCATTGTGTTGATCATCCCGATGCTCTTCAGCCGCTTTACGCCGGTGGCGCCGAAGGGCCCGTCGTGGCCGCACGAGCTCACCACCACCTTCGCCTCCATCACGTTGGGGGTCCATGCACGACTGTGTGTCGTGGTTCATGGAAACGAGAGCCTAGTTTGTGATAACTCCGGCGACTCTCCCGCCCTTCACGATCAGGTCCTCAGCGGCAACGGCGTTGAACAGTTTCACGTTGGGCCGCGCGAGGAGCTTGCTCATGATGGTGGAGGTGAAGAGGGCGGCGTGCTTGATCACGACGTAGTCGTCGGTCTCGTCGTACTCGATTTCTGTAACAACCCGATGCTAATTCGCCGGATTGCTATAGATTTGGTAGTCGTATTAGTTGTGTAGATGTGGCGTGTGTTGTATTTAATTTGGGAATTGCAGAATTGATGACTTGAAGAGAAGATTGAGAAAGACGAACAGAGAGAATGAGAGAGGAAGAGAGTTCGAGAGGGAGGAGAGTTGAGAGAAGAGGGAAGAGAGGCTGAATCTATTTCTTAGTTTATAAGCTCCCCAAACTATGCCTTATATAGGCTACAATTCATTACCTAGATATTAATCTTCATGAACGTAATTAAAAGACAATTAATCGTAAATAAAGATAACACGTGGATCCTTCCGGGTCGTCCACGCTCGCCCTTTTCGCTGAGATCGTCATCTAGCCACTCAACACATCAACGGCCGCGATACCTTCTCCTAAAGTAAAAAAGACTTCAGATCTAATTGGATAGCAACTCAGATCCAATTCCTTCTTTACCATTTCAGAACCCGCTCTTGACCTCTTCGACAACATCGCCTTCTCATCTTCGTCGCCTTCCTTCCCGTCCTCCGACCGGGGTATGACAATACTCCCCTCTTTAGAGAGTCTTGTCCCCAAGACTCGGATGTTTGACGACGCTAGTATTGTCTTCAAGGAAACTTTCTTCAAATAGCCCATAAAAATGCTCTGCTCATTGTAGGCATTTCTCGGCAGCTCTGCTTGAAGAGATGTATTACCACTTAAGTTGGATCCACCACCATTTTTCACACCAGAATCATAAGGGATCACTTTACTTGCCTGAGGAACAGAAGACATATTGTACTGTGCAGCTTCATTTTTCTTATAAGTTTGTTGTCTTGCATTATTTTGGTTTTCCTGAAGATTAAGAAGATAATTCTTGTGGTCGTCAGCATCAGACTCAATCTGAGAGGATAAATGAGTAGCCTCCTCCATGATGCCTTTAGAAAGGTTCAAGCCAGATAAAGAAGCAACAAGATCAGTAGGTTTATTGGAACGAGAAACTACACCACTGAAAGAGCTATGACTGTTGATGTTTTTCTTCTCTGAAGTGCTTCCCCTGCCTCTTCCAATAGGAATTGGACAAGGGCTTGGCGCTCTCACAATGCGTTGAGGGTCAGGAGTGGAGCTTCTTGACAAGGATGCTCCCAAGACAACAACATAAGAATATGGTGCAGCGGATGAGATTTGGATATTTGAAGTAGAATGCCCTAGCTCAGATGAGGCCAAATCACGGCGAAGATGAGCTAACTCAGCCTCTGCTGAACCCATAGCACCAAAATTTTCATCAAACGCATTTCTGCTAGCCGGGCGAGAAGGGAGTCCAGGAACGGGAGATGAATGGTGCATGCCATCCTGAAATATCTTTGCAAAACTCTTCTGCTTGGTGCATTGTCCTAATCCAGGCAAACCAATAAGTCCATCACCACCCCACTCCACGGAACTTTGCATTCTGTCCTTGTCATTCTCACTCTCGTGCTTCTTTGAATTGAAACCAGGTGGCAACGAGAATAGTGATCTTTTACCATTCCCACTATCATTCCTGTTCACCTTCCTCTTATCCCCAATAGCAGAGCTCCCTCCTTGTAGCCTCTGAGCAAACTTCCAACCCTCTCTTGACAAGAGAGGAGGCGGCAACCTCGGGTTCAAATTGATATTTGTGTAATAGTAGGACAAATATACAGGGTCAGACCTAAGCTCCTCTTCCGACGCGAATCCATTACCACTTTTATTCTTTGCAGATTCAGCAATTGTCGGACCAACACCACTAACTCCGTGGTTGAACAATCCTCCGACTGCATTGAGTGAACCTTCCACTGTAGGTGGAGCTGATCCACTCCTATACAAATTAAGCTCCTTTTCAAGATCATCAGCCTATTGTCTCCTCTGTTCACGAAGCAACAACCCTATTTCCTTCTCAAACTCATCATTCAAATCACAATCGTCCATTAGATTAGGTGTTTTCTTGTTAGGTTCTGATGTTCCAGGATTCACATTCTCTGTCATGGTTGTATCCTCTGAAGTAGACTGTTGTTCGCCTTTTTCCCCTTTTGAAGCCTCTTTTGCAGCCTTCTTTGCTGCTGCTTCTTGCCTTGCCCTCTCTTCCTCCATTGATACTCTAAGTGCAAGAGCAAGTTCAGGATCCAAATTTGGATCCACGCCGAAGTCAAATCCGCTACAACCAGCTGCAGCTGCAGCTGCGACATAACCACTCGCCCCTTCTCCGTCACCAGTAAATATTGGGGTACTGATAAGTACATCCGAAAGAGCATTTGGACCAGGAGGAACGTGAACAATATGACTACTATCGTTGTTATTTACAGCCGAAAGTAATGCCTCAAGTTTCTCTGTCTTTTCTTCATCTTCTTCGCCAAAGTTCACAATATCAAGAGCTACACTATTCTTTTTCAACGTTCTTCCAATTAATTATAACGCCTTCTTGTCATATTTAACAGGACTTCCCACAAACACAATTATCCTTTTGTCAGCATCACTCAGCTTCTGCTTCTTCTCACACCACTCATCCAAATCCTCGAAATCCCCATCCTCGTAGAAATCCTTATTAAACGCTCGTAGTCAATAGAGCTATGATCAAGCGCGGAAATCGGCTCAATCTTCTTCTTGTCAAGAATAAGAGGATTATCGTCAGAATCATACTCAACCATCCCTGTACCCACAGCCTTCGCCGCAGCATAAACCTCCTCATCATAAGATCCATCATCCCGAAAATTTGTATCATGAACCGCCCCATACCCCTCCAAAATCTCACCGTCATCCACAATCTCCCCTTCCTCCATCTCATAATTCACCCCTGCGGAACCCGATTCCCGATTCACCGAAACTTCGATCAAAGAAACTGCACCGTTTTCAAGTCGACGAGCCTCCGATCTACGAGTGTAACTATCAAACACTCTATTCATCTCGCTGATGCAGAGAGCAGTCGATCGTTCTAACGTCGTCGTTATCGATTGTTCGATCGCCTTCAGCTGACGCTCTGAAAATCAATATCGAATAGCATTCTGCTGGAGTGCTTGCCGTTTGTCAACGACCCGTGGCTCTGATTGGCTCAGCTTCAACGGATCAACGTTGGGAAATTCCGTGTCCATCGCGGACGTGGACCGTGTCGCTTTTATTAAGAGAGACATTTCCCGAACATAACGATTGCAGGTTGACCAAATTCCCCAATTCCTCCGATATAAACACAATTCGATTTCCCCAAAGCTTCCAAGCACACAAATGCACAATTTCAAACATACAAACCCAGAAATAAAATAAAATAATCAACAAACCTAGATAGAAACTTTAGAGCAATTCGAGCAAATGCGGATTTAGGATTCCAAATATAAGAGTAAGGCAATACGAGCAGAAATCAAAGCCTCGATCGAGGCAGTGACCAGTTTGAACAGATCTAGAGAGTTGAAGAGAGAAATCCGCTTTCAAGCAAAGCAGGCACGCGAAGAGAAGAGTAGTTCGGTTCTTCACTAAATCATCTTAAAACATTTTAGATCCGCGAGATCAGCCGCTCTGATACCATTGTAACAACCCGATGCTAATTCGCCGGATTGCTATAGATTTGGTAGTCGTATTAGTTGTGTAGATGTGGCGTGTGTTGTATTTCATTTGGGAATTGCAGAATTGATGACTTGAAGAGAAGATTAAGAGGAGATTGAGAAAGACGAACAGACAGAATGAGAGAGGAAGAGAGTTCAAGAGGGAGGAGAGTTGAGAGAAGAGGGAAGAGAGGCTGAATCTATTTCTTAGTTTATAAGCTCCCCAAACTATGCCTTATGTAAGCTACAATTCATTACCTAGATATTAATCTTCGTGAACATAATTAAAAGACAATTAATCGTAAATAAAGATAACACGTGGATCCTTCCGGGTCGTCCACGCTCGCCCTTTTCGCTGAGATCGTCATCTAGCCACTCAACACATCAACGGCCGGGATACCTTCTCCTAAAGTCAAAAAGACTTCAGTTCTAATTGGATAGCAACTCAGATCCAATTCCTTCTTTACCATTTCAGAACCCGCTCTTGACCTCTCCGACAACAACTCCTTCTCATCTCCGTTGCCTTCCTTCCCGTCCTCCGCCCGGGGTATGATAATTTCTAATTCGTCAAGGAATAAGTGGGCGGGCTTGCAGACGACCATGGCGGAGAAGAGCTGGCAGCCGAGCCATGCGCCGCCGCCGGGGCTGACGAACTGCTCGATGATGGCGATGTTGATGTTGGGGTTGTAATTCTGATAGGTCTAGTAGCACCTCGTGCCCAAGCCCATCACTACTGCAGGCCCACTTCTGATATCGGCCCAGCTCTTTATTTCAGTCCGTGACGGCCGCGTCCGTTACCGCGTGTTATTCGCGGCCCGTTTCATAACCCTAACTATATATAGTGTTGGAGTGTGAGACGAGATCTACGCAGCTGCTCTCTATATCTTTTTTCTCTCTTTTACTTGTCTTCTTCTCTTTCTGTGTGAGATCAAGATTGTGTTTGTGAGAGATTCGTGAGTGTAATCCTGTAATAGTAGTGAGGGCTTGTTGGTGATGTGTTTATTTGGTGTGGTGGTTGTAATTGGTGGTCTGAGCCTCAATAAAATTTCGTTTTCGATCCACAAACATTCAACAGTGGTATCAGAGCGGGTTTCATCACCGCTCGACCACCTTCATTTTTCGACGACTTAGATCGCGAACAGGCGGTTTGAAAAACCGTCACCCTAGATCTGAAAGTCACCTTCCAAGTTTTCAGGTAAATCGGGGTTCAAGTCTCCGAACCCCGCTCTCGTAAAGCGACTGAAACTTTGTTCTTCAATTTTACTTTTATCACGTATTAGATCTGCCAATCGGAACAGTTAGGTTTGGGATTTGCTGCTGATAGATCTGCCGACTGGAGCAGTTAGGACTCTTTGTTTCTATCTGTCTGTTTTTCAAACTTGTTTATCTGAAATCTGTGGTTCTTCTTTTTACTGTGCTTTCGCTGCTATTTGAACTTAGTGTCACTGATCTGTAAAGATCAGATCTCTTAACCGTTATATACGGTTTTTCTCCTTTATTTAAAATCTTCGACAGTAGCTAAGGTGACTCCCTGCGCCCAGGACTTGATCCTGCGATTGTGATCTGGGAAATCCCTTAGCCTGTTTACACTGTCAGATATCAACCTAAAAGGGTTAATATCTTTTTTCATTATCTATGGCTTTAGTATCCTCTAGTGGAATTGCCACTTTTAATGGAAAAACTTATTTTAATTTGTGGAAAAAGAGAATGACTGCTATTCTGGTTGAAAAACGTGTTTCTGCTGCCATTAACCATTCTTATGAATCTGATTTATCTGAAAATAAAAAAACATAAATGAATGATCTTGCTTGATCTGCCATTACCTTGAATTTGACTGATTCTGTGCTTAGAAAAGTAGAACATCTTGATTCTGCTAAAGAAGTGTGTGACAGGTTAAATGAACTATACACTGAAACCTCCCTTCCCTCTAAGATGTTTTTACTGCAGAGCTTTTTTAAATTCAAACTAGATATGTCTAGGGATATGGATGAAAACCTAGATGAGTTTAATAAAGTGTTGCAGTTGATTAAACAAACAGGTGATACTAGTATTGACAATTATGCTCCTATTGCCTTGTTAAATGCCATTCCTGAGTCCTATAACGATGTTCAGTCTGTCATTAAGTATGGAAGGGACAAGATAGAACTTGAGACTGTTATCAGTGCTCTTAAGTCTAAGGAAATGGATTTGAAATTCAATAGAGAACTTAGGATCACTGAACAGAGTACATCTTATCAAGTAAGAGGTAGAGCTAATGAAAGATCTAATAATTCCTCTAGTTCAGAACAGAGGGGAAAGAAGCAAAACCGAAGGTCTAGGTCTAAGTCTAGAACCAAAGGTAGAAAGTGCTTCAATTGTGGGGAATATGGGCATTACCAGAGAGATTGCTCTTCTCCTAGAAAAGGAAAACAACATGTTGACCACAAAAGTGTTTCCAATGCAATTTTAGGTGATAATTCTGAAACTAATATTCTAGGCAAGTATTTTATGGTTTCTGAACGTGACTTTCCTTCTGTGAATAAATTGAATTCGGAATTACACAATGAATGGATCATGGATTCTGGCAGTGCTTATCATGTTTCTCCTTTTAAATAGTGTTTCTCAAAACTGAAAACTGGCAACTTTGGTTATGTAATTGTGGCCAATAAACATAAGTGTTTTGTGCTTGGTATTGGTGATATTTGTTTAAAATTCCAATCTGGATTTGAATATACCATGAAAGATGTTAGGTATTATTTTATACGGGATATAGTTGATAAAGGAATTGTTATGCTAGATAAGATCCACACAGATCTTAACCCTGCTGACATGGGTACTAAGTGCTTAAGTGCAGAGAAACTTAATACCTGTCTTAAGATACTTAATCTTGATTTAAGATAAGTATTTATCTGTATGTATTTTCCCTACTGCTGCTTGTGTTTTTCTAAATGCAGGAAATAGGTTGCGGGTCCGTGGAGAAGGGGCGATGATGACATTAAAGATCCAGCTACAAACCTTCTTTCATATTTTGAAGGCACACCACTACTAGGCCTAAGGTGGAGTATGTAATTCTGATAGGCCCAGTAGCACCTCGTGCCCAAGCCCATCACTACTGCAGACCCACTTCTGATATTGGCCCAACTCTTTATTTTAGCCCGTAACGGCCGCGTTCGTTACTACGTGTTATCCACGGCCCATTTCATAACCCTAACTATATATAGTGTTGGAGTGTGAGACGAGATCTGCGTAGCTTCTCTCTATATCTCTATTCTCTCTTTTACTTGTCTTCTTCTCTTTCTGTGTGAGATCAAGATTGTGTTTGTGAGAGATTCGTGAGTGTAATCTTGTAATAGTAGTGAGGGCTTGTTGGTGCTGTGTTTATTTGGTGTGGTGGTTGTAATTGGTGGTATGACCGTATGAGCCTCAATAAAATTTCGTTTTCGATCAACAAACATTCAACAGGGGTTCTTGCTGAGCTCGTAGGCGCAGGAGAGGCTAGCGGACCCGGGGCTAACAGCCACCACGTCAGTGTCGGCCTAGGTGATCATGTCGGTCATGTAGCGGAACGCCATTTCGCGGGCGACGACGGATTCTTTGATCGGTTGGAATTTGAAGTTGTCGAGGTTGTAAGGGGTGGCGGCGGACATGGTGGTTGAGAGGTTGTTGGCGGCGGATTTGATGGGTTGGGCGGCGCGCGGGAATGGCGGAGCCGTGGAAGGAGGATTTGGTGTCGAAGAATTGGGGTTTAGAGAGAGAAGAGGTAAGGGTTGTAGCCATGGCTGCCATTGAAGAAAATTAATTAAAAATCTGATTTGAGAGAGTTGAGTGAGGATGAAGAGGTTGGGTGTAGAGTATATATATATGTGGGGGAAATGAGATATTGATGAGAAAATCAAAGGAGAAAATATCTGAGACTGTGGGGTTTTAAAGTGGGAGGACGATAGAATTTGAACGATTCACATTCAGTGGCGAACCAGGATTTTAATCATGTGTGCTAACTAACCAGCACTAAATCATTAACCAAGATCTCAAAATATATATTACATAGTATTTTTATTTTTAGTAAATTCACAATAATTATTTAATTATAATAGGTAGATTTAATTAAGAATCAAAAACTGCATGTCATATTCCTTTTAAATAGAAACTAACCCATCAATTTCTAAATTGGAAAAAGTGTATTGAAAGAAGTAAAACAATTAAATTGTTAGTGTAAGAATTTGAAGTCACACCAACTAAAAGGCTACCTATCCTCTGAACCAACTCCATTTAATGAAAGTTGTTAGGCCCCGTTTGGTTGGAGTGGAGGAATGGAATCAGGAATCATTTTAAAGGAATGATTTCATTCCTCATGTTTGGTATCGAAAAAACTGATCGGGTATCATTCCTCATTCCCCCTTCCATCCCCCTCAAACAACACTTTCCCAACCCCTCACAATTGGGCACTTTGGGTTTCATTCCTCCCATTTTCTCTTCCAAAACAACATTTCTCAAACAACATTTTTCATTTTGAGTTTCATTCCTCAAACAACATTCCATCTCATTTGCGCTTCGTCTCCGCCGCTCCGTCTCCGCCGCCGCTCCGTCTCCGCCGCTCCATCTCCGCCGCCGCTCCGTCTCCGCCGCCGCTCTGTCTCCGCCGCTCCGTCTCCGCATTCTCTCACTTTGCTTGCACTTTCCTCCTCGTTGTCCTGTGCCATTTTTCCTGAACACGTGTTCTGCAGAGAGAGAGAGGTTTCTGGGGCGTGGCGGATCTCGGATCTCGAATTCGCCCGATTTTGCGAGTGGTTCGTGGTGAAAGATGGGAGGGGATGGGAGAAAGCCTCAAGCGATTTGGATGTGGATGTGCTTCACGCTCCTCCTCTTTGCCACCGCCGTCCACTCCTTCTACCTTCCCGGCGTTGCTCCTCTTTGGTTTTTTTTTTGTCTAATTTTTTGTTGGCGATTTTAATAACCCTTAAATATCCACGAATATCCAAGTGGGAGAAAGTATCCATTTTTGTGTTTGATTTGTCTTCTGATGTTTGTGCCAAGTGGATCATAAATTATTGAATATGCGATGCATTTCTTGTTATGATGGAGTATTGTTTTTGTTGGTTATGAGATTGATTGAACTCACATCTATTTTCATTATTTAGATGGATTCACAAAGTGGGAGAGGAAAAAACAAACGTTTTTGGAGAAAGGGTTTGACCAAGGAGATTTAGAGCAGCAAATTTGATATAATATATAATTGTACTCACTTCTATTTTCATTAAATTGATTCCATTCCTTCAGTCAAACCAAACAGGTTTTGGAATCAAGTTCATTCCTTCTGCAACCAAACAACCGTTTTCAGGAATCATTCCTTGATTCCATACCCCTAGGAATAATTCCTGATTCCGATTCCATTCCTTTCTGTCAACCAAACGGGGCCTTATAACTTTCTAGTGTGTATTCAAAATTCTGGAGGTGCGACAGCACCTCCGCTACTGTTCACAATGCTTATGTTTCTCATTCTTCAGATCCAAACATTGGAAATATCTATCAATATCTTTCATAAATACTACATTGATCCCATTTGTTCATGTATTCCCGATTGGAATATCTATTAGAAATGTCTTGTTTTTCAAGAAAAATAAAGAATACATGGACACAAATTAAATATGCAAAAATCAAACAATACACACCACAAAATATGACTTTCTTAATTTCCATAATCAAAAGAAGTATGACATTATTAATGGGAAGGAGATATACCTTAAAATATTATTATATTTATCCCGAGACTCCGAATATTTTCTTGAGAAGAATTACTTTCGAAATGACATGGTACGATGACGTTGTCGTTCTAAACTTGCTGCATTCCGAGACTGGGAATATTTTTTAGAACGATTACTTTCAAAATGACATGGTACGACATCGTTGGATACTTGCTACCATGCAAAAATTGGGAAAAAAAATGATTTTCAAAATTTATAAAATGTTTTGACAGCTGTGGGATTTGAACCCACGCCCTTTCGGACCAGAGCCTAAATCTGGCGCCTTAGACCACTCGGCCAAACTGTCGCTAATGATTGTAATTGTTCTACCACTTTTATATTAATCTTCATTAGTCTCGCCACGTGAGCTTAAACCGTTGGCCATGTGACAATTTTATACGTCAAACTACATAAATTAAGGAAGTTATAATATTGTTTATGCTGCCTAATTAAGGAAGTTATAATATTGTTTATGCTGCCTTTCAAATATCTACCTTTCTCTGCCACCGACACATAAATTGAGCGAATTTATGAATACAACAATTAAACGCCGAACTTGAAAACAATCTAATTAAGAGGAGGTTTGCTTATTACAATCACTTTTTATTTGCCTTTACTTAATATTGAAAATTATTATTTTTAAAAAAAAGTAGTAGATTTTTTATATTAATGATAAAAAACATATATATTTAGTAGTTTTGAAAATGATGGTGTTTAAAACATTAAAATATCCTAATAAATGCTTAAAAATTACTCCCTCCGTCCCGCTATTTTTGGCTCACTTTCCCGAAAGGGGTGTCCCGTTATTTGTGGCCACTTTCCTAATTTGGTAAAAAGTTATTATCATATCTTTTACTTTATTATCTTCTCTCTCCTACTTTATTACATTTCTCCTACTTTATCATCATTTCTTTCATACTCTCTCATTATCTCATCTATTATCTCTCATACTTTATCTCATCTACTCTCTTTCATACTTTATCATCTACTCTCTTAATTCCCGTGCCGAAACCAATTGAGCCACAAATAGCGGGACGGATGGAGTATTCAATTAAACAGTTTAATTGTTTAATTTACAAAAGCTAATGCAATGCTCAAAATTTTTAAATACTAAAATACTACTTGTGTGGTCAATAAGCAGATAATTAACTAAAATAACCATTTGAAAAAAAAAATGTTTAACCCATTCAAAATGTCGTCAATTATTTTCTTCATGAGGGGACTCAACATGAATCATTTCATGTCTAAGTAATCCAATCTACAAATATATTTCATGAGATTTCAATTTAACTTCACTAGTTTACAAATTTTATTAAATACTCCCTCCGTCCCGTTTGAAACGACCCGTTTTCCATTTCGGGTCGTCCCATTTGAAACGACCTATTGCCAAAAAAGGAAATTACTCCCTCCGTCCCAAAATTCTTGTCCAATTTGCTTTTTGCACGGTTTTTAAGGAGAGTTATTAGTTGTGTGTAGATTGGTATAAAGTTGTGGGTCCCACAAAAAAATTGTGTGTAATAATTTACTAAAAAAGGAAAGTGGACAAGAATTTTGGGACAACTCAAAATGGAATAGCGGACAAGAATTTTGGGACGGAGGGAGTAATTCACTACTAATCTACACCATTTAACCAATTAAAAAAATCTTCCATTACTTAAATTTTTACACCCTCATTTATTATTCAACCTAACAGAAACCCTAATACAAATCATTCAACATATTTCTTGCGCCGCCTCCCTCCCATCTTTGAACCCTTGTTCTTACTTCCTTCCATCGTACCTTCGCAACCCCTCCGCGATGATGAATTGCGTTCCCTCCGACGATCCTTCCTTGAAATCGCCCCTCTGTTCTCCGACCTTCCCTCTTCTGGTTGTGATTTGGGCGAAATCGGCGGGTCCATGACGAACTACGACATCGTAGTTCCCGAAACAAAGATAGATCCCGCAGATTTACCTCCCCCCGGGTCTGAGATCGTTGATATCTCTCCATCTACATACAACTATGAGGCGTCGGAGAAGGTGTTGAAGAATCGCTCGAGTTTTGAACGAGTTTCAAAACTAGAAGAGACAGTTCTTCCCTCTCCGACGGGAATGGAGAGGTTGGGTAATGCCAAAATACTGAGTGGAGAAGTGGATGGCGAAGTAGCAAAAGCAAAGGCGCGAGTTGAGGCTTTCCTCTTCTTAATACCGAAGGAGATGAAGCTTAGGGCGAAGAACGGGACGGCCACCGAAGAAGAAGTCCACAAAATGATTCTCGTTATCTGCCTTACTACTCGCATCCGGTGAGATCTTTTCGAATTTATTTTACTATGATGTTCTTGAGGATTAATTAGTAAGAGTACTTTGGGAGAATTGGGTTCCGGGTATTGAGATGATAAAATTATGCTACACTTGGTTGTATTGCAATAAAATGATGATTACAACCTATATAAACTATATCCACCATACTGAGATTATGATATATCCACCATACTGAGATTAGGATATATCTTTGGCTATGACTCATTTATTTTGTTGGTGATAATCTGCAATTCTGCTTGGTTACTTTGCTTGTTCTTACATTTGGGGCTGTGACTCCTTTATTTGGGGTTGTGACTCCTGTAATCTTCTTGTCTGCTTTGTTGCATGCTTGTTCTTATTTGGGGCTGTGACTCCTGTAATCTGCTTATGTGCTTGGTTGCATGCTTGTTCTTATTTGGGGTTGTGACTCCTGTAATCTGCTTGTCTGCTTGGTTGCATGCTTGTTTTTATTTGGGGCTGTGACTCCTATAATTAAAGTGATCTGCTTGGTTGCATGCTTGTTCTTATTTGAGGCTGTGACTCCTGTAATCTGCTTGTTCTTATTAGAGTAGAGACTTTAGGACAGGTTAATCAGGGTTGATGCTCCTGCACAAGGAGATTTGCTGTAGTAGTTTGTATTCATTCATTTGAATACAGCCTACAGAGGCTGCTCCTTATGAGATATGCATCTTAGGTAACCTGTTTAGGATAAGACAAGATAACTGCATTACATTTGCAAAAGATACTTACATTTCCAAAAGATACTTACATTTTTAATAGATACTAATATTTCCAAAAAATTAATACATTTACAAAAGATACTGAAACTGGTTTGTCTTCAAGGTTCCTCTGTCCAGTCATCCACTATCAAACCAAGTCTGTTTCTTAGCTCTACTACATCTGTCATCATCCCATTTTCAATCTTATATTCTATGCATTCCTGTACCAAACTTTGGGGAACTTCTAGGTTCAGGGGAAGACTTTCTTGCCTTATCAAGCTATCTTTTTTTAGATGTGGAATCCTGTAACAGTTATGCCCTTTCTGCTTCATGATCTCAATCATGAATCCTTGCAGTGATAAGAAAACCTTATTTAAGGTCATAGGAGACAATTGTTCATAGGCTAGACAAGCATTAACTAACTGATCTACATTGAAACACGCTGTTTCAATCTGAATGCTTTAGATAGCTCTAAAAAATCCAATATCCAAAACATTAGTATCTGGAGAGTTAGGTGGTTGATGTGTCAATCTGATGTCAAATCCTTCCAGTGTAGCAGCCTCTCTAAATTGGGGATCACTATCCTTGATATGAGGCTTAGCATTATCTTGTTGAATGAAGATAAGTTTGCTATTATTGGCTGGCCATTTAGCTCGAATGGCAGGTAATATCTGTATGATTAATCTGTCAGCCAGTTAATTTTATAAAATCATATAGCTTGAACAACTAAAAACTGATAAAGATCTTTGGCAATGTTACAAGAAATTGAATTACAGAAAACTGTCAGTCAGTCAGACAGTTAATTTTACAAGAAATTGAATTACAGAAAACTGACTATTCTTCTAATGAAACAAGCTGCAATGTTACAAATGAATTTAGTTTGATGTTACATCTAAAGCATACATGTTATTGTTACAATTTGTGCATATTTCACTGCTTTTCCATACCTTATTTATAAGGCATGCCTTAGTTACTTCCCTTGTGATTGATTGTATTGGCTTTGTCTCTAATGTTCTAGTCGCTTCTGTTTTTTTGCTCCTTTGTCTTTGCAACTTGTTCTGTAAAGGGAAATATCCCTATTTTCCCATCAAAGATCACACTGCCGTCCTCAGAAATTATAGGACGGCAGACTGCACACATAAACATCACATTCGTTCTGAAATTTTTGTTCTTACAACTTCTATGTGGATATGCCTCTCCCGGGGTTAGATAAAATCTGTGGGAAGCCCTTGTTAAATAAAACCACTTCTCGTCTATATGCACAATGTTATGCATGCTCTTAAATTTCAAAGTGTTCAAGACCCTATCAAATTCTAGAGCCTCCATAGAGAATCTTAGCCTAAGTAATTTATTTGTTGCGGTTAGGTCAGGCTTAATTGCACTAGTGTCGGCTTTGATCAAACCCGTAGTGGCCCACCTCCCAACTGTACTCTTGCTAACACTAATGCACGTTCCTAACTTCCTAATTGTAGATCTCTTTTGCAGCTCTAGACCTTGGATAAGTTCTAAGTCTATAATGACTCTTTTGTTTCTAGATTGACCTATCTTCGCACTTTGTAGAAAGATAACTTCACCTTGATTTTGTTGCTTCTTTGCAGTCCTCCAGAGTCGATTGACTGTGCTACGGGAACACTTCCATTTGGTCATTGCTTCGAGTACTTTCCCCGGATTTGGCTTTCCATCCTTTGAGTGTTGGAGCAAAAACTGTACAACAAGATTTCGATCGGTTGTGGAAAGATTTTTACCCTTCATTTGTTGTTGACTTACTCTTTCTGAAATTGCTATTGTAAATTGTGAAGAAACTTAGATTGGGCGGCAGAAATTCTATAATCTTTTGTTGCTGATTTAGGAGTGTGTAAGAATTCTGTAATCTTTTCTCTGCATTTAATAGGCAGTATTTTTGAATTGGGCGGCAGAAATTTGGTGGTAATCTTATTTTCATTGGCGCCAATTTTTTTCATTTAAAACTTGCGAATTTTCAACTTAGATTTATTCAAAAATTCAAAACATATGTAAATAAAAAAATACGCAAGGTGGGACCCATTCAAATCAATTTAACTTTCATTTGAAAAGTCAACAAAGGTGGCATGCTTGATTAACAACTAAACACAACACTCTTTAATTCTCGTGCCCGTTTGAAATGGATCATTTTAAAGGGGACGAAGGGAGTATATGATTATCATACCCGTTTCAAACGGGACGGAGGGAGTTGATGATTATCATGATATTATCCCCTATGAATCCATTAGTTTCTCATTCGGAAAGTCAAAAGATAAGTAAATGCCCAACCCCCAAAAATATTAATTTAAGACAACTAAAATCCGACCATTCTTTACAGCAAGAAAAGGTGTAACATTTAAACTCCCAACGTAGATCTATCTTGTCTCTCCTCACCACTTCCAGTTGTTAAATAACACAACTTTCCAATTAAATAAAACACCAATCAAACGCCCTCACGTTCTTTCAGGCGACATGACTACCCCACCTTTTTATCCTTCCAACTTGGAATTTCTTCACTAACACCACAAAAGATTGTGTGTACCTTTTTGTATAAACTTATGTGTATCACATTATAAAGATATTGATATGTGTTAAATATCAGAACGATTTGTGTTTATCATAATTGTGTATCCTTGTGTGTACTACACCATAAGAGTGTCGACATATGGCCTATGTGATTTATTATTTTGAATGAAAATCGTCATATGTCGACACCCTTATGATTTGATACACACAAAGGTATATAATTGTGGTATACCTAAATCTTTGTGGTTAAATATGACCACTTGTTTTAATGAGAAATGTCACATATCAATACCCTTTGTGGTGTGGTACACACAATGATATGCGAAAGTGGTATATACAAGTTGTTCCGGATTAATAGTGATTTTTATTTTATTTTTCCAAATTATTGAATTCTGCATCCAATAAGTTTAATTATAGGTCGACAAGTCCAGTTGTATAATTTGACATTTTAAAAAAACAGAGCCCCATAAAAGCATACTCTGTTTCTGGGAGAGTTTGAATTTGAAGCTCAGTCGAAAATGGAGAGATGGCCTATCTTCCTCGCCGCATTCTTGCTGGCTTTTTTATCTCCATTTTCACGGGCAGCTGACTCGGCAACCACCTTCGATGATAGTTTCACCAAATCCTGCCCGGAGCGGAATTTCAAGACTTCCGAAGACGGCCAGATCTGGTACCTCTCTCTAGACAAAGAAGCCGGTAATTATCATCAATCATTCAAATTTATCACACTATATGAAATCAATTGTTCTAATATATGATTAGCTTTTCGCAGGTTGTGGGTTTATGACGAAGGAGAAGTACAGATTCGGTTGGTTTAGCATGAAGCTCAAGCTCGTCGGAGGAGATTCCGCCGGAGTTGTGACTGCTTATTACGTAAGTCTTGATTTCGCGCCGGCGTTTTTTCTATTTTTATTTGTTTGATTGTTAGTAATGATGAAAGATTTTCACCGGTTCAGATGTGTTCGGAGAACGGCGCCGGACCGGAGAGGGATGAGGTGGACATCGAGTTTCTGGGGAACCGGACCGGTCAGCCTTACGTCATTCAGACAAACGTGTACAAGAACGGAACCGGGAACCGGGAGATGAGACACAGCTTGTGGTTCGATCCCACCGAGGATTTCCACACTTACTCCATCCTCTGGAATACTCATCAGCTAGTGTAAGTTATCCATCTTAAACCTCTAAATATTGGAGTTTCGTTTTTTCGGCATCAAAATTAAGAAAGTAGTATTATTTGATATAGATTTTAAAATTTTTAATACTTAAACTTGGTACATATAATTTTTGCATTTCTTTTAAGGGGATCAAGTCACTTTTAACAGAATGTACAAAATATTATATACGGACATTTCGTCTGGCGGAGAGATTCCAATTCTAGCCTTGATTTCTTTGTTATTGTGTAATTATAGGGGGATTTTTTTAATTCTCGCCTCGATTTCATTATTACTACATTATTGTGTGTAATAGTTATCTCGAATTTGTGTTAATTTTTGAGAATTTTGGAAATAGGTGGTTTGTGGATCAAGTTCCGGTGAGGGTGTACAAGAACGCGAACTACACGAACAATTTCTTTCCCACGGAGAAGCCGATGTACTTGTTCTCGAGCATATGGAACGCGGATGACTGGGCGACACGTGGCGGTTTGGAGAAGACGGATTGGAAGAAGGCGCCGTTCGTGTCGTCGTACAAGGAGTCCAACGTGGACGGGTGCCAGTGGGAGGATCCGTTTCCGGCGTGTGTTTCAACGACGACGGATCATTGGTGGGACCAGTACGACGCGTGGCATCTTAACGACGATCAGAAGAAGGATTACGCGTGGGTGCAGAGGAATCTGGTTGTATACGATTACTGCAAGGATACGGAGAGGTTTCCGAAGTTGCCGGAGGAGTGTTGGCTCAGCCCATGGGCGTAGTGAATATGTCATATTTTTTTCCTCTCAGAAATTGGTTTATTAATTTTTTTTTAAGTATATTAAGTTTTGCTATTTGAGTAATCTTTGTTGTACACTTTGAAGGATGCATATGGATTTCAGATTTTTAAGATTCCGGTGGTTGTTTATTAGGATGTCATTGGAGTTTTGAAAATTGGGTCGGATATTAACCTGCAAAACCGGATTTTAATGGTTCAATCAATTTTAATAGTTCTACTCGGCCATTTGATTGTAGTACATCTCAAACTTTTATAAATATACTCTCTCCGTTTCATTATTTGTGGCTCAATTGGTTTCGGCACGGGAATTAAGAAAATAGATGATAAAGTATGAGAGATGGGTAGATGATAAAGTATGAATGTAATATCTCGAAATTTCAATTAAGTTAAGTTAGAATAGACGAGTATAATGAAAATGAATAATTAGTGGATTAAAATTTTTAAAGATATAGACACGAATTATTATGTAAGTGTTCATGTCTAGAAAAGATTTATTTTTTTTTCGACTCGTATTTCCTCTACGAATAATAATAATAATAATAATAATAATATAAAAATAATTACTAATAATAGTAAAGGTTGATCCATAGAGAAAAGAATATTAGTATTCATCCCTTTCATTCCATCATATCTCTCCACCGCCTCACTTCATCTTTCCTTTTTAAATTCTCTCTTTTCATCCTTGTATTTCCTTCTTCGGAGTAAGCGATTCCAGGAAATTTCAGGTAATCAAAGGCTCATTCATCTTTTACTTCTCTTGCTGCGATTCGTTTCCGAAATATGTGGAGATAAGTTGGTCAATGTTTATCCTTTCCATATCTGAGCTTTGCTTGTAGTCTTGTGTTGGCTTGTGGTTGATTTTTCATGGTTATTATGCACGGAGGAGGTGCCATCGGAGGGAAAGGTGGAGGCGGCAGTTGGTGACTGCCGCCATGGTTATTAAATCATGTGTCTATTTTCGTAGGCAGCAGGGCAGCAAGTTTAAGCTCAATTCAAAAACATCTTTGTTGATCAAAACCTATCAAAGTTTATATCGTTGGAAAGCTCTCGTTTCTGGCTTTCCAACGCCATCTTTTATTCGTAATTCCGAGTTCGGACTTGAAAGTTATGGCTCCCGAAAGTTAAGGTGTTAGTAGACTACGGCTACGGGTTTTGTTTTTTCCATGAGCAGAACAACAACTTTGAACCTGAATCCTGCTCGTTTCCTTTATCCAAAATACAACATATTATATATCGTCGGAAAGCTCTTTTCGTTATCTTTCCAACGCCACCTTCGGTTTGTAAATCAGAGATCGTACCCGAAAGTTATGGGTCCTAGAAATTGGGGTGGCGGTTGCGTTCTCTATTCTCGCTGAAACAGGGCAGCGAATTCCAGCTTGAATTCTACTCGGTTTTGTTCACCAAATCCCGGTATATAAGATACCGTTGGAAACCTCTCATCGTGAGCTTTCTATAAACACCTTCGGTTTGTAAAATCGAGTTCGGAGGTGAAAGATATAAGTTCTACACGTTGTGGGTTTGTCGACGAAACTCAGTTTTCCTTTGGATGTATCATCTCGATTTCTGATCTATTCTTTTGTCCAAACCTTATCATGTTATATACCGTTGGAGAGTTCTTATCATTGGCTTTACAACACTATCCTCTAATTTCAAATTGGAGCTCAAACCTGAAAGTTATGAACCCTTGAAACACTATGGCGTAATTGCACGGATGGTTTTCGATGCAAGTTCGGGTTGAGATTCGAGCATCAAATCGGTGCCGGATCAATGAGTTAGTTGACAAGTGTTATAATCTACATTACGTATATTCCAACCATAATCTTGTTTCCATAAACCGATGGCCGGATGGGCTAGAATTCAAGTTGGAAGTAGTCGCTTTGGTTTTAATTCCAAATTTAAATCTTATGTTGTTTTAAATTAATTATGAATCCCAATTAAGAATAGATTTTCTTGTAGGCGCTATTGAGAATGCAAGATAGCATTGACCTGAAAGCAAGTTAATTAACATACATGGTCACACATAAAGGTGCAAGGTGGGTTTTACATTCTCAAAACTATTTTGAATTATTAAGCTCTATGAAATGTTATGTTTATCTATGGAAATATTTTTGAGCGTTCTACTTGTTTAATGTTCTGAATTAATCGATCGAGATTCTTGACTGGCCTAACACGCTAGTGAGAATTGTGTACACCATTGTTAGTAGTACAATGGGTTGATCGTCATTGTGTGCTAACTAGTTCGAGAGGACCTATGAGCTTCGGCTTTAAGTCTAACGGTTGGGATCTCTGGGTCAAGACCCGAGATCAGATGTTTATGGGACTCACTGGGTTGTAGCCCAAAGTCCGAGAGTAAGGAGGTATAGAGTAAGAGTAACAGTAGAACGTGACAGTGCGCACACAATGAGATAAATGTTGGTATGATTGGGAGTGACTTTTATTTCAAAACCTTCCAAATCATACGATTTATACATGGATAAACTATTTATAAAAATGTTTATGAATTGCTTCTCCCACTGAGTACACTAGTGCTCAGTCCAAACTATTTTCCAAATATTTTCAGGTTGGGTGGACGGTGGTGACGAGCAAAGCTGAGGCGAGGGTTTCTGCTATAAATTATATTATATATTGCTTCCGCTTAAGTTCAATTTTTTTTTATTAAGAACTTTGATGGGCTTATCTTGTGTATTATTTTTGGGCCATGTGATACTTGCTTTGACGATTAATTGCTTAAAGACTCAATTGGAGTCGAGTCATTGAATATAAAATTCTTGAGTACAGTTGTCATCTTTGTTTTAGCATGATTCATTATTGAAAGATTGCTACACAATTTATTGGGCTTTTCCCTTGGTTTATTCCAGATAATACAGACCCTATTTCTTTCCCGTTTCTTTTCTCCAACCCCCAGTCTCACCCTGATGATCGTGTCCTTCTCCGAAAATCGGGGTGTGACAATGAAAGAGAAGATGAGTAAGATAATGAGAGAGTATGAGAGAAATGATGATAAAGTAGGAGAGAGAAGATGATAGAGTAGAAGATATGATAATAATTTTTTACCAAATTAGGAAAGTGGACACAAATAATAGGACATCCCTTTCGGAAAAGTGAATCACAAATAGCGGGACAGAGGGAGTATTTACTTAGATTTGGACCAGTACTTATCTATTTTTAAGCTTATTTTAAACATATGCAAGAACTTATTTTAAGTATTTATTTGTTTTTTTATTACATTAACAGTTTTGCAAAATCTGTTTTTTTGCTTTTGCTTCTCTAAAATTAAACAGCTAGACTGCTTAACTACTTAGTTTATTTTAAGCACTTATTGAGATGTTTTTGGTGCTTCAAATACTATAATTTTTAGATTTACCAAAAATATCTGCTTTTTAAAATCAATTCAAAAAAACCATTGATTTAGCTTAAATACATTGCTTATAATAAGCAGTTGCAAACACACCCTAAGTTGAAGGGATGGGGCCTAGAATTCCTTTAATATCAACAATATTATAAAGTATAGAAATATACTCCCTCCATCCTATTCATCTTTACTTGTTTTTCATTTTAATTTGTTTTCCTTTTTTAGTTGTTTTATTCCAAAAATAGTAATTTTTCTTCACATAATTAACCATTTTTTTTATGAGACTCACCGTTTTACTCACATCTAGCCATTTTCCATAATATATGTGTTGAAAAAAAAAAACAATCTCAATAAGACAGAATGAATATTTTTTAATAAAAATAATTTAAATTTGGTACAAACTGGGTCAAATAGCCGAACTGAACCAGTTGGACTGTCGCAACAGTGAACGTCACACTAGCTAGCTTTTCAACAAGTAGGCACAATTTTTGGAATTTAAATAACTATTATCATATTTTTTTAAAGTGGATTGATGTTTTGAATTAAACTCATTACACCTTCCGTAAAATGACATAAGCAAATTTTTATTTTAAGCTTGCTATTAGATTTAGAAGTGGCAAAATGGACGGGTGGGCTTGCCCAACCGTTATCCTACCTAAATTTTTCGGTCCTCTCAAGCCCTCTCAATATCTTATTGGGCCGTAATATATAAAGTCTAACCTAACCCTAGGACTTCGGGCGGGTGGACGGGTTTAACCCACTAACTTTTTAATATTTCTAATTATATTTTATTGTATAAAAATAAAATTAATATATAATTTAAATTAAAATGTCAATGTTGAATAAAATATATATTGTGAAGTAATTAAACAAATCAAATATTAAATTATATTATAGAATTATGTACAAATAAATATCAAAATTCAAAATCGTATGCAAATATACATCACAAAAATTCAAACTAAGACAATTACAACTTAAAATCATCAAGTTTCAATATATATTATTATGAATCTTTCTTTTTGATAAATTTTTCTTTCGTATTTTTCTCATTTGTTCCAAAAACCACGAACTTTTTTTAGTGCAAAACCCATATTCTCATTTGTTCCAAAACCCCCCGAGCTTTTTCAGTCCAAAACCCATAGAATTCGTGGATTTTCTGGACGGATTTTTTAGATCTAATATACCTTCGGATCCATTTTGTCGGCTCTAAATTTAGACCCATTTATTCTTACGGTTTCATCGTTTTGAATTTTTTTAAATTTTTTTAATTAGGTTCTACTCTGAGGACTAAATGAATTCTATGATTTTATTTTGACGGCACTTTTAATGTATATCAATAAAAAACTTTTCATATTTCTCACGTACGAATTACAAACTCTATATACATATAATATATAGAGAGAAAAGTAACATAAAAAAGTATTTACATATCACGTGTGTTTTCCACCTCCAATATTCTTCCTCCCGTGCTCTCTGCTGTTTGTCTTGTATTTTGCTCTGAGAAAACTCTTAAGTTATGCTACCAATCAAGAGGTAGCACTCCCCTCCCCGCCGACTTTGCCCATTGATAAAGTGAGAAAGATAAGCACAGTGGTTCCCATGCATGAACTGCAGAACGTAAATAAAGGATCAACATCTATACACACACACACAATCAACACAAGATCATGAAGGTTTTCAGCTTACAGGGTTGCAAAGAAGAAAAGTATTCTTCTAGGATCGGTACACAATCGCCGGAGACTAAATCTCTTGCCACCGGATTTACTTCCAGCAGCCGCCGTGCTGCTTATGCTGCCGTTGGTTATGGAGATCTGATGGTGAAGCTGGGCCCCCGCCGCCCCTACCGCTGGCTTTGGCTTTTCAGGCATGCAAGTAACTGCAAGTTTCATACCAACCAGAACTATAGAATAAGTCTCCTATTAAGTGTGTGCTTGCAAATGTTTATTGTAAACACTTTTGGTAGTGTTTGAAACAACTTCTATAAACAATTTTAATGTATGCTTCTATTTTCTTATAGCTTAAAATAAGTCGGAAGACGCAGAAACCATGAACGGTTATGAGACACTTCTAAAAGCAGAAGCCATAATATAATTGGAAAAATAATTTATGAGGGTGTGTGTATTACTTAATTAAGTTTTTGCAAATACTACCTTTATTTGCTTTTGATTAAAGTCGGAAAAAAATTGGTATTACACACTTCTACCAATATCCTCTAAAACAAAAACAAAAATTCCTAAAATTATAAAAACAATCCACAATCAATCAAGTCGAAAATACCCTTACTTTTTCATTATCCTCACCTGAAAACTTTTAAGAATCACATTGCACAAAAAAGACAAAGTATATCAATTGGTTGGAACACTGAAAAAGTGGTTCACACATGAAAGTGTATTGACCATCTGCCAATTGGTTGGTACAATATTTTCGAGCCTTATTTTTTTATTCAAATTAAAGCGATCACGTACCAATTAATCGGCACATTATTTCAAATTTATTCTTATTTTTATTTTTGAAGAAAGTGTATCAATCGGTTGGCAATAGGTCGGCACATATGATATTTCAAAATTTAAATAATTTAGCGACATAATCAATCTTTTCGCATGGAAAGTAAAAAATACAATTGAAGATAATTGGAAAGAGAAAGATATTTCTCAAAAAGTTAAAGCATTTATGGTATCCTGGGATAGATAATAGTTAGATTTAAGGTTAGTTTTACGAACAGCTGTACAATAAAAATAAGGTAAACACTTTGGTAAACTTTGACAAGAAAATGCCAAAACTTAGGCTGTATGATTGATTGTCTTGATATGGTCCTGCACTATTTAAGATCTAATTGTGACACATAGCAGGCTGTATTATCAACGGTAAAAAACGCACAATGACCGAAGATCATAAATTCGAATCTTTTAACGAGCGACATACAAACAGAAGTTCGAAAAGAATTATGTACCTCTTGGTGAAGTTGCAAGCATACTAACATCCCTAGAACTTTTCCTCTCTATCGATCCTTTCCTTGAAAAGTTTCTCTGCAACTTTTTGTGCACCAACATCCAACAAGCATAAAGTTAACAAAGAGTTTTTTAAACTGATTTACTTTTCAGTACGAAAAGTGGAAAAATCCAAACTTAAAATAATAGATAAGAAACTTGAGTTTCATTTGAGAAACAACCTACCATAATTCTTGGGTTTGTAGAATTATTGTCTTTTTCGATAAGATGAGCAAATCGTTCCATATCCACCTCAAAACTATCATATTTTATGCTCGAGTGCTGAAACCCGAATTCTCCGGCCAGGCAGTTTGAGACGAGATTATCAGAAACGACAACCTCCTAAAAATCAAAGAATGTTATTCGTCAAATTCACATACTAAATTATTACGAAATTAGGCGTATTCTGATATAAATCCAAAAGTTGAATGCAACAGTAACAAATTGCGTGCGGGAAAATAGATGTAGGAAACACCGGTTACCAGCTTCGGATTTCCCGTCATTTTCAGTCGCCGCCGATTTGGAAAAAATTGGGGCAGTAAGTCCGACGTTGCGAAATCAAATCAGGAAACGATTTCAACCATCCGACGCCGTATCAGAAATTGCGACGTATCTGGAATACCCACACATTAGTCAGTTAGTTCACACCGCGAACTTTCACCATTAAAAACCAATACGGAATATGGAGAGTTTAAAAAATTCAAACCTCAGCGCGAAAAGCAGATGATTCTGTTGATTCGTTTTTGAGAGTGGAACTCACGTAACGTATTACAATAACGCAGTTTTAGTTGGAGAAGAAGAGAGAATTTTAGTGGAAAATCAAGGATGATTAAGGAGAGAGAAAGAGGTTGAGATTTAAGAATGAATTCGTGTGGTTTCTGCGGTTGCTGATGAGTTGGGTTTTACACGCAGATGTAGGCAAGTATGTGTGCATATATATAAGCATATTTATGACACGCAATATAGTTGTTAAACGTCATTATTGTGAACTTTTACGATTGATTTGTTTGGAAAAATAATTTAAATAGTGATTACCGATTATCATATAAGTATTTAAATTGAATAATTTATTTTCGTTTATATATATATATATATATATATATATATATATATATATATGAGTATGAAAATAACTTAAATAAAATAGTGTTAGGAAAATCGATTATATATTATATAAATGAGAAATTAAGTAACTTTTTGATTTGATTATAAAATCAGCCATTTTTAACCTTTTTTCGAGCCTCAAAATCTATCCAGATTACGGATGAAATATATAGTGTCGATCTACGTTTCGAGTAGATAATTGTGATTTGCTTAATTTCTCAATTCCGATTTTCGATGAGTGAGCAATAGCGGCTCAAAGTTTAAGGGACAAAACTACAATTGGGGAGTAACTTACCATATATCGGATATTTGAAGAGTTAATATACTTCCTCCGTCCTACTATTAATGTCTTATTTTCTTAATCGGGTTGTCCCGCTAATACAATCATCTTTCTTAAAATAGCAAAAAATACTCTTAAAAAATTAAGTGGGCCTCTCCTACTTACTACTTATCCCCACATTATCATACTCTCTCTTTCTCCAAAAATCTATTTCTAACACGATTTTCATTACACTCCGCACTCATAAATTTATGATTCTTAACTTTTTGGAAACTTTAGATTATTTCTTAAAATACAATATAATATGAAAAAAGGAAATAGAAAAAAATCGATTGCCTCAACTATGCTTTGCAATTTTTTTGATGAATTCTTATTTATTCCACCAACCACTCCTCGAAAATTGTGTTCATTTCTTAATACAATTAAAACTCATAAAATACACACTTAAACAAAATTTGTTAATCTCCGTGCCAAAACCAAAGGGGATAATAATAATAGCGGGACGAAGGGAGTATTAATCAATGTCCCACATTAATTAACGAACAATGATTATAGTTGTATTTAAGTCTCTACCACTTAGTAGGAGATGATAATGTGACATGTGGTGGACTTGCGTTATACATGCTCATGCGCGCGAGTCTTTTTGCTGACAGCCTCACACGCGGCGTCGAATGCCACACAGCGACCGTGCCCGTAATACCCGTAATACTCCTGCTACACATGACATTCTCTTTTTGGAAGGCTATAGAAGAGCCTATAGAGATCCCTCTCCACCACTCCACTTCTCACCTTAGTACCTGAATGCCATAATGAGCAGTATTTACTCCTCCAAGAATCTTTCACCTGGGCTGAAAAGCCTATAAATAGGGTAGTCTGCAAAGCATTTCAAAACACCTCACATTTGCATCTCTCTCTGTATTCTAGTTGCTTAAGTTGTCCAGCTCCCGTCATCGCCAGAAGTCCAGTTCGTCGGAGCTCGTAGTTCTGCGGTGCCGCAATACTTCGAGATGTCATCGTTTCATCTTTGGAGACGATATGCTAGATCCGAGACACTACCCAGAGCGTATTTTATCTTGCGGAAAGAGAGTTCCTCGACTCGACGACGTTTTGTTTCCCTTTCTGTTCTAAAATTTTCCATTTTCCTACTTTTTTTGGAGTTGTTTTAGCAGTTTTGTAATCAACAAATAGTACAATAAAATTAGAGAAATCATGCTTCAATGCGTGATCTTTGTATGAGCTCCTCATAACTTATTAATATCAGCTTATAAAAATGTATATCAAAAGAAAATTATGGAGGGCATAAAAACTATTTCGATAAATTCTCTTAAATTCATATGATCACTTTTGCTTCTCTGGGATTAGGGCTTCGAAACCTCAATTTACTTGATTCGTTCGATGCAATAAAATACTTTTATCTTTGTATCAGACAATCAAATATGTTATTACTGTGATCATTTACGTGTTAGTCTATATTTTTATCTATCATATTTAATTTCTCTAAATCTATATTTTTATCTTTCATATTTAATTTCTCTAAAATTGTTATCCTTTAGCTATATGTTAATTTATAAATACATCATTTATAACTTTAATGTATAGTATAATAGAATTGAGATTTATCATTAGTTTACATATTATGAATTTATTGTTTTTATTTATATTTGTAATATATATGTATATATAGGACATGTCATCATATGTTCTTGGAACAACAGTCGACATTGTATCACGGATACGGGATTGTTAGAAAGTGACAATTTTCTTGAGATATGGATGTATATATTCATTATTGTAGATTAATATTATGTCGACTGGCATATTTCACAAATGGAAAAGGTACATTTATGGAAATGCATTTAAAATAAAACCAAAAACAAATCGTAAATATATTAAGAATTGATATAACGGTCACGTCTCCTCTCGCTGGTTTCAAGTTTGAATTTTGGAAAATATGATTTGCTTTGTTAGGTTGAATATCATTATCATATGTACAAATATGTAGTGATGTGTAGGATTTAAGATTCCATAAGACTCTTGCTGATGAGGTTTTAAAATTAAATAGTTAAATTACTTTAAATAATATTAAGCATTTATTAAGATGCTATTGGTGCATAAACACTGAAACTATTAAAGATATATTTTTTATGTTAATTTCAAAACTCCATACTTTTGCTTAAAAAATAATTATTTTCCAACTTTAATAAAAAATAAATAAGAAGTGCTTCTAATAAACATTTGCAAACACACTATAAATACTACTCCTTCCGTTCTGTCTGACTTGTCTTGTTTATTTTCGGCATAGAGATTAAGATAAAAGGTTGTTGTGTGTAGAAAGGTAGATCCACAAAAAAGTGGGAGTTTGTATATTAATTATTTTTTATTTTGAGAAACAACTCATGTCAAACGTGACAACCCAAAAAGGAAAATAAGACTATTCAAGCGGGATAGAGAGAATATTTAAAATCACTTTATTTTTTTCTATATATGTATATAAAATTTGACATTAAAATATCCTTGAACCTCTATTAATTATTGCTATCGCCTATCAATGGGACCACATGCAGTCCTAATCAACTCGAATTATTTTGCATGCAGTATATATACCATAGTTCTGAATTATTACAAAATTAATGCGGGATACTATGAACGTGCATTAATTATAGACAGTTTGTATCTTCTTCCTATTTCGTATCGAATGATAACTCCAAACACGAGTGCAGTATGACAGCGTCGACAAGGGCCCATCCAAGTCCTACACAAGGATGAAATATCTTATATTGATACAGCAACGATAACATAATCTTCTGTTTTGTAATAATACACGTAAACAGAACTTTAAAATTCGTTCATATATGAAAATATAATTATTGATAAATAATAATTGTTGCCATATAATAATTGATGCAGAGGAGAGGAACCGACTAAAATTTGAGAACATTTTCGTTTTTATTTTATATAACGTATTATCGTAATTCTATGATATTGTTTACTTTATTGACGTCATCTAATAATATTACCGAGTCAACAAATAAGTATTGGTTTGAGGGTGTTTGCAATAGCTTAAATTTTTTTGCAGTCGGTAAAAGTGGCTTATTAGAGAATTTGACTTATGTTTGCAAAAACTGCTTAAAGTGGAAAAAGCTAAAAAATATTGTTTGCAAATTTGATAATATAGTAACTTATTTTGATATTTAGAACGAAAATGTCAAATCACAACTTATTAAAAATTACATGTTTGTTGAGGAGAAGTTGGTTAAACCCAACTTCACCAACTTCTCATTTTTGAACTTAATTTTAGAAAATATTTTTTTAAGCTAAACAAACACTCCAAAATCAACTTATTCTTAAATTAAACTATAAGTTGGATAAGTTAAGATGTTGCAAACACCCACCTAGTACGTAATAAACTTAAAACACACGCAATTTATAGCCTTGCACTAGCGGTTTTCGGCATGGTATATCGAATTATTGTTCTTATACCGCATATCGTACCAAAAAAGTTCAGTATGAGAAAAAACATACCGTTATCGTATCGATCATTTCGGTATACCGTAGTTCGGCATACCAAAAGTTCGGTATAAGCAAAGCTCCATAGCGTTGCCATATCGCTCTTACGGTATACTGTACCACATTTCGGTATACCGAGAAATCAAGGTATATCGAAAGATAATGTATCCCGAATATGTAAAGATATACCGTAAACTTAGTCTATGTTTTTTTATAAAAGATTAGAAAATTATTAGGGTTGTTTCCTAATAAAGTTAATTAATTTATATATTTTGTATGAATTTGCTAATATTACGAGTTAATGTTAATAAAATTTTAAAATATAAATTGTTAATCCATTTTATGATTTAATAAATAGATAAATTGACTTTTTGTCAAATAAAGTTATGTCATTTAAGTTATTAATCTATGATATAAAATTACAATTATTTGATATGATTAACATATTTGTAGTAATTTGCAACAACTTGTGTTTGAACCCTGCAACCAACATTTTTCACTCTTTTCTATAATATGTAACATTTTTGCACTCTTTTCAACGCAGATATATGCGGTATGAACTTTCGGTATGCAATATACCTTGGTATGAAAAATTGCATACCATACCATACCAGAAAACTTCGGTATCATACCATACCGAAAATTATCGTATACCGAAAATCCGGACTTTCAGTAGGCAGTATACCTCGGTACGGAAAATTGCATATCGTTGCCATATCGAAAAACTTCGGTACAGTATCATATCATACCGAAAATTCGGTACTTTCAATATTTTTTCGGTATGGTATGTGTAGTATACTGATTAATACCCATAGCCTGCACTACATTATAGTAATGAAAAAAGGGATAAGTTATTATTTTATTTTCTTGTTTTTTGTGCAAAATAAAGTAGTTTTAAAGTATTAGAAAACAAAAAATAAATTTCTTATAAACTTTTATTTATGCAAACAGCCGAAATAGCTTGAAATAAATAACCTATGTGTTTGAAAACCAGTGGAGATCAATGAGGAGACTTGAAATTTAATAATTCGATTAGTTCAACCGCTGGATTGTATCCGAAACAATCGTAATAATATAATAAATCTCACCTAAAAAGTTAATAAATATTCAAAATAGCTTTAAAATATGCAATAGTAAGATTTAGGCCTTGAGAAGACAGAAGTCTTAGCGAGAAAACAGAAGTATTAGACTAAGGAAAAACAGTCCATACTAAGGGTCCCGGTTGACCCGATTGAACCACACCAACTCTTCATCAAATACGGATCTTTCAAGAAACTGACTCGGGATTGCCAACATACCTCAATTGAATCGATTGAATTGGCCGGGCCGGATTTTTAAACAATAGTACAAACAAAAAGTAAAGAGCATTGGGACTAAATATGTAGTTCTAGAATGGTACACCCTCCGTTCCAAATTCGACTTGTCTTATTTGATTTAGGCACGGATATTTTGGTGAGTGAGTGGTTGTGTGTAGAGGAGTAGGTGACTGTGCGTAGAAAGTGGAAGTTTCCGTAGTAATTATTTTCCTTTTAAGGAAACAAGACAAGTCGGATGGGACGGTCAGGAAAGGAATACGGAGAGAGTATATAATTTACTCCCTCAGTCCTACTCCATTAATCCAATTTTTTTTGGGCATAGATATTAAAAAAGTTGTTTGTTGTTCCTTGTTTGTATGTAAAGTAACGGGGATCCACTATAATTTATTAGATAATTATTTTATGTTAAAATAAAGTGAACTTTTGAAGTGGAACAACCTGAATAGGGAAACTAATCGAGTGAGATGGAGGGAGTATAGGCATATAAGTAAACAACGTGTTCACATAAAAGGCTATTTCTGAATCTCAACCATATTTGTCCCAAGATAGACTAAACTAACATAAAAGGTAAATACACACCATGTGTGTATTCCACCATCAAGATTCTCCCTCCCTGTCCTAATGCTTTCTGCTGTCATCTGTACTTTACATATTTGTTCAGAGAAAAGGTAAAAATCCCCTGAATTTGATGTGTGGCGTCACTTTATTCCAAAAGTTCTAACCATCTGCTTCTTCTTCTTGTTTCCCATCTTTTCACATGCCTCAATAACATATGTTGCTAATCAAGAGCCAGCACTCTCATCCCCATTGAACTTGCCCATTGATAAGGTGAAATAGATAAGCAGAATGGTTCCCATGCAAGACCTGCAAAGAAAGGATCAACATCTATACAAACACAATTAACACAAATTCATGAAGGATTTCTACTTTCAACTTACAGAGTTGCAAAGAAGAAAAGTATTCTTCTAGGATCAATAGCCGAAGTTGGAGACAGACGCCGGAGACTGAATCTCCTGCCACCGGGTTTACTCTCAGCAGCCGCCATGCTGCTTATGCTACCGTTGGTTATGGTGATCTGGTGGTGGACCTGGGGCGTGATCGAGTGTTCGTGGGGCCCCAGTGCCATTATGGATGGCTTTTCAGGCATGCTGCTTCCATGGAAAGTAGCTGCAAGTTTCAAACCGACCAAGATTAGAATAAGCCAACTACTAAACAAGCAAGAGGCCTACAAGCAGCAAGATTTATCCCTAACCTTAAGGCGCGGAATGTGTATAGTGGAAAGTAGGAAAAAGGGTATAAAGGGTTGAGAGAGTGGAGCTAGTGCTATTCAGTCAAAATATTTTCATTACATAACCTAGGAATCTTTTTTGTGGGGTTCTAACTGCTTCTAGATGACTTCTACTTCAAAATTGACAAGAAAACAGCATAAACTATACAAACTGTAAGCTAGTTATTAGCCCTGTCGTAGGCAGTGATGTCTACTTGTGCAACCGATGGAAGTTAAATTGATTAATCTACTAAACTAAATGTTAAGGAGAGAAGACACCTGGCGATTGTGACAGCAACGACACAGCTATTTCCACATATTGTTTAATCAAAGCATAATCTAGAACGATTATGGGTTTAATTTTTTTTATTAATATGTCATTAGCAATTTAGCAGCTATATTATGATGATCCAAGTAATCTTCCTTTTGGCACGTGAACACAGAGGTGGTTGACGATAATGACAAGGCCATCTACATCTACGGTTTATGACCTAATTCTGGTTGGGGACCGATTCTTTTTGGCCTATAGCCCTCCACATTATCAATAGTAACAAAAAGACAGCCACTAAAGATGCACACATTCGAACCTTCACGAAAATGTGCCAACGAGCTTCTACATTCACAAG